>NW_024121128.1:708337-744038 GCF_016745375.1 Pimephales promelas
ACCCATGTATAGTCCTCTATATAGGCACGTTTATAGTCCTCTATATAGAGCCATGTATAGTCCTCTATATAGGCATGTATATAGTCCTCTATATAGACCTATGTATGGTCCTCTATTTAGGCCTTTGTATAGTCCTCTATATAGACCCATGTATAGTCCTCTATATAGGCATGTATATATTCCTCTATATAGACCTATGTATGGTCCTCTATATAGGCATGTTTATAGTCCTCTATATAGACCCATGTATAGTTCTCTATATAGGCATGTATATAGTCCTCTATATAGACCTATGTATGGTCCTCTATTTAGGCCTTTGTATAGTCCTCTATATGGACCCATGTATAGTCCTCTATATAGACCTATGTATATAGTCCTCTATATATGCCTGTATACTGTATAGTAAATAGTAAGGTCAATAGTCAGGTTTCCAGTATATGTCAGTATATTAAGTCTATAGTATTGTGTATAGACCGTAATATAGTGCGGGAAAGAGTCTGGTTTATATTCTGACCAAGATCAATCAGAGTAAACAGTCTGACTGACATGGACAGTGACCAAACACAGTTGATGTTTTTATGTGGCATTTAGTGAAGTCAGAGCAGACACGACTCATGACACACACACACACACACACACTCACGTTAGCAGCCGACCCCAGCGTGAGCTGGTTCATCTGTGCTGTTAGTGGAGTCATCATGGTCACTGGTGGAGCTGAAACGCCACTGTGATCGAGTCCTGGACTGATGATCGACCCCTACACACACACACACATCAATGAACACTTGTTTGTATCGATTGAGTTTGAGTTGAGTAAATATAAATGAAACCACCACACAACACACTGAAATGAATTCAGTGAATATAACGATTCCATATTATGTGGCAATTCATCTGTCTGGCTTTAATGCGGTGACAGAATGTGAGCTGAATAAAGTCAATAAATGATTTAAACGCTCAAGAAAAGCATGAGGAACATGGTAAAGAATGTGTGTATCACCGCAGTCGTGTCACAGTAACTCATAAAGGAGTTTCTTGCACCAAAAACACTCACAATTTAGTTTTTAATATCAATTTCAGCCTCTCTGATGCAGCAACTGCTACTGTGCCTTTAAGAAGACTTGTGCATGTAAAAGTCGCATAGAGACGAAAGGTCAAAGGTCACTTACTGTCGGTTGCATGACATACTGATGTTGGGGCATCCATGCCGTACTCTGAACCTGTGAGCAACAAGACACACAAACATGTGTTCACAAAACATAAACACTGTCCACACACTCACACACACACACACACACACACACACACACTGTGGAGATACTAGTTAGTCATCTGTATATCTTTTATATGGACTGTATATGTGTGTATATATATATGCGATGCGTCATTACACAGATATGAGATTAATTTGAACATATTGTTGCTTAATTAGTGAGTAAATGTGTGTTTTCTGAGAACAGAAGATGACGTTCCTCTGCTCTGAGGATGATAAATCAATCTGAGAGTGATGGATCACAGCTCTCCTCCTCATCTGACAGCGCCGCCTGCTCTCCTTCTCTCATTTGTTAGTCAAATCTCCTGTTCAATATGAGCGTCAGAGCAACAACTGAATCCAGTTAATTCCTCACACACACACACACACACACACACACACACACGTTTATGAAGACTATGAGGAGGTGAATGTGTCTGTCCCTGATCATATTCATTACATGAAGCTCACATTTCCAGCTCACAGGAGATCAGACCGTGTGTTGACACGTGGAATCTCACACACACACACACACACTCACCTGATAAGTCGACACAGGTGAAGCGGTGATGAACGGAGAGATAGACGCCTGCGCGATCATCCGGTTAGTAGTGATGCTATAAGGAGACGAGTAGAAACTGCGGAGACAAAGACAGGTTTATGTACAGAGCAGAGACTTTATTTTAAAAGTGTGTAATATATTTATATATATATATATATAACTCAGACAGTTTCCTCTGATAACAAGAGATCACTCTAAATTATAATGTGCACTTTCTTTAAAGCCTTTTTTTAAAATGATGTGTGTTGTGAAAAGAGCTATACAAATAAATGTGAATTGAATTCAATTCAATACACACACACGTATATATATATATTAGAGCTGTCAAACGATTAATCGCATCCAAAATAAAAGTTTGTGTTTACATAATATATGTGGGTGCACTATGTATAATTATTTTGTATATATATATATATATATATATATATATATATAAATACACACACATGCTTGTATATATTTTCATGTATATATTGTATAAAGATTTATATTTAATTTATATATAAATTTTAAATATTATATATATATATATATATATATATATAAATATTTTATATACAAAATAATATTTTTTTCTTAAATATACATGCATGTGTGTGTATTTATATATAAAATAACTATACACAGTGCACCCACATATATTATGTAAAAACACAGACTTTTATTTTGGATTGTTTCCTAATATATATATGAAGAGTTCAGATGCAAAAGCCTCTAAGTGCCATTTGAAATTTTCTTCTAGAATGATCATTTTTGTCAAACTTGTATATTTAAGTTCAGTAATTTCACTTAAATAACAATTAATAGGTAATTATCATTGCCATTTAAGTGAAATCACTGAACTTAAATATACAAGCTTGATAAAAATGATCATTTAGAAGAAAATTTCAAATGACACTTAGAGGCTTTTGCATCTGAACTCTTCATATTCATATTCAAAATGTAAATTATAATTTGGATTTATGCCTATTAGAACCACGTACTAAATTCATTTTTAGTATAATAGTATGTCAATGATAGCTAATTAACAATGGTGATGCATTTGAACACGCTCCAGTGTTATTGGCTGCGTCCTGTAGGCGGCGCTGTGGAGCTCGACCTGTAAATAATCAGAGCTGACAGGAAGTGATCTCGTATCAGACGGGATGTTTCATTAGGAGATGGACACAGGAAACAGGAAGTGAGGGATTTCCTGTAAACAAAACACACTGGGAAAGGCAATCTTTCCTCCTGTCTCTCTCTCTCTCTGTGTGTGTGTGTGTGTGTGTGAGAGAGACGTACCCGTTCTGCATTACGGCAGGCTCGTATGTGAGTGTCATTCCCGTCTGCAGAGACACACAGAAGCGTTAACGTGTGACGGTGTGTGTGAACAGCGGCTGTCAGTCTCTTTCTGATCCTGTTTCAGCGGATGAGTGTCACTCCGTCACACGAGCGATCTACACTCACACACTTCATGATAACCAGAGCGAGTTTATAGGGAGAGTTCACTTGATAAAAGTGCATCTATCCATCATAAAAGTGAGTGAGTGTGTGTGTGACGTGTGAGCTGTGTGCAGATGTTCATGACTGGAGACACACAGCAGGTGCGTCAGATCTGATCTGATGATGATGATGATGATGAGCCTGATTTACTGTAAATGACACATAGTGTGTGTACCTCCGTGTGTGTGTGTGTGTGTTCTCACCTCTCCTTCGCTCCACGCTCGGCCGTTCTGTGTATATTTATTTTGGGTTTGTCTTTTCTTCTGACCGCCATCAGCAAACTTACACAGCAGCGGCTCAGACGGACCTGCAGAGAGAGAGAGAGAGAGAGAGAGAGACACCAAGAACTCTATGAGCCCTAGAAGAGCAACATCTGAGCAATAACATCCATAAGTCAGCCGTTCCTCCAGTGATGTTAGATACAGATACAGTGTGTGTATGGCAAGCCGTTTTAGCTTTTATTCATTTCCAGGATAGGAATTCTTGATATCAACAATTACATTGTTGATATCAAGAATTCAATTGTTGATATCAAGAATTACATTTTTGATATCAAAAATGTAATTCTTGATATCAACAATTGTATTTTCACTAGTGAAATGTCCCCATAGGCTGCCATTCAAAACCAATTGTTGATATCAAGAATTGATTTCTTACTAGTTGAAATTCCAATTTCACATATCAGAAATACAATTATTACTAGTAAAAACCTTTATTTTTGATATCAAGAATTAAATTGTTACTAGTTGAAATGTCTATTCTTGATATCCACAATTTAATTGCTACTAGTAACAATGGTCATTTTTGATTTCAATAATTACATTTTTACTAGTGACAATGTTAATTTCTGATATCATGAATGTGATTGTTACTAGTAAAAAAGCCATTTTAGATATCTGAAATAATATTGATATCAGAAATACATTTTCAGATATCAAAAATTGTCATTTAATTGTTGATATCAATAATAGACATTTCAACTAGTGACAATTTAATTATTGATATCAGGAATTCACATTTTTACTAGTAACAATATAATTATTGATATCAAAAATGATATTTCTACTAGTTAAAAATCAATTCTTGATATCAACAATTCATTTTGAATGGCAGCAGCCTATGCCGTTTTAGCTTTTATTCATTTCCAGGATATGAATTCTTGATATCAACAATGCCATTTTTGGATATCAAGAATTGAATTGCTGATATCTGTAATTGTATTTTCACTAGTGAAATGTCACCATAGGCTGCCATTCAAAATCAATTGTTGATATCAAGAATTCATATTCTGCGAATGATTAAAAGTTAAAACGGCTTGCCATAGTGTCTGTGTGTTAGTGATCTGTCAGGCCATGAGGAACCAAACAAGCATCATTTTTCACCCACTCATCACGTTTGACAAATGACAGCGCTCATGCCGATACTGTACTGAACACGGAGGCGTGTACCTGGGACGCCCGGAGGAGGTTTGAGATATTTCCCATTGAAATGTTGTATGACAACTTCACATTTCTCCGTGGACTCCATCCTGAAGAAGAAAACACACACACACACACGACAGACATTCACACGCATGACTGGAACAAAACGGACAGCAGGAAATCACAACGTTGTGTTTTGATTTGTTCATCAGAAGCTGTAAAATAAATAGCTGTAAATAAAATTTACTATAAAAAATACGGTAAGAACATTTTAAGTTTTACAGACTTAACTTGAATTTACAGTAAAAAGACGTATTTCACTATCTAAAATCATGTTAATTTTCAGCCCTGTTGAAGTACTGATATACGTTTTGTAGTGTTGTAATACACTGACAACTAGAGCCCGACCGATAAAGGATTTTGAAGGCCGATACCGATACAAATATTTTTGGGTTTTAAAATCCGATATATCGGCCGATATTTTATTTTTTATTATTAAATATTGTTGGATTTCACACACGTGTAAAAGAAAAGCTAACTTTTCTGCACAAGATACGTTTGATACTTTTTCTCTCTGTCTAAATGTTCACTCCTCGCGAGTATAACTTATATTTTACAATGCAGGGACTGTAACTAGAGATATGCGAGTTATAAATACAGTAATCATTACTTTATTCAGGCAGAAAAAGTTCATTGTGGTTTCCAAGCTCATTAATGTTAACATTAGCAGTCTTCCACTGATGATAGTGGCATTAGCTAGCTTTGTGGTTAGCTAGTCTATGATGAGCCATAATTTAGCAATAGATGACATCATACTGCAAATTGTAAATCAAACATTTTCAATATAACTGGGCAAGGAGAGATGATTAAAGCGTGTTTCGTCCGTTTTTATTTTATTTTTTAAATATTCATTTATCGGCCATTATAACTGCCGATACCGATATTATGAAAAATGCCTAATATCGGCCGATAATATCGGTCTGGCTCTACTGACAACCACCAATCACAGTAGAGATACAGGTCACATGATCAATCAAAGCTCATCACAAACAGCTTTATCATCATAATAATAAACAGAAGCTGCACAGAGTCATTCACACAAACACTGAACACCATAATGGTGACACGCATGAATTTAATAAACATCAATTTAAAAACATTAAATAACTTAAAACTCTAACGTACATAATTGATTAGAAAAAACTAAGAAAACTATAAAGAAACAGTTATTTCAAAGTGTTTGAATGTCAATTTACGGTTTTTCACTGCAAATTCTGCAATGATTTGTTCCAAAAACTAAATCAAATAAAATTAAAATAAAACTGTTAACGGTATTTTGCTGTAGAATCACTATTGTTTATGTATAAATTAAATGTTCTGTTTGATATATAACAGTTATTTACCGTATACAGTACGGAAACTTATTAACAGTTTTTCACCGTAGCATTTTTACTTTTACCGTTAAAATCACGATATCTTTTTTACAGTTGACCCTCATTAGCACAGAAAACACCTTATATAAAGTCTATTAAACACACTGTCTACTGAACACACACACACACACACACAGCGCTGGTTTACCTGGCGAAGCCGACGCCTCTGCTCACGCCGCTAGCGTCTCGTAACACGCGCGTGGAGATCACATGACCGAAGGGTCGAAGCGCCGCCTCCAGCTCCTGTTCGTCCATAGAGACGGGCAGATTAGACAGGTACAGGTTAGTGGGGTCCTGCTCCTGCTGCTACACACACACACACACACACACACACACACACACACACACACAGATCACTCATGTGACTTAAACACTCACATTTATGCTGTAATTGACAGTTTGAAAGATTAAAATTGGCCAACTTCAGCATCAAAGCAATAAAACATGTCAAAAAATGTATTAATTAAAATAATAATCAAAAATCTAAATATTCAGCGATACCAAAATAACATTGCTGAGAAACAGATATTATACATTGCGTATTTTCACTGAATTTTTAATGAACAATCTTGCATTACATGATTTACAAAAGCATGCATGATGACAAATGAACATGAACATGTGACTGTACGAATGAGAGTTTGTGAGGACAGATCAGGGTTCGACTCTCATTCACACACTGACTGATCAACACACTAATAAACTACAGTGAGAGAGAGAGAGAGAGAGAGAGAGAGAGAGAGAGAGAGAGAGAGAGAGAGAGAGAGATCCTCTGTCACGTTAATGTCCTTTAATACCGAGTCAAACACGCTTCACTGTAATGGAGTAAATTACACTGAACTGAAGCCTGTGTGTGTGCGTGCGTGTGTGTGTGTGTGTGTGTCCGTCTCCTACTGGCATGTACATGTTCAATGTGTTGCGAGTTTTGGAAGGATTGCGTGACTGGCACAGGAAGCAGACGTGCCTGCTAGTGTGTGTGTGTGTGTGTGTGTGTGTGTTTCCTCCTGTTGTGTAAACAAACGTAAACACACACACAAATGTAAACACACACTCCTCCGCGCATATGTTATTTATTGTGGGAAACCTGTATGTGTGTGTTTGTTGTCGAATATGCTTTCAGAAATGACAGGAATCATGTGACCAGCGATCAGTGTGTGTTAATCAAGAGGTTAATAATGTGCGTTTAAACGTTTATTTCCTCTCATTCTGTCTGTATTAAATGCTCCAACACACACACACACACACACGCACAGTGTTTAGAAATTTCCAGACCTTTTACATTAATATATATATATTTCTATTTCTTTCCATAAAATTGCAAATATTTACGAATGATCCACTTCTGCATCACATCCACCGTAGAATAAATGATTTTCAAATAATATATTGGAGTAAAACACTCCTTCAGTACTTCTAAAAATGTCAACATTATTTTACTTGTTGACACTTTACTAGCAATTTTATTAGTGAAAATTGTACAATTAATATGAGGGCACTTTAAAATCCCACTTTTTGTCTATATTTTAACATCGAATGCAGAAAAATTGGTACTCTAATAAAAAATGTAAGTATTTAAGTAACTTTAAATGTTAAACAGCAAGAACTTACAATTTCACTCATGATGCACTTTGGGCAAAGCATAGTGACAAATATTACATACACATAAATATTTGTAATATCAAATGTAATAAATGTAGCTTTATGTGACGTTTTTGATTAGACTTGATATAAAACAGAAGTCACCATTACAGTATGGTATTACAGTGTCTGTTGTAGGTTCATACAACTTGTTTTTGTTTTATATTTTATTTCAGTTAAAGTTGACGTAACAAACCATCGCGGAGTCCAAACCTCCATAATATACATCCAGAGTAATGTCCGAATTCATCAAACTAATCCTTATATATTTATATATATTTGTTAAATTTTGATTGTTTGTGTTGTATTTTGTGGTTTTAAAATATTATTTTGCTGATAAATTAATACATAAAATAAATTCATAAAGTGTGCGGACACTATCCCATGATGCCGCGGGAGAGGATTTAAGCGACTGACGCCATAGGTCACATGACCCTGACAACATGGCGAATGAAGCATTCAGTACACACTTTTTTAACAGTTCCGAAGTAAGTTTCAAACCAAATATACACTCTTAGAAGAAAAGGTTCTATATAGAACCTTAAAAGGTTCTATCAGCGGCGCTACGTATTTGGAACCCCCAAAAGGTTCTATACACTCTTAAAAAAAGGGTTCCTCTGGGTTCTATATAGAACCCTGCGTTCCGTACTTGGCCAATAGAACCTTTTACCAAAAAAAAAAAAAAGATTCTATATAGAACCATTTTGGAGTTCCATATATGAAGCGGGGGATGGAACCATTTCTGGTTCTAAATAGAACCATTTCTTCATACCAAGAGTGTAGTACAACACAGTATGAGATTTCCCACTAAACAAGTGTGTGTGTTCATGTATCCATGTGAAGTTACAATATATGTGTGTTTGTTCAGGACATGTAAACACATGCGGAATAGTATAATTGTAGTTTAGTCGCTCACGCCACTTGCTGATTATTATTTACAGTGTGCTTGAAGATGCATAATTCACACAAAGCATCATGGGAATAGTGCGGATACAAATCTCTATTCCTATGGAAAACATGGCCTAATGAGTGCCGGATCTTCCCGCCATTTCAGGCCAGAGAGGAAATTTGCAAGTGATTAGCATCTCATTATCATACGATCACAGTGAACCGAGTGCAGAAAACAAAACTGAAATATCATTATTCAAACTAACGACTAACAAAACTGATTCGGTCTTCTGGCGTGTTCCTGGTCGTACTGTGAATGATTTATCAGAGCAAGTTATTCTAAAAATAAGAATAATATTAATATTCTCCATTTTTGAACAACTTTTATGTCCCACTGATGCCATCTGTCTCAGTTCTGAAGGGCAATGAGAGGCAGTTTGAAAAATTGACAGTTTGAAAGATTAAAATTGGCCAACTTCAGCATCAAAGCAATAAAACATGTCAAAAAATGTATTAATTAAAATAATAATCAAAAATCTAAATATTCAGCGATACCAAAATAACATTGCTGAGAAACAGATATTATACATTGCGGATTTTCACTGAAATATTTCACTTTAATGAACAATCTTGCATTACATGATTTACAAAAGCATGCATGATGACAAATGAACATGAACATGTGACTGTACGAATGAGAGTTTGTGAGGACAGATCAGGGTTCGACTCTCATTCACACACTGACAGACCAACACACTAATAAACTACAGTGAGAGAGAGAGAGAGAGAGAGAGAGAGAGAGAGAGAGAGAGAGAGAGAGAGAGAGAGAGAGAGCTCCTCTGTCCCGTTAATGTTTGTCCTTTAATACCGAGTCAAACACGCTTCACTGTAATGGAGTAAATTACACTGAACTGAAGCCTGTGTGTGTGTGTGTGTGTGTGTGTGTGTGTGTGTGTGTGTGTGTCCATCTCCTACTGGCATGTACATGTTCAATGTGTTGCGAGTTTTGGAAGGATTGCGTGACTGGCACAGGAAGCAGACGTGCCTGCTAGTGTGTGTGTGTGTGTGTGTGTGTGTGTGTGTTTCCTCCTGTTGTGTAAACAAACGTAAACACACACACAAATGTAAACACACACTCCTCCGCGCATATGTTATTTATTGTGGGAAACCTGTATGTGTGTGTTTGTTGTCGAATATGCTTTCAGAAATGACAGGAATCATGTGAACCGAGTGCAGAAAACAAAACTGAAATATCATTATTCAAACTAACGACTAACAAAACTGATTCGGTCTTCTGAATGATTTATCAGAGCAAGTTATTCTAAAAATAAGAATAATATTAATATTCTCCATTTTTGAACAACTTTTATGTCCCACTGATGCCATCTGTCTCAGTTCTGAAGGGCAATGAGAGGGAGCTGTGGCTAGCAGAGGACAGAGATGCATTATGGGATTGAGTTCCCTAATTACAGCGCGATCACAGTGTGCGACTCAGACTCATCTCACACTGAATACAGAGCTTTACACTTACATTTATGCATACATTGCATTTGAAGGAACACATTTACATTCTCATCAGTTCTTGGGAATCGAACCCATGACCTTGGCGTTGCAAGCGTTTGAGCTACAGGAAAGCTTTTTCAATTAAATGTACATTTACATTCACTAAAAGCCATTCATCAGAGCCTAGTGTTGTCAAAAATATCGTCTCTGAAACGGTACCATCTATCTGTGACGCCGTCATAAAGCCGAGCTTGCGAGAACCAAACTGACTTCTTTCTTTCGTGGCTTATTGCGCTTTAACAGTCAAATACATACAAAATTAAGTAAAAATGCCCGTGTCGCTGAGTTTTCAGATTAATACAGTCAGTTGTGTAACAGTATACTGGATCCGTGCAGAAGCTCTTAAAGTGACAGCAGCTTAATAAACTTCAAGATGTTCATCAAACAGAAGACAAAGAAAATCACTCACCGCTCTTAAATAAATAACTTTTGTAACTAATTGTAAGCATCAATTTTTTATTTAATTGTTAAAATGAAAGCTATCCAGTGTTATTTTATACTTGATTACTTCCAACTGTTTTTTTGTTTGTTTTTTTTGGCATTAATACTTTTAAGTTTTTATGATAACTACATTAGGAACCAAGAAGCCAAAAATACACAGAATATCCCCAAAAGAACAAAACTATACAATCTCAAAATAAATCATGTATCGCAGATTCTGCAACCAATAAACAGTCACTGCAAATATAAAAAAATGTCTAGACGTGTACTGCAAATATTGTTGGTTTGTGTACTAATATACCAATACATACAGTACAAATTAGAGTACAAATTTGACCGATAGTTTTAGATTTTGTGTATTATATGGGACTTTTCATTAGAAACGAGCCTGGGACTCTTATTTTGAAATGTCTACGCGTTACTACTTTCATCTGTTCATTCTTACAATCATCTATATCATATAAACACTATTAAACATGATCATTGTGACGTGAAACTGCTTCTCAAACAAGAACAAATGTGGGCGGGGCTTGATTTTGAAAATAAAAAATAAAATAAAAATTGGGCCATAATTCATGTCCTGTTTTTTTATATCCACATTTAAGATCTCTTATAAAGACTTTTATTTTACAACCTTAAATGTGTTCAAACTGAATGCGTTAGGACAGCTGTGACTGTGTTTACACACACCGGTTTCTGTCAGTGCGGATCCACGAATCAGGTCTGATGACACGGGCGTCACAAACATAACACACTAAACCTCGGCGCATTTGACGAGAAGCTCGAGTCCTGTCAGTAAAGAGACACTGTGAGGATGAGGGATTCATTTAGAGTCACATCACCTGATTCTGTGTGTGTGTGTGTGTGTGTGTGTGTGAGAGAGAGAGAAACAGAGGAGAGAATCTGTTAGAACAACTAATTAACACCCGACTCGACTGTCAGACAGTAACGAGAGAGGAGTGTAGATTTATTATTAAGCTCACAAAGGAGGAAAGACAGAAAGCGCTTCTCATGAATATGGAGCAACTATGACTTGGACATCTACGATTCTTTTCTTTTCATAAATGAAATATTGCAGTGTTTATTCTAAATGATTTATTGGTGCACATCATTATTGTTTTAAACTAGGGCTGTCAAACGATTAATCGCGATTAATCGCATCCAAAATAAAAGTTTGTTTTTACATAATATATGTGGGTGCACTGTGTATAATTATTTTGTATATATATATAAATACACACAAATGCATGTATATTTTAAAAAAAATTATTTATATATAAAATATTTGTATTTACATATCATATAAATTATATATAAATCTATACATACATGAAAATATTTCTTAAATATATACAAGCATGTGTGTGTATTTATATATACAAAATAATCATACACAGTGCACCCACTTATATTATGTAAACACAAACTTTTATTTTGGATGCGATTAATCGTTTGACAGCCCTATTTTACACTCATGTTCCCATTCTCTTCTCTGATGATGTGGGCGGGGCAACCTGTCACTCACATGAGATCCACCAATAGCAAACCACGACCATCCAATCAATTTCTCACAGACAAAATCAAGCCCCGCCCACATTTGTTCTTGTTCGAGAAGCAGTTTCACGTCACAGTAGGGAAGAAAAGACGAACACAACTTCAAGCCGGTTTCAAGCCGACAATAAGCATTAGAGGAACTAAACTAGTAGAAAAACACGTATACTAGTTCTCTGAAGAACATTAGGATGAAAAACAGACAAACCACCAGGGTTAGTATTGGCAACTGACACTAACTCATTAACTGAAATAAAATAAAATGTTAAAAAGTACTTTTATCTAGTTGCCAAAGCAACATTTCACATTTTCTAACAGCTTAACTTGATGTACTAAATTTAACTAAAACAAAAATTAAAAACAATAAAAACTAAAGCGGTACAAATGAATAAAAATGACATTTAAAAAATATATAATAAAAATATCTATTAAAAAAATTTGTAAAAAATTAAAAATAAAAATTAAAAATAAAATATCTCTGAAAAAACAAAACTAACAAAAATAAAAAAAACCTCATTCACTCATTCCCTGTGAGTCGAACCCATGACCTGAAATATGTTGTAAACGCATCAGATGTCTGTTTGAATGTGCAGAGGATAAAACAGCTCATAACTCATCCGTTACAGGCATGACGATGATGATGATGATGATGATGAAGATGCCTCACCTTCGCCATCTGCGCCTGCACACCGCTGGCCTTCAGAGACAAAACAGCCTTCTGCGCCGCTGCCGGACAGTCGAAGTCCACGAAACCGTAACCTGCAGACACAGCAGAACCGTAACGTCAGGTCACATGACCAGTGTTATCAGGTCACATGACCAGTGTTTTCACCAGTGACCAGTGTCTTGCTCTGACTCTACTGTTCGAACTCGTTCATCAAAATGAACGAATCTTTTTCGAGTCATTTCGTTCGTTGAATAAACCAAATGACTCGAAAAAAGATTCGTTCATTTTGATTAACGAGTTCGAACAGGAGAGTCACAGAACAGAGCAAGGCGAGCATTTGAGCTTATAAAACTTAAACTTTGTTATATATTTTTTAAATGAGCGATCGTTTCGCTTGATAAGACCCTTATTCATCATCTGGAATCGTTTAAAGCCCTCTGAACAGTTTGCACTAAAACTCTCATTTGGACCTTGAACCGTTTGGACCCCATTGAAGTCCATTATATGGAGAAAAATAGTTCACTTTGAAATTAATTTTTGATATGTTTTAGCTTTATATAAGTACACATTGATGGCCTAAGACACGAAACGAGCGGTTTGTGTGAGAAAACTAACAGCATTTATATCGTTTTTACCTCTTGTAATCATAGCCATGACAAAATGATTCGGCCAACACGGGCGCTTCGGTCTGCTCGCGCGTCTACGTCACTCTTTGTTTATACAGAGATTTGGGAAGTTTTACCTTTCACTAAACATATTTAGATATACGGGAAACCGCAATGGAAGACGATTTCGGGATATCTAAATATGTTTAGTAAAAGGTAAAACTTCCGAAATCTCCGTGTAAATATTGAGTGACGTCACACGCAAGCGATCACTTCCGGCGTAACATTGAACTGATTCAGTTCGGTTCAGTTGGACATTGAACAACTGATTCAGATCACTGTGATTACACGAGGTAAAAACCATATAAATACTGTTGGTTTTCTCACACAAACCGCTCGTTTCGTGTCTTAGGCCATCAATGTGTACTTACATGTACGAGTCATTAAATCATGTTTAATCTGGACTTCTCTGTGCTGCTCTTTGAGGTGGTGACCATAGACCTCCATTATATGACTGATAGACAACAACGGTTTGACCTAAAAATATCAAAATTGAAAATACTGTGGAAACAAAGACCCTTGAGGTAAGATAAAACATATCAAAAATTAGTTTCAAAGTGAACTATCCCTTTAATTTCTTTTCGACTGAAGAAAGAAAGAAAGGAAAACCAGCGCAACGAAACACGCTTTTCATGATGCGATGATCACCTTCAGCAGGCGTGGCGTGAGGATCCTCTCAGGATTAAACCCTGCACACACTCAGCCCTGCGTCTCCCCCGTTTCTCCTGACCTCATCCATCAGCGAGTCGCGAGGAAACCCGCAAACCCCATTACCGAGTTATGAGATATTTATGAGTGACCGCTCTTTCCCACAATCCCTCACTCGTCCTTTATTTTCCGTCACACCTTCATTCTCGGGGCTGTATCAGCAGATAAGGGTCACACTGGTGTTAATTAAAATTTCATGGCAGATTAAATGCATACACACACACACACACACACACGGTGTTTGGATTAAAGCCGTCAGCGGCGGCCCGTTATCCAGGAGAGATGAAGGTTTAATTAGAGAGGAAGTCGGTTATAAGACCCTCTTCACACACCAAATCCTCAAATCCTTCCTCACGGACACACTGGGGAAAATCATACGAGCGGAAAGCTTTAGAGTTAGAGAAGGGCTAGGTCACCTCAGAAGTCATACTCGATACTCCAAGGCCTGTAAATGAGCAAAACTTGACTGTCGCACAATCTAAACAAAGCTTTATTTGAACTCTATAAAGCCCACTGTTTTATTGATGCCATGCATTCGTTTTTGTCACAGTCAATCTCTCAGTCCTGGCTCTGATTGACAGTTCAGACTCTTAATAGTCTTGTATTATAAGTGTATAAGTGTAAGTCAAGGAAACGCAGGAATAACTTTCATATTGTTCGTAATATTGAAACAGGACTGAAGGAGGTTTACTTTAATATCATCATCATCGTTTATTATCAAAATCATAATACGAGCAACAGGTTTATTAGTTCATCTGTCAATCATCATTGCATTATGTTTGAAAACTACAGAGCTTTGATCATAAAACTAATATCGTCTTACTATATTAATGGTAGAAATTGATATTGGTGTTCATTTTATGTCGGTATCTGCTATATTGAGACTATATTCGTCAGTTTTGTCCATATAAATATCAACATCAGCTCCAAATTGCATATTTTTGCTCAGTTTGAGCCTCTGAATAAAACTAAGCTGTTTGGTCCTCCATATTCTCACTATATATGAGCCATAAAAGCTTGACGTATCAAATTTAATTCAAAACCCATGCAATTATTTTGTCTAAAGGTTCAATAATTGATGCTAATAGACATCTGTAACTAGAGAATATGAGAACTAGAGAACTATAACAGAGACAGACGCAGTTATGATGATGAGATTAGACAATAAACCTGCAATACTTCAATCAATACTGCAAAACTGCATATAAACGTTTGCTCGTGTCATCTAAACGTCTCACTGCGATTACGTCCATTGTTGGCGTTCAGAAACTAACTATAATAAAGCTAAAACATCGATATAAACTTAAAAAAATATAAAAATTATATAATCAAATTAGTGCTGACAGAGGCAACTAATCGCATCCAAAATAAAAGTTTGTTTAATATATGTGTGTGTGCGCTGTGTAGTTATTTTGTGTATATATATATATATAAATAGACACACATGCATGTATATATTTAAATATATTTATATATATACATAATTTGAATATTGTGCAAAAGATCAGTAATTCAACTTAAAAGGTGAAACTAATATATCAGACTCATTACATGCAAAGTGAGATATTTCAAGCCTTTATTTGTTATAATTTTGATGATTATGGATTAGATATGTACGAAAGCCCTGAACCGCAACGTTAAAAAAAAAAAAATCTGTAAAAAAAAAAAAACTGTAAAAAAAAAAAAACTGTAAAAAAAAAAAAAAAAAAAAAAATCTAGCATTTCCAGATTAAAGTCGAAAATTTTTGAGATTAAAGTCGAAAATTTTAGAGATTAAAGTCGAAACATTTTGAGATTAATCTCGAAACGTTTCGACTTTAATCTCGAAATGCTAGATTTTTTTATTTTTTATTTATTTTATTTTTTTACGTTGCGGTTCAGGGCTTCCGTAGATATGAAAACCTTTCACAATATTCTAATTTTGAATTTGGGGTTTTCATAAACTGTAATCGATAATCATCAATTATAACAAATAAAGGCTTGAAATAGCTCACTTTGCTATATAATATATTAGTTTCACCTTTTAAGTTGAATTACTGAAATAAATGAACGTTTGCACCATATTATAATTTTTCCAGTTTCACCTGTATATTATAAAATATATATTTTATATTTAAAGAACACATTTTTATTAAATATATACATGCATGTGTGTGTATTTAAATATACAAAATAACTATACACCGTACACACGCATCTATCAAACAAATGTTTACTTGGATGCGATTGATCATGATTAGTTGTCCAGTTTAAAGCAGGCGTTCACCTTTGCACTGGTTTGTGTTCTTGTCCAGGATGGCCTTAGTGGAGACGATCTTCCCATATCTGTGAGGATAGACATGATTAACATTATCAGACATTAAACATCAATCCAAGAGCATCATGGGTACTTTTACACGGTTTACACGTGCACTGCAGTTTTCACAAGCGTCTCGTGTTCCCTGTTATTTGCACGTTCCTCCGCATTTAACAGACACTTAAAGAAACTTGCAGAAACAGTTTTGTAACGTTTTATTTCTCACTTGAAATCAATAAGGAGCTAATAAAGGTTTCTTACAGTCGGAGTCAGTGTTTCGCCGCTGTACCTTTCAGTCATGATCCTGTACGAGCTTGAACCACAGTGTCAGAGAGTGTGTGTGGTTCAGCCAGAGTGTGTGTGTGTGTGTGTGTATAAATAATCTCAACCGTGTCAGTGTGTCTCAGTCTGTCATCTTTTCTCTCTGTGAGTGTGTGTGTGCGCATGTGTGTGTGTGTCTGTGAGTGTGCACACGTGTGTGTGTGTGTGTTGACTCACGGCTGGCAGAGTTTGACGAGGTCGTGGTCGCTGGTTCCAGGGTGAAGTCCTCGGATGTACAGGTTGGTTCGGCTGAGCGGCTCCACTGCACTACAGCTGCTCCCGGGACTGGGCGGGGCCATCGAGTGAGAGGGCGGAGCCATCGGGTGAGGGGGCGGGGCATACGGCTGATGACACACAGAGCGGGAGGGGTTAACCTGCATGTTCATACAGAGCTCCTCCCACAATAATCATCCACATTAACATCTCCATTCTCCTTTATGAACATATCCAGTGGAGTTCATCTAACAATGAGTACCTTCAATCTGAGAATCACTCCACTGGGGCAAAAGAAAAGAAAATAACGGCCAAATGAGTCAATATTTGCATGTTTCTGGATCAAAGAGCACCAAATCGTGCTTGTTTTATTGCTTCAGTGTGAGTTACTGTCTATATATATATATATATGAAGAGTTCAGATGCAAAAGCCTCTAAGTGCCATTTGAAATTTTCTTCTTTAATGATGATTTTTATCAAACTTGTATATTTAAGTTCAGTAATTTCACTTAAATAACAATTAATAGGTAATCTTCATTGCCATTTAAGTGAAATTACTGAACTGAAATATACAAGCTTGATAAAAATGATCATTTTAGAAGAATGAACTCTGAACTCTTCATATATATATATATATATATATATATATATATATATCAGCATCAGACCTAAACACATCCTTGTGAGACCACGCACTTCCTAACACTATCCCTGTGTCTCTCTCCCACGATCCCTCTCTCTCTCTCGGTGGCCGTCTGTGTCTGTAGGAATGTGAACGTCACACACACATCGATTAGCTTTGTCTTAAAGGTCAGGCGTTTTACACAATGAGGCTGAAACACGCAGAATAAACACTAGAGTCGACTTATAATCGGGTTTACAGATATTTTCCTGTTATTTAAGCAGTTTGCCATAATCATGTATCGGTTTTGTAATATATCGGTTATATTGGTTTTTAACAGCTGAATGTGTTGAAAAACTACATTACCCATGATCCTTCAGAACATTCCACCAATCAGAAGAGTCGAAACAAGCTAAACACCAAGATCTCTTTAGCTCCGCCTACTCTGCCAATGACGTAATCGATTCAGTCTCAAAATGCTCTCAAAATATTTCAATACTCGTGTATTTATAAGCATATTTTGCAATAATCTTCAAATATATTAATGTCTATGTATATGATTAGCATTTTTAAATGAGTAGTTTCATATTTCTCCACCGTTTTTTACAGTATTTTGCAATGCTTCGTGGGATTGTAGTTTTTCCTCTCAGTCAAGCCGTTAAGTTCACAGTTTTCTCTTTCTTGAAATCAAAGTTTGTTCTGCTCTGATTCATGACTTAAAACTCTTTAAGGGTAACTTTATTTAAATCCTTATGGGAGAAATGAATGTGAAAAAGCTTCCAGAAGCAGCGCAGTCAGAGCTAGCTATAGTGATCACACACACACACACACACACACACACACACACACACACACAGATGTATTACATCCCTAAATGAAACTGTTTGTGTTTTGGGGGGAAGAAAGCATGTATAAATTGATTTCCCACGACAGGCTTCCTCAGATCTACTGTTCTCACTGTTTCTACACGACACACACACACACACACACACACACACTCGGCAGTATCAATTATGATCAACTCTAATATAGAGAGGATTTTGATTGAATCTATAAATGTTGACATTCATTTGCGCCCTGAGCTCACACACACACACACACAGGAGATTGAATTGGTTCTCTGTCTAGGTCACTTCTCAATCTATGCAGGTTAAGGCAACAGCGCCAATCACACACACACACACAAGGACACACATGCAAAAAAGGACACACACACGCTCTATTTCATCATTAACTGCCCCTGCGTTACAGTGATTTCTGAAGGTCATGTGACACTGAAGACTATTTTTACTGTATATTCCCATGGAAACGGCTGTTTCAGATTATAATATTTCAGTGTTTTTATTATATTTTTGATCTATAAACAGAGGAGAGAGTGTGTGTGTGATTGAGTTTGTTCTCAGAGGAGCATCATGGGAAGATCACAGGAATCAGAGTTCAGAACGTTCGGAGACGCCTGATGAGTGTATGACGAAGGAACCGGTTTAAACGAGAGGAACGCGAGCGCTGTCGTGCTCTCTGAACTCTGCACACGCGACACACACACACTCCTGCGACAGGACGGCATGAAGATTAGCTCAACGCCACGAAACAAGCTGAACGTCTGAACGAAACAGATGTGAAGAGCTGAAGCTTCACACAGACGAGCGTCACACACACACACACACCTGCTGGGTGTTTATAGATCGTGTTTAACAACACACAGATGTGCAGTATTTCATGCGTGCATCATTAAAACATCTACAGAAACAACAACAAATTTAACACACACACACACACACACACATACACACACAGTCTTTAACTAATATTATACTATATATAAAACTATATCAACTTACCAGTTGATTAAATCACACTTATTTCTGACATATTGTTTCAATATGCAAATGAAATATAATCTAATTAAATATGCACTAATTAGCACACATGTCCAGAACAGTAATCTAAAGCCAGGGTGATTTTGTTGATATATGTGAAGGTTTTTACAGAGGCGATTTCGGATTTCAGTTTTTTTATGACTGTATAAATCTGAAAAATATTGTCAAAAGACAGAAACAAATACATTTTCAGCATGTTTTTAGGAATAAAATGTTATATAAATCGGGTAAATGACGTATGAACAAACCTTCAGAATACTGAAATGAATAAAAATAAAGATTTTCGCTGCATTTTTATTGCAAATAGATAAAGTGCACTTAAATATCATGTTCAGGCATGAAACTCTAGGGGGCGCAGTCCTTTGCATGCAATCCGCAAGCAATCACATCATTAACGCATGGCACAAGCTGATTGGCTCTCCTGATCCTGCAGCCAATGAGATCGCTTGCTCAACATTTAAAGAGTCTGGTCTAGTGTTTTCTGAAAGTCATCCTCATTTATTTAGCGCTTTAACAATGTAGATTGTCTCAAAGCAGCTTTACAGAGATAAATATATCATTTAAGGTAGCAGAGATTGGTTGGGTTTTATTATTTTGACTTTGAACTGAACATGTGATGAACTGAAACGCTGATGGCGTTCACACGCGCTTTAAGAACTGATTCTATAGTTATGCGTTTGAGTATATGTGCATGATATATCGGCCAACATATCGGTATTGGCCGATATATGTTCATTTTTATTGTTATCGTTATCAGAATGGTAAGAAAATGTGGCCGATAAATTAAAGCCGATAAATAATGTATTATTCCCTTCAGCTGAGACACTTGTTGAGAACTGTTTATGTTTTTGAATTTCTTGAAATATGATTGAAATCTCTTCAAAAAATTAAAATCTGGTTCGGGACAACATGTGCAACGCAAATCTGTCATATCGGCTGAGAACATCATTATAATTGTGCGCTTGGGACATGCATTTAATTGTGAGACTTTTGTTTTTGTAATCAGGCTCTCAAAATTAGATAAAAAATTTGGATTTAAGTTTATCGGCCGATATATCGGTTTTCAAATATAAAGAATTATCGGTATCGGCCAAAATGTTCATATCGGTGCATCCCTACAGTCACACCATCCCTAAACAAACTACTGGTCTTGCCTATAAATTTTAATACAGAATTTTCTTTTATTTGATCAATGCTGTGTTGGTGTCTATAAGCAGCAGAAAATCCATACCGTTAGCATGCTAAAACTATTGCGCGAGTTGTCAAGAATAAAACGTGTATTTTGGATGTTTTCCTTTTACAAGTAAAATTATGGAAGCAAAATAGCCTTAGAATCTCAAAATTGACCAGTAAATCAAAACATGTTTTCTTAAGATACTAAAAACATCCTGAGGACACAGACGCGCGATTACGAAAGAGCAGTATCTAGCTAAGCTATTATTGAAATGTCTATGACTACAGTATAAGCTACAATATGTAGCTTTTTTGGCCACAAGAGGGCACAGTTTCCAACAATAACAAAGGCATATGTTAATGACGCAGTGATGAGCTGAATGATGGGACTTGCTGTCAAGCTGATAGATCTAATGAGGATTAGTGAAAACACTCATGTTTTTTAACATTACAGTGGTATGAAGCAGGTCGCGATTGCTAATAATAGACATATAACGCGCGAGTCCCGTGGATATAAAGGAATAAGGACATTTCATCCTATTGAACTACAAGCAAGTGCTGGATTACTCACATAGGTCAGTTTAATAGACGAATTAAACTTGTGAGGAAACGCAGCGCTGTTCCACTTGGTATAACGCTACACTATATTACGTTATAATGTTATTCTACGTGTTAGTTCGTTTGCTATACGAAACTAGCAGCTAGATCAACATAAGTATAACATACTGACCATATTCTAACATTTCATCATGTCAAGCTAACGTTATAACATTGATTTGTTTTATGTACATTTGCTCACATGTCTAATAAAGCTGAAAAGTCGTGACTCGTAAAGTTCTGTAATTAGCCGCGGCCGCTAGCTTTCGGCATCCCAAAAATATCACGCTGATGTTGATCCTCATTTTAGTTCCCCTTGTTTGTCCCAAAGTCTGCTTGCCATGGTCAAACGCTACTCACTACGCAGTTGTCCGCGTCTGTCACCATGGTTACGTCATGGCTATGGGAGTACGAGCGGAAACGATGATAGCGCGGATATTGCGCCATTGACATCTTTTTCCAGGATGGCCACTTATTAAAAAATTGGGATTTCTCTGAAATAAAGAACTTTGGAGACTTTTGGGATATTGAAAGTACACAACTGCAGGACATATATCACACTCTGCAGGTCATTTTTGGATATTATATTACAAAATTCTTACAGATTGGACCTTTAAGATCTAAAGATTCCCTGATATTCCCATGATCATGAGAAACTGATCCTTATGCATACACATGCAAACACAGCGGATGACAACAGCACAGCTGCAAACCCTAAACAGAACATGAATACACACCCTATGACACACACACACGTTTAGCTGTGTATGCAGCGACAGTAAAAAGCGACGCTAAATCAATTCTACCTTTGAGACCGTCCCCGAAGGGAGGAAACATCAGATATAAATCACTTCTGGAAGCAAATCTGTCCTCAAACTATAACTAATTAAACACACACACACACACACATGATCTTTTAAGCCCCAACTGAGGAAGACAAACGTAAAAGTGGTGTGTGTACATGTATTCGCACACTCACTCACACACACACACCTTCTGCGTTTGTCTTGCTCAGTTAATTAGATCAGGTAATTAATGTTAACTAATGAAGCGTATTGTAAATGTTCTAGAAGAGCGTGTTTTCGCTAGATGTGTTGAATAAACACTGAACTCTATAATCTTCGGCTTTAGCTGGAACTGAACTTATGAACACTGTTATGAACGGTTTGAATCAATCTGTGTTGTGTAAAGAGCTCCAGAAATAAATGAGATTACAACCGTCAACTCTTGTAAGTGTCAATCAGTCCTTCATCATCATCATCATCATCATGACATGATCTATTCATATATGTTTTGTTTGTTTTTTTTATGATTTAAATTTAGTATATTAATGCGTTGGCAGCATCGCGATACACAGTCATGCTAATATTGAAAATTGAGCAGAAGCGCGAACAAAGAGAGGAGAAGTGTGTGTTTCCCGATACCTTACTGTAGTAGCAGGTGAGATACGGGAACATCTGATGCGGATCCAGCGCCTTTCCCATCAATCTGCAGTCTGGAGTCCCTGACGGACCGGTGCGAGGAAGAGGAGCTCCTCCGAGACACTACAGTCCAGCACACACACACACACACACACACAGAGAGAGAGAGAGACAGTCCGAGGTCCGTTCCAGCATGAGGAGAGGAGAGGAGCGTGTGTGTGTGTGTGTGTGTGTGAAGCGTGTGATTCCTGCTCCAATAACAGCATCAGGATCAGGGGCTCGACTGTGGAGAGAGAGAGAGAGAGAGAGAGAGAGAGAGCGAGAGAGAGAGAGATCCCTCTACTGGTGATAAATGAAACAACACGGCAGAAGCATCAATTAAACACACATCTGTGTCTCCAAACCTCGTTAACTGCCTAACTAGACAGCATTCGGGGTTTGTACATTTCCATGGAGTTGTTTAGCAGACACTGGCCACACTTATACATGAATCCCAATCGTTTCCTGAAGATCCTTCATTTAAACATTTACATTTACATTACATTTACTCACACTCTCTCTCTCTCTCACACACACACACTCGCTCTCTCTCTCTCACACACACACACACACATCACTTGTTTTGAAGACCCAGTTAGATATGAGAGAGAAAAGAGAAGAGACCTGATGTAAATAGAGCAGAACGGATCTCTCTCTCTCTCTCTCTCTCTCTCTCTCCTCCCCTCTGTCTCTGTTCACTGTAGTTCAACACAACGGTGTGTGTGTGTGTGTGTGTGTGTTCCCACTTTATCTTCAAATCAGCTGTTTAACTCCAGGTGTGTTTCAGTTCCCTGTGGTTAAACTCATCCTTGCTTCAGTCGTGTCTGTGTGTGTGTGTGTGTGTGTGTGTGTGTGTGTGTGTGCGTGCGTGTGTGAATGTGTGTGTGTGTGCGTGTGTGTGTGAATGTGGACGAGCGGAAATTAAGAATTTTCATCTTTCACTGAACAACTCGTATAGTAAAGTCACTGACTGAGTCCGAGGCTCCATAAATACCCAAACTTCTAAACTATCTGGTCTGAAGTGCTGGAGAACAGCTGTCCAGACACCAATAGTCTTGCCCACGTCCGGCACACATCCGGTAAACATCCGACACGCATCCGGCAAACATCCGGCATGCATCCGACACGCTTCCGACACGCTTCCAACACGCTTCCGGCAAACATCCGGGATGCATCCGGCAAATATCCGACACGCATCCGACACGCTTCCGGCACCCTTCCGGCAAACATCCGGCATGCATCCGGCAAACATCAAACACGCTTCCGACACGCTTCCGGCAAACATCCGGCAAACATCCGACACGCATCCGGCAAACATCAGAGACGCTTCCGGCAAACATCCGACATGCATCCGACACGCTTCCAACACGCTTCCAACACGCTTCCGACACGCTTCCGGCAAACATCCGGCAAACATCAGAGACGCTTCCGGCAAACATCCGACATGCATCCGACACGCTTCCAACATGCTTCCGACACGCTTCCAACACGCTTCCGACACGCTTCCGGCAAACATCCGGCAAACATCCGACACGCATCCGACACGCATCCGACATTCGAACACGCAAACATCCGGCATGCATCCGGCAAACATCAGAGACGCTTCCGGCAAACATCCGACATGCATCCGACACGCTTCCAACATGCTTCTGACACGCTTCCAACACGCTTCCAACACGCTTCCGACACGCTTCCGGCACGCTTCCGGCAAACATCCGGCAAACATCCGACACGCATCCGACACGCATCCGACATTCGAACACGCAAACATCCGGCATGCATCCGGCAAACATCAGAGACGCTTCCGGCAAACATCCGACATGCATCCGACACGCTTCCAACACGCTTCCGGCACGCTTCCGGCAAACATCCAGCATGCATCCGGCAAACATCTGACACGCTTCCGACAAACATCCGACACGCATCCGACACGCTTCCGACAAACATCCGGCATGCATCCGGCAAACATCTGACACGCTTCCGGCAAACATCCGGCAAACATCCGGCAAACATCCGACACGCATCGGGTAAACAGATGTGGGCCGGATCTGGGCCGACACTGTTGCTGTCTGGGAATTAAACCTGATTGAGGACGTGGATCGAGAGTAAACAGGCCACTGCATAATATTACAATTCACATTTAAAGAACAATCCACTTCACTATTCCCTACATATAAACACACACGAAATAATAAAACGAAGATTCCTCGTGCTTCCTTCAATGGCATGTTTTGTTTTGGAAACTTGGTCCTGGTTTGGGCCTCTCTGTTCTGATGTATTTAGCTGATTATTATGGGTTATGCATAATTTAATATGCATTAAAACAGTAAACTTGACAATCAACTCGACATTTGCAATATCTGGAGATCTGCTCTTTGGAAGCGACTTGGCGAGAGTCAGCAGGACACATCATCAGTTTCATATCTATACGTCATCAATATGAGATGAATCAGATTAACACTCACCGTGTGGTTCAACGTTAAACACACACATGTGTGTGTGTGTGTGTGTGGAATCAATCCCAGAATGCCCTGCAGATCTCCATCGCTCCCGGAGCTGTTCTGGGGAAGGAGGTAATCAGACGCTCATCAAACATTAATGCGCTCAAATGGCATAATGGGCTCTGATATGAAATCTGCAATTACCTCTTATGCTCATATTACAGCAAATGACTGACATGACACACACACACACACACACACACACTATATTAGTGCGCTCCTCTCATTGACTTCCATTGGTTTCCCGATCCGGGCGTCGTGCTCTGGAAGCTGCACAGATTTATTCTGAGGATGATTAATATGATTAAAATTGAAAAAATTAAAAATGAATACATGTTCATTTCTGATATACAACTTACACAGTTTCCTCTGATAACAGTCTCTCTAAACTGCGATGTGGACTCGAGCACTTTCTGTGAAGCTGCTTTGACACGATGTGTGTTGTGAGAAGCGCATTACAGATAAACGTGAACTGAATGATGATGATGACTTTGATTCTGCATTGATTCAGTTTTTTCTTCTCTTGCTCTTTCTCAGCTCTCGCTCGAGTCCGTCTCTGCCGGTCCAGATGGTGGAGTGTGTGATGGAGAGGCGAGTGAACGGCCTTGTGGGAAATGCTGCAGACGTGCTGTCCGCTGTGTGTCATCCCTCCATCACTCCTAATGAACGAGAGCGCTGGGGGTTCTGGGTAATTGAGCTACTCACAACACTGAGGGCCGTGTCAGACAAACACACAAATCAAGAGTGATGGGGTGCTGATACCCTGCAGGCCTTTAAAGACACACACACGCACAAACACACACGTTTTTTAATTGTTTAACTTTTATTTGGTTTTATATTGATTGTTTTATTTTGATTTATTTAAAATAAAATATTTTATCATTTACTACTAATTTTTTTATTTTGGTTGCCTTATTTTAAATTTATTTATTTGTTTCAAATTATTAATTTAAAATTAAAATTAAATTAATTTTAAATAAAATATTTCATTATTTTCTATTAATTAATTTTCCTGTTTTATTTTTTATTACTTATTTTATTTTAAATTGTAATTTCTTATTTTATATATTATTTTAATTAATAATAAATAAAATATTTAATTATTTTCTATTCATTGTTTTAAGATTATATATGTAATTAAATATTTATTGACTTAAAACAAAATGATTTTATATAGTATTTTGTTTTGATTAGGAATTTTATTGATTTTAATTGATTTTTCTTTTTAAATTGTTATTTTCTACTAATTGGTTGTATTCATTTTCAATTATTTCTTTTAATTTTGTCTGAACATCTGAAAAAACTCTGGGATTGAGATTGAGCCGACACACACACACACACACACACACCTGAGGTGACCGATAATAATCAAGGTTAAACAAACTGAATGCCTTAAATGTGAAGCAAATAGTCTAAATTGCTAGTAACATTTCCCATGATTCCTGATATGATCCACACTGTAGAAGGAAAGAGCATTTACATTCATGCTTTAATCCAAAACTTCTTATTTTTATCTTCGCAAAACATAGTTGCAGTATGTGTCTTCTTAAGAGTGATGTTTGTGTCTGTCGGGTTTATCCTGACTGCACTTCCCCTCGGGATGAACACAGTGTTATCTCATCAGTTCCTGCATTCCCAGGATTCGAACCCTGACCTCAGCGTTGCGGTTTCAGGGTCAGAGATGTGAAGCGTCGTCACGGTGACCGGCTGATGCGCAGGGACAGATTCTGATTGGCCATTTCACGGTTTGCTGGCTCACTTTCCCTCCGCCGGAGATCTCCTGCTTTCGTGAGGAACACGAGAGACGGCGACTGGAGCATAAATGTGAAGAAGAGCATCGTCATCCTTCGATGTCTCACACACACACACACACACACACACACACAGTCCGCTCTGAAGAGGGAAGACGAGGGGAAATAGACTGAGGAAACAGACAGAGATCCAGCCGAGATCTCCTCAGGTGTCTGGGTAATTACCATGGAAACAGCTCCATTTCCCTGTGCATTATGGGGTGGCGGAAGTGTCCCTGAAGGCGTACTGTAGTTTTAAAAACACGACAACATGATGACCATGGGCTGTTATGAGTCTATACTATAACAGAGCAGTGATCACACCGAAAACCCCTAAAATATTGAGATTTACTTATTACTTATTACTCATATTTAGGGACTTGAACTGAATTTAAGGTCATTTTTTAATCATTTATCACAGTCATATTTAGTGTTTTCCGATGACATTTAATGGTTAAATAAAACATTCAAATATTTTTTTAGTAAACGTTTTCATTGTTTTATTTTATTTTAGCGATGCATTAAAGAACTATATCAACTGTTAAACAACAGATTGGAGATTAAAATAATCTCAGATTATCAAATTTTATATAAACACAAAAAATAGAGATGAAAAAATTAACTTAGGTAAGAACTGTTCTTTTGCTATGGTTAAATGTTCAGTGATATCTTACAAAGATTTCTGAATTTTGGAGCCATCTTTTTCTCTATATAGTGTTGAAATGGCAACTAGTAAATACACAAAGTTTCGTCATTTCGTCTTTACCGAAGCTAACGTTACCGAAGCTAACTTTACCGGAGCTAACTTTACCGAAGCTAACTTTACCGGAGCTAAGTTTACCGAAGCTAACTTTACCGAAGCTAACTTTACCGAAGCTAACTTTACCGAAGCTAACTTTACCATAGCTAACTTTACCGAAGCTAACTTTACCGAAGCTAACTTTACCGAAGCTAACTTTACCGAAGCTAACTTTACCGAAGCTAACTTTACCGGAGCTAAGTTTACCGAAGCTAACTTTACCGAAGCTAACTTTACCGAAGTTAACTTTACCGGAGCTAACTTTACCGAAGCTAACTTTACCGAAGCTAACGTTACCAAAGCTAACTTTACCGAAGCTAACGTTACCAAGGCCAACTTTACCGTAGCTAACTTTACCGAAGCTAACGTTACCGAAGCTAACTTTACCAAA
Organism: Pimephales promelas; assembly: GCF_016745375.1. Next base: position 736,652 of record NW_024121128.1, read on the forward strand.
GCTAACTTTACCAAAGCTAACTTTACCGAAGCTAACGTTACCAAGGCCAACTTTACCATAGCTAACTTTACCGAAGCTAACTTACCAAAGCTAACTTTACCGAAGCTAACGTTACCGAAGCTAACTTTACCGAAGCTAACGTTACTGAAGCTAACGTTGTCGAAGCTAACGTTACCGAAGCTAACATTGCCGAAGCTAACGTTACCAAAGCTAACTTTACCGAAGCTAACGTTACTGAAGCTAACTTTACCAAAGCTAACGTTGCCGAAGCTAACGTTACCGAAGCTAACTTTACCGGAGCTAAGTTTACCGAAGCTAACTTTACCGAAGCTAACTTTACCGAAGCTAACTTTACCGAAGCTAACTTTACCATAGCTAACTTTACCGAAGCTAACTTTACCGAAGCTAACTTTACCGAAGCTAACTTTACCGAAGCTAACTTTACCGAAGCTAACTTTACCGGAGCTAAGTTTACCGAAGCTAACTTTACCGAAGCTAACTTTACCGAAGTTAACTTTACCGGAGCTAACTTTACCGAAGCTAACTTTACCGAAGCTAACGTTACCAAAGCTAACTTTACCGAAGCTAACGTTACCAAGGCCAACTTTACCGTAGCTAACTTTACCGAAGCTAACGTTACCGAAGCTAACTTTACCAAAGCTAACTTTACCAAAGCTAACTTTACCGAAGCTAACGTTACCAAGGCCAACTTTACCATAGCTAACTTTACCGAAGCTAACTTACCAAAGCTAACTTTACCGAAGCTAACGTTACCGAAGCTAACTTTACCGAAGCTAACGTTACTGAAGCTAACGTTGTCGAAGCTAACGTTACCGAAGCTAACATTGCCGAAGCTAACGTTACCAAAGCTAACTTTACCGAAGCTAACGTTACTGAAGCTAACTTTACCAAAGCTAACGTTGCCGAAGCTAACGTTACCGAAGCTAACTTTACCAAAGCTAACTTTACCGAAGCTAACTTTACGTTACGCCGTCATGCCTGAGTGTGTTGTACCAGACTGCACACGAGCAGCAGATCTCGCTCATTGTTTTTCTTCCCGGGAGATGTAGTTCATGAGCGATTTTCACATAAAACTAAAAGTTACTCTTCTGTTCTATGACAAACTTTCTTGACTTTCATAATTATCTTTTAAATCGACAAACATCATATGTGATCAATATCATATGTTCACCCGCTAGAGAAGCATTCAGGTTTTCCGCTTGCAAAGTCCGCCACGTAAATTGCGAATCCGCCATGGAGTGAGCGCAACTGGCTGTTAGGGAATGGGAGATGAGACTCTGATTGGTTTATTGCACATTACGCCCCAAACACACCCATTACTCATTAAGAGAACAGGGACAACCCTTTTAGTTTTAGACCATGCACCAGGAGCACCGACCATTTTCCCTGTCGTTAAACTAGCAAACGTGTATTCAGACACACACTAAGTGCACTTCAGACCATACGCTTAGACCCTTCAAAGAGGGCCCCGAGTGTCCATAATGACCTATAACGTGGACGAGATCCACTGCCGATCAGTCAGAGAGACTGTTGCGTTCGACAGTGTCCAGGCCGCACTCAAAAGCTCATTAAAATCAGTCCCCTGGCGTCTTTTCATCTGCATTATGACAAAACGTTTCGTTAGGCAGAACATTAGCGCTGCCAAAGCAAGAAATCTCAATCTGTTTGAGATACTTCTTGTGTTGTGAAGGCGAGATTGGCAGCGAGATCAACAAACCGTGGATGGAGGTGGCAGGTGTAGTGAAGATGGGTTCTGTCTCTTAATGAGCTCGGTCTCCGGCGGATCGGATTTCACACACACAGCAGATTTCGCCGGCTCCACACTGTTCATCACGGGGAATTGGAGATCCACAGACTCCTGGCACAGCAAACACACACAGAACAAAACTGACTTCTTCAACGTGAGACTTTACAGGACATCTTTCATATTTCACTGATATTAGGATGCAAAACCAGTTCAAAACAAATACAAAAAAAACTAAATTTATGATTTTAACTAATGCAACCAATAATACAATGATGTATTTTGTCATTTACTACAGCAGTACTGGAGGAGAAAGGCTATTTTCTGCATGAAAGAGAACTGAAGTGTGTGTTTGACATCGGTCAGCGGCAGTCCTGCAGAGCCTCGGTGAGGAGAAATCGATCTGAACGAACGGACTCTTCTCCTCCAGCGCAGGAACGAGGGATCGCTTCTAATCCGGCTCTGATAGGCATCAGAAACAGAGGGATGACATTCACCAGCTCACTCACACACACACTTTCTGTTTCATCAGTACGCCAGTCGTGAGTTTGAGAAAAATGCATTATTATGCTTGCAACAAACTCAAGGAATCCTTAGTTATGACTAAACGTCCTTCAGTCTGCCGACCTAGAAAAATGACAGCAACATGTTCTAGTTTTCCCTATAAATTGTTTTAATATTATTTTTAACTTATTTTTAAGGAAGGTTAAAGGGATAGTTCACTTTGAAATTCATTTTTGGTATGTTTTATCTTACCTCAAGGTTCTTTGTTTCCACAGTATTTTCAATTTTGATATTTTTAGGTCAAACCGTTCTTGTCTATCAGTCATATAATGGAGGTCTATGGTCACCACCTCAAAGAGCAGCACAGAGAAGTCCAAATTAAACATGATTTAATGACTCGTAAATGGCCTAAGACACGAAACGAGCGGTTTGCGTGAGAAAACCAACAGTATTTATATCGCTTTTACCTCTTGTAATCACAGCCATGACAAAATGATCTGACGGCACGGGCGCTTCGGTCTGGAAGTGATCGCTTGCGCGCCGACGTCACTCTTTGTTTATACAGAGATTTGGGAAGTTTTATCTTTCACTAAACATATTTAGATATACGGGAAACTGCAATGGAAGACGATTTCGGTATATCTAAATATGTTTAGTAAAAGGTAAAACTTCCGAAATCTCCGTGTAAATATTGAGTGACGTCACACGCAAGCGATCACTTCCGGCGTAACATTGAACTGATTCAGTTCGGTTCAGTTGGACATTGAACAACTGATTCAGATCACTGTGATTACAAGAGGTAAAAACCATATAAATACTGTTGGTTTTCTCACACAAACCGCTCGTTTCGTGTCTTAGGCCATCAATGTGTACTTACATTTACGAGTCATTAAATCATGTTTAATTTGGACTTCTCTGTGCTGCTCTTTGAGGTGGTGACCATAGACCTCCATTATATGACTGATAGACAAGAACGGTTTGACTGAAAAATGTCACAATTGAAAATACTGTGGAAACAAAGACCCTTGAGGTAAGATAAAACATATCAAAAATTAATTTCAAAGTGAACTATCCCTTTAAATTAAATTATTAATGGAAAAGCATGTCTAATTAATTGAAATCATGAAGCTTGTACAATATTACACTGCTGTCACTTTAATACGCAGGTCTAATATACACATCACCCGCTGTTTGTGTTCAGACTGTTTATGTGAACTGTGTGTGTTTGACGGCTTGAGTGTAACGCGATGTGAAAGGGAACTTTAAACGGTATAATAAATCGAGCTGAAACCTCACACACATTCTGGGGGAAATTAAACTATTAAATTGTTAAAGGGGAACTGCTAGTTCATTTAAATTTTTACAGAAATAGAGCCCTAAAATAATTTACCTTATCATTTTTTTTCTTCATTTTTCTGGATTTATAATTCAATACACATTTTAAAATAATCAAATGATCAATTAACTGCACACTTAATTAAAAATTAAAAATCAAAAATCAATTAAAAACGTCTCTGGTTACTTACGTAACCTATGTTCTCTGAATAGGGAACGAGACGCTGCGGATAGCGCAGTGGGATATTCTCTGAATATGCCGATTGTCTGAAGCCCAATAGAATCACGCCAATCCATTGGCTGATGGCGCTCGCGCAATCTGGCCCCGCCCCGACGCAATTACGTCGCATAATCATATACGCGCGTGCGCCATCTTCCCCTCAGATTTCTCTGCCGAAAAGAAGACTGTCAGCAGCGCGAGGAGCTTGGCCGCTAACGCAGCGTCTCGTTCCCTATTCAGAGAACATAGGTTACGTAAGTAACCAGAGACGTTCTCTTTCATAGGTTCACTCAACGCTGCGGATAGCGCAGTGGGAACGGGATACCAAACTCGCCAAGCAAAGAGCGCTGCAATGACTGGTATCAAAAGATAAAGACTACAAACGGTTCAAACAGAAAGAATCTGGGAACCCGGGGTCATGTCAAGATCCAAATTGTAGAAACGTACAAAAGTGTGCGGAGAGGACCATCCGGCCGCAACACAAATGTCCTCTAATAGAGCTCCCCTGAAAAGAGCTTGAGAGGATGCCACACTCCTGGTGGAATGCGCTCTAATGCCAAGAGGCGAAGGCAAACCACGCGCCTGGTAGGCAATCGATATCGCCTCTGTGACCCAATGAGAAATCCTCTGTTTCGATGCAGCAAGCCCACGGCGGCCAGCACCAAAACAACCAGAAGCTGGTTAGATTTCCTCCAACAGCTGGAGCGGTCTACATAAAACTTCAAAGACCGAACCGGGCAGAGCAGATTAAGCTTCCTATCCTCCTCAGAGGAAAAAGGCGGAGGGTGGAAAGCGTTAAGGCTAACAACCTGAGAGCGGAACGCTGTGGAGAGAACCTTAGGAACATAGCCTGGCCTAGGTCTCAAGGAAACTTTGACTAACCCGGGAGCAAAGTCTAAGCATGACTCACTAACCGAAAGAGCCTGCAAGTCCCCTACCCGCTTTAAAGAAGACAAAGCCAACAAAAGTGACACCTTAAGAGTCAGAATCCGATCTGGAGCTGACTCTAAGGGTTCAAAGGGGGCCTCCTTTAAACCTCCAAGACGACAGAAAGATCCCAAGAGGGAACTCTAGGGGAGCGAACTGGTTTCAGGCGCCTAACCCCACGCATGAAGGCCGAAACTAACCTCAATTTGCCCAAAGGAATCTCGTCTGACTCTCTATGTGCCGCAATGGCTGCAACATAGACCCTGAGGGTGGTAGCCGCCGCCCCGGAGGAAAATCTCTCTTGCAGGAACTCCAACACTGAAGCGACAGGGCAGTTAACTGGGTTCCTATCACGCGCCAAGCACCAAGACGCGAAAACCTTCCATTTGGAAGAATACAGTCTCCTTGTAGAAAGAGCTCTAGCACTAGCGATGGTCTCCTGAACGTCAGTCGGGAGATCCAAGCCTAAAGTCGACGACCCTTGATCGGCCAAACGTACAGCTTCCCACATGTCCGGGCGAGGATGCCAAATCCTGCCTGAAGTTGGGAAAGCAGATCCTCTCTGATTGGAATCTTCCAGGGAGGCGATTCCAGCAGAGGAATTAACTCCGAAAACCATGGCTGAGACGGCCAGAATGGGGCTACTAGAAGGAGGCGGACTCCGCTCTCCCTCACTCTGGCCAGGACCGCCTGGATCAGTTTGATGGGCGGGAAGGCGTAGAGTTTCTGCATTGGCCAAGGGTGGGCGAATGCATCTATCCCCAACGGAGCTGGAGGATTCAGGGAGAACCAGAGCGGGCATTGGGATGACTCCTGCGAGGCAAAGAGGTCCACCTCCGCTTTTCCGAACACCTCCCAGATCAGGGAAACTGTCTGACGGTTCAACATCCAATCCCCCGACTGGAGTTTCTGCCTCGATAGAAAATCCGCTGCGAGGTTCAGAACCCCTGGGACATGGACCGCTCTCAGAGAAAGAAACCTGCTCTGAGACCATAATAGAAGATGACGCGCATGCCTGTCCAGGGTGCGAGATCGAGAACCTCCTTGCCGGTTTACATGGGAAACTACCGCCATGTTGTCCGTCCTGACAATGACATGGTGACCCTTTAGAAAAGGGAGGAAATGACGCAAAGCCAGGAAGACGGCTCTCAGTTCTAAGCAGTTTATGTGCCAAGCGAGGGTCTCGCCGTCCAGACCCCGCATGCTGGCTGCCCTCGAAAACTGCTCCCCAACCGGTTAGAGAGGCATCCGTCGTAAGCATCTGGCGACGGAATACCGTACCCATGCTGACCCCTTTCTGAAGAAAAGAGATGGTCCGCCAAATCGACAGGGCGCGAGAGCAACTGCCCGACACCCTCAACAGGCGAAAGGCTGACCCAGTGGGCCGGATGCCTGAGAGCTTCATCCACCACAGGAAGGGTCTCATGTGGAGCAGACCCAGGGGTAGCACAGGGGAGGCTGCGGCCATTAAGCCCAGAAGCCTGCGGCAAGTGCCCACAGAAACATGATGGCCAAGCGAAAAACGGGCCAAACATGTCATCAAACTGCAAATCCGTGCAGGAGCCAAACGGGCCTGCATACGAACGGAATCCATGTGCACACCCAGGAAGACTGTGTGCTGAGCTGGAGTAAGAACACTCTTCTCCACGTTCAACCTCAGGCCGAGAGACTGAATATGGCGGAGAACAGTGTCCCTGTGGTGGGTAACCAACTCCTGGACTGGGCTAGAATGAGCCAGTCGTCCAGATAATTGAGAATGCGGATGCCCTGGAGCCGCAAGGGGCCAGTGCTGCATCCACGCATTTCGTGAACGTTCTCGGTGCCAGGGCAAGGCCAAAGGGAAGGACCTTGTACTGGAACGCCCTCCCTCCAAAGGCGAACCTGAGGAACTTTCTGTGACGCCGCCACGACCTGGATGTGAAAATAGGCATCCTTTGAGGTCTATTGTCACGAACCAATCTCCTGGTCGAATCTGAGAGATGATGGCTTTCAACGTCAACATCTTGAATTTCCTCTGAAGAGGGCGAAATTTAGTCTGCGGAGGTCTAGAATGGGACGCAAGCCGCCGCCTTTCTTCGGAACCAGGAAATAACGGCTGTAGAAGCCCTTGTTCGGTTTCCTCCGCAGGAACCTCCTCTATAGCTCCTTTGAGAAGGAGGAAGAAATTTCCCGCTGTAGCACAGAAGCCTGAGTGGCGCTGTTGACTACAGTAGGAAAAATCCCGTTGAACCGAGGGGGGTTGCGGCAAAACTGGAGAGTGTAGCCGAACCGAACTGTGCGAAAGAATCCACGGCGATACCCCTTGTAACCGCTCCCATTCTGGAAAGAAATGTGAAAGAGGAAGAGGGGTGTTGCAATGCAAATGACATACCTGAGTGAGGGTGTCGTGCTGAAGGCCGTGGAGTTTGCAAGGTTTGGCCGTGCAGGAGAGCCCTTGGCGTCCTGACACGCGATGAGAGGTGCTAACGCCGAGGTCTGGGTGACCGGGCCTGCCTGCTCCAGAGAAAAAGGAAAGAACGTTTCTGAGGACGTGACCGGCAGTCAAAGAGAGTGTCGGGGGAGAGGAGAGAAAACCCAGGGTGTCTCCTTCCTCTCGCACCGGGCTGCGTAGAAGCGGTGAAATATGGCCTGCTCTC
>NW_024121128.1:744538-767038 GCF_016745375.1 Pimephales promelas
AAAAGCACTTTGTGAAACTGCGTTGAGGAAAACCAGCACAACGAAACACGCTTTTCATGATGCGATGATCACCTTCAGCAGGCGTGGCGTGAGGATCCTCTCAGGATTAAACCCTGCACACACTCAGCCCTGCGTCTCCCCCGTTTCTCCTGACCTCATCCATCAGCGAGTCGCGAGGAAACCCGCAAACCCCATTACCGAGTTATGAGATATTTATGAGTGACCGCTCTTTCCCACAATCCCTCACTCGTCCTTTATTTTCCGTCACACCTTCATTCTCGGGGCTGTATCAGCAGATAAGGGTCACACTGGTGTTAATTAAAATTTCATGGCAGATTAAATGCATACACACACACACACACACACGGTGTTTGGATTAAAGCCGTCAGCGGCGGCCCGTTATCCAGGAGAGATGAAGGTTTAATTAGAGAGGAAGTAGGTTATAAGACCCTCTTCACACACCAAATCCTCAAATCCTTCCTCACGGACACACTGGGGAAAATCATACGAGCGGAAAGCTTTAGAGTTAGAGAAGGGCTAGGTCACCTCAGAAGTCATACTCCATACTCCAAGGCCTGTAAATGAGCAAAACTTGACTGTCGCACAATCTAAACAAAGCTTTATTTGAACTCTATAAAGCCCACTGTATCATTGATGTCACGCAGTCAATCTCTCAGTCCTGGCTCTGATTGACAGTTCAGACTCTTAATAGTCTTGTATTATAAGTGTACAAACGTCCTTCAGCGTCAAATCTGCCCGGATTTTATCAAGGAAACGCAGGAATAACTTTCATATTGTTCGTAATATTGAAATAGGACTGAAGGAGGTTTACTTTAATATCATCATCATCATCATCATTTATTATCAAAATCATAATACGAGAATCAGGTTTATTAGTTCATCTGTCAATCATCATTGCATTATGTTAGAAAACTACAGAGCTTTGATCATAAAACTAATATCGTCTTACTATATTATTGGTAGAAATTGGTAGAAAACGGTATCTGCTATATTGAGACTATATTCGTCAGTTTTGTCCATATAAATATCAACATCAGCTCCAGATTGCATATTTTTGCTCAGTTTGAGCCTCTGAATAAAACTAAGCTGTTTGGTCCTCCATATTCTCACTATATATGAGCCATAAAAGCTTGACGTATCAAATTTAATTCAAAACCCATGCAATTATTTTGTCTAAAGGTTCAATAATTGATGCTAATAGACATCTGTAACTATCAGCACAGCTATCATGATCCTCCTCACACATAACAGAGACAGACGCAGTTATGCAATACTTCAATCAATACTGCAAAACTGCATATTAAACGTTTGCTCGTGTCATCTAAACGTCTCACTGCAATTACGTCCATTGTTGGCGTTCAGAAACTAACTATAATAAAGCTAAAACATCGATATAAACTTAAAAAAATATAAAAATTATATAATCAAATTAGTGCTGACAGAGGCAACTAATCGCATCCAAAATAAAAGTTTGTTTAATATATGTGTGTGTGCGCTGTGTAGTTATTTGGTGTATATATATATATATATATATATATATATAAAAATAGACACACATGCATGTATATATTTAAAAAACATTTGCATGTATATACAATATATATATATATATATATATACATAATTTGAATATTGTGCAAAAGATCAGTAATTCAACTTAAAAGGTGAAACTAATATATTATATAGACTCATTACATGCAAAGTGAGATATTTCAAGCCTTTATTTGTTATAATTTTGATGATTATGGCTTAGATTTGTACGAAAGCCCTGAACCGCAACGTTAAAAAAAAATGTAAAAAAAAAAAAAAAAAATGTGAAAAAAAAAAAAAAAATCTAGCATTTCCGGATTAAAGTCGAAAATTTTTCAGATTAAAATCGAAACATTTTGAGATTAATCTCGAAACGTTTCGACTTTAATCTCGAAATGCTAGATTTTTTTATTTATTTTTTTTTTTTTACGTTGCGGTTCAGGGCTTCCGTAGATATGAAAACCTTTCACAATATTCTAATTTTGAATTTGGGGTTTTCATAAACTGTAATTGATAATCATCAAAATTATAACAAATAAAGGCTTGAAATATCTCACTTTCCATGTACTGAGTCTATATAATATATTAGTTTCACCTTTTAAGTTGAATTACTGAAATAAATGAACTTTTGCACCATATTATAATTTTTCCAGTTTCACCTGTATATTATAAAATATATATTTTATATTTAAAGAACACATTTTTATTAAATATATACATGCATGTGTGTGTATTTAAATATACAAAATAACTATACACCGTACACACGCATCTATCAAACAAATGTTTACTTGGATGCGATTGATCATGATTAGTTGTCCAGTTTAAAGCAGGCGTTCACCTTTGCACTGGTTTGTGTTCTTGTCCAGGATGGCCTTAGTGGAGACGATCTTCCCATATCTGTGAGGATAGACATGATTAACATTATCAGACATTAAACATCAATCCAAGAGCATCATGGGTACTTTTACACGGTTTACACGTGCACTGCAGATTTCACAAGCGTCTCGTGTTCAGTTATTTGCACGTTCCTCCGCATTTAACAGACACTTAAAGAAACTCGCAGAAACACTTTTGTAACGTTTTATTTCTCACTTGAAATCAATAAGGAGCTAATAAAGGTTTCTTACAGTCGGAGTCAGTGTTTCGCCGCTGTACCTTTCAGTCATGATCCTGTACGAGCTTGAACCACAGTGTCAGAGAGTGTGTGTGGTTCAGCCAGAGTGTGTGTGTGTGTGTGTATAAATAATCTCAACCGTGTCAGTCTGTCATCTTTTCTCTCTGTGTGTCTCTGAGAGTGTGTGTGTGCGCATGTGTGTGTGTGTTGACTCACGGCTGGCAGAGTTTGACGAGGTCGTGGTCGCTGGTTCCAGGGTGAAGTCCTCGGATGTACAGGTTGGTTCGGCTGAGCGGCTCCACTGCACTACAGCTGCTCCCGGGACTGGGCGGGGCCATCGAGTGAGAGGGCGGAGCCATCGGGTGAGGGGGCGGGGCATACGGCTGATGACACACAGAGCGGGAGGGGTTAACCTGCATGTTCATACAGAGCTCCTCCCACAATAATCATCCACATTAACATCTCCATTCTCCTTTATGAACATATCCAGTGGAGTTCATCTAACAATGAGTACCTTCAATCTGAGAATCACTCCACTGGGGCAAAAGAAAAGAAAATAACGGCCAAATGAGTCAATATTTGCATGTTTCTGGATCAAAGAGCAGCATATTGTGCTTGTTTTATTGCTTCAGTGTGAGTTACTGTCTATATATATATATATATGAAGAGTTCATGAAGTGCCATTTGAAATTTTCTTCTAAAATGACCAATATATTATATGACAGCACTATGCTATATAATTATATATATATATATATATATAGTTTACAATTAAAATAAGATAAAAAAAATATGACAATTAATACATATTATTTTTTTCTTTAATAAATTATCTTAATATATATATATAATTGTATATTTGAAGAGTTCAGATGCAAAAGCCTCTAAATGCCATTTGAAATTTTCTTCTAAAATGATCATTTTTATCAAGCTTGTATATTTAAGTTCAGTAATTTCACTTAAATGGCAATGAAGATTACCTATTAATTGTTATTTAAGTGAAATTACTGAACTTAAATATACAAGTTTGATAAAAATCATCATTAAAGAAGAAAATTTCAAATGGCATTTAGAGGCTTTTGCATCTGAACTCTTCATATATATATATATATATATATATCAGCATCAGACCTAAACACATCCTTGTGAGACCACGCACTTCCTAACACTATGTCTCTCTCCCACGATCCCTCTCTCTCTCTCGGTGGCCGTCTGTGTCTGTAGGAATGTGAACGTCACACACACATCGATTAGCTTTGTCTTAAAGGTCAGGCGTTTTACACAATGAGGCTGAAACACGCAGAATAAACACTAGAGTCGACTTATAATCGGGTTTACAGATATTTTCCTGTTATTTAAGCAGTTTGTCATAATCATGTATCGGTTTTGTAATATATCGGTTATATTGGTTTTTAACAGCAGAATGTGTTGAAAAACTACATTACCCATGATCCTTCAGAACATTCCACCAATCAGAAGAGTCGAAACAAGCTAAACACCAAGATCTCTTTAGCTCCGCCTACTCTGCCAATGACGTAATCGATTCAGTCTCAAAATGCTCTCAAAATATTTCAATACTTGTGTATTTATAAGCATATTTTGCAATAATCTTAAAATATATTAATGTCCATGTATATGATTAGCATTTTTAAATGAGTAGTTTCATATTTCTCCACCGTTTTTTACAGTATTTTTGCAATGCTTCGTGGGATTGTAGTTTTTCCTCTCAGTAAAGCTGTTAAGTTCACAGTTTTCTCTTTCTTGAAATCAAAGTTTGTTCTGCTCTGATTCATGACTTAAAACTCTTTAAGGGTAACTTTATTTAAATCCTTATGGGAGAAATGAATGTGAAAAAGCTTCCAGAAGCAGCGCAGTCAGAGCTAGCTATAGTGATCACACACACACACACACACACACACACACACACAGATGTATTACATCCCTAAATGAAACTGTTTGTGTTTTGGGGGGAAGAAAGCATGTATAAATTGATTTCCCACGACAGGCTTCCTCAGATCTACTGTTCTCTACATGACACACACACACACACACACACACACACACACACACACACACACAGCAGTATCAATTATGATCAACTCTAATATAGAGAGGATTTTGATTGAATCTATAAATGTTGACATTCATTTGCGCCCTGAGCTCACACACACACACACACACACACACACACACACACACAGGAGATTGAATTGGTTCTCTGTCTAGGTCACTTCTCAATCTATGCAGGTTAAGGCAACAGCGCCAATCACACACACACACACACACAAGGACACACACACACACACACACGCTCTATTTCATCATTAACTGCCCCTGGGTTACAGTGATTTCTGAAGGTCATGTGACACTGAAGACTATTTTTACTGTATATTCCCATGGAAACGGCTGTTTCAGATTATAATATTTCAGTGTTTTTATTATATTTTTGATCTATAAACAGAGGAGAGAGTGTGTGTGTGATTGAGTTTGTTCTCAGAGGAGCATCATGGGAAGATCACAGGAATAAGAGTTCAGAACGTTCGGAGACGCCTGATGAGTGTATGACGAAGGAACCGGTTAAACGAGAGGAACGCGAGCGCTGTTGTGCTCTCTGAACCCTGCACACGCGACACACACACACACACACACACTCCTGCGACAGGACGACATGAAGATTAGCTCAACGCCACGAAACAAGCTGAACGTCTGAACGAAACAGATGTGAAGAGCTGAAGCTTCACACAGACGAGCGTCACACACACACACACACACCTGCTGGGTGTTTATAGGTCGTGTTTAACAACACACAGATGTGCAGTATTTCATGCGTGCATCATTAAAACATCTACAGAAACAACAACAAATTTAACATACACACACACTCACAGTCTTTATAACTAATATTATACTATATATAAAACTATATCAACTAATTAATATCACAACACCTTACCAGTTGATTAAATCACACTTATTTCTGACATATTGTTTCAATATGCAAATGAAATATAATCTAATTAAATATGCACTAATTAGCACACATGTCCAGAACAGTAATCTAAAGCCAGGGTGATTTTGTTGATATATGTGTAAGGTTTTTACAGAGGCGATTTCGGATTTCAGTTTTTTTATGACTGTATAAATCAGAAAATATTGTCAAAAGACAGAAACAAATACATTTTCAGCATGTTTTTAGGAATAAAATGTTATATAAATCGGGTAAATGACGTATGAATAAACCTTCAGAATACTGAAATGAATAAAAATAAAGATTTTCGCTGCATTTTTATTGCAAATAGATAAAGTGCACTTAAATATCATGTTCAGGCATGAAACTCTAGGGGGCGCAGTCCGCAAGCAATCACATCATTAACGCATGGCACAAGCTGATTGGCTCTCCTGATCCTGCAGCCAATGAGATCGCTTGCTCAACATTTAAAGAGTCTGGTCTAGTGTTTGCTGAAAGTCATCCTCATTTATTTAGCGCTTTAACAATGTAGATTGTCTCAAAGCAGCTTTACAGAGATAAATATATCATTTAAGGTAGCAGAGATTGGTTGGGTTTTATTATTTTGACTTTGAACTGAACATGTGATGAACTGAAACGCTGATGGCGTTCACACGCGCTTTAAGAACTGATTCTATAGTTATGTGTGTTTGAGTATATGTGCATGATATATCGGCCAATTTTTATATATATCGGATATATCGGTTCATTTTTACTGTTATCGTTATCAGAATGGTAAGAAAATGTGGCCGATAAATTAAAGCCGATAAATAATGTATTATTCCCTTCAGCTGAGACACTTGTTGAGAACTGTTTATGTTTTTGAATTTCTTGAAATATGATTGAAATCTCTTCAAAAAATTTAAATCTGGTTCGGGACAACATGTGCAACGCAAATCTGTCATATTGGCTGAGAACATCATTATAATTGTGCGCTTGGGACATGCATTTAATTGTGAGACTTTTGTTTTTGTAATCAGGCTCTCAAAATTAGATAAAAAATTTGGATTTAAGTTTATCGGCCGATATATCGGTTTTCAAATATAAAGAATTATCGGTTATCGGTATCGGCCAAAATGTTCATATCGGTGCATCCCTACTACACACCATCCCTAAACAAACTACTGGTCTTGCCTATACATTTTAATACAGAATTTTCTTTTATTTGATCACTGCTGTGTTGGTGTCTATAAGCAGCAGAAAATCCATACCGTTAGCATGCTAAAACTATTGCGCGAGTTGTCAAGATTAAAATGTGTATTTTGGATGTTTTCCTTTTACTAGTCAAATTATGGAAGCAAAATAGCTTAAAAATCTCAAAATTGACCAGTAAATCAAAACATGTTTTTTTAAGATACTAAAAACATCCTGAGGACACAGACGAAAGAGCAATATCTAGCTAAGCTATTATTGAAATGTCTATGACTACAGTATAAGCTACAATATGTAGCTTTTTTGGCCACAAGAGGGCGCAGTTTCCAACATTAACAAAGGCATATGTTAATGACGCAGTGATGAGCTGAATGATGGGACTTGCTGTCAAGCTGATAGATCTAATAAGGATTAGTGAAAACACTCATGTTTTTTAACATTACAGTGGTATGAAGCAGGTCGCGATTGCTAATAATAGACATACACTCACCGGCCACTTTATTAGGTACACCTGTCCAACTGCTCGTTAACACTTAATTTCTAAGCAGCCAATCACATGGCGGCAACTCAGTGCATTTAGGCATGTAGACATGGTCAAGACAATCTCCTGCAGTTCAAACCGAGCATCAGTATGGGGAAGAAAGGTGGTTTGAGTGACTTTGAACGTGGCATGATTGTTGGTGCCAGAAGGGCTGGTCTGAGTATTTCAGAAACTGCTAATCTACTGGGATTTTCACGCACAACCATCTCTAGGGTTTACAGAGAATGGTCCGAAAAAGAAAAAACATCCAGTGAGCGGCAGTTCTGTGGGCGGAAATGCCTTGTTGATGCCAGAGGTCAGAGGAGAATGGCCAGACTGGTTCGAGCTGATAGAAGGGCAACAGTGACTCAAATAACCACCCGTTACAACCAAGGTGGGCAGAAGAGCATCTCTGAACGCACAGTACGTCGAACTTTGAGGCAGATGGGCTACAGCAGCAGAAGACCACACCGGGTGCCACTCCTTTCAGCTAAGAACAGGAAACTGAGGCTACAATTTGCACAAGCTCATCGAAATTGGACAATAGAAGATTGGAAAAACGTTGCCTGGTCTGATGAGTCTCGATTTCTGCTGCGACATTCGGAGGGTAGGGTCAGAATTTGGCGTCTACAACATGAAAGCATGGATCCATCCTGCCTTGTATCAACGGTTCAGGCTGGTGGTGGTGGTGTAATGGTGTGGGGAATATTTTCTTGGCACTCTTTGGGCCCCTTGGTACCAATTGAGCATCGTTGCAACGCCACAGCCTACCTGAGTATTGTTGCTGACCATGTCCATCCCTTTATGACCACAATGTACCCAACTTCTGATGGCTACTTTCAGCAGGATAATGCGCCATGTCATAAAGCTGGAATCATCTCAGACTGGTTTTTTGAACATGACAATGAGTTCGCTGTACTCAAATGGCCTCCACAGTCACCAGATCTCAATCCAATAGAGCATCTTTGGGATGTGGTGGAACGGGAGATTCGCATCATGGATGTGCAGCCGACAAATCTGCGGCAACTGTGTGATGCCATCATGTCAATATGGACCAAACTCCCTGAGGAATGCTTCCAGCACCTTGTTGAATCTATGCCACGAAGAATTGAGGCAGTTCTGAAGGCAAAAGGGGGTCCAACCCGTTACTAGCATGGGGTACCTAATAAAGTGGCCGGTGAGTGTATAACGCGCGAGTCCCGTGGATATAAAGGAATAAGGACATTTCATCCTATTGAACTACACGCAAGCGCTGGATTACTCACATAGGTCAGTTTAATAGACGAATTAAACTTGTGAGGAAACGCAGCGCTGTTCCACTTGGTATAACGCTACACTATATTACGTTATAATGTTATTCTACGTGTTAGTTCGTTTGCTATACGAAACTAGCAGCTAGATCAACATAAGTATAACATACTGACCATATTCTAACATTTCATCATGTCAAGCGAACGTTATAACATTGATTTGTTTGATTACATTTGCTCACATGTCTAATAAAGCTGAAAAGTCGTGACTCGTAAAGTTCTGTAATTAGCCGCGGACGTCAGTCTCGGCCGCTAGCTTTCGGCATCCCAAAAACATCACGCTGATGTTGATCCTCATTGTAGTTCTCCTTGTTTGTCTCAAAGTCTGCTTGCCATGGTCAAACGTTACTCACTACGCAGTTGTCCGCGTCTGTCGCCATGGTTACGTCATGGCTATGGGAGTACGAGCGGAAACGATGATAGCGCGGATATTGCGCCATTGACTTTTTTTTTCCAGGACGGCCACTTATTAAAAAATTGGGATTTCTCTGAAATAAAGAACTTTGGAGACTTTTGGGATATTGTGAGTACACAACTGCAGGACATATATCACACTCTGCAGGTCATTTTTGGATATTATATTACAAAATTCTTACAGATTGGACCTTTAAGATCTAAAGATTCCCTGATATTCCCATGATCATGAGAAACTGATCCTTATGCATACACATGCAAACACAGCGGATGACAACAGCACAGCTGCAAACCCTAAACAGAACACCAATACACACCCTATGACACACACACACGTTTAGCTGTGTATGCAGCGACAGTAAAAAGCGACGCTAAATCAATTCTACCTTTGAGACCGTCCCCGAAGGGAGGAAACATCAGATATAAATCACTTCTGGAAGCAAATCTGTCCTCAAACTATAACTAATTAAACACACACACACACACACTCACACTCATGATCTTTTAAGCCCCAACTGAGCAAGACAAACGTAAAAGTGGTGTGTGTACATGTATTCGCACACTCACACACACACACCGTCTGCGCTTGTCTTGCTCAGTTAATTAGATCAGGTAATTAATGTTAACTAATGAAGCGTATTGTAAATGTTCTAGAAGAGCGTGTTTTCGATAGATGTGTTGAATAAACACTGAACTCTATAATCTTCGGCTTTAGCTGGAACTGAACTCATGAACACTGTTATGAACGGTTTGAATCAATCTGTGTTGTGTAAAGAGCTCCAGAAATAAATGAGATTACAACCGTCAACTCGTGTAAGTGTCAATCAGACCTTCATCATCATCATCATCATCATGACATGATCTATTCATATATGTTTTGTTTGTTTGTTTTATGATTTATATTTAGTATATTAATGCGTTGGCAGCATCGCGATACACAGTCATGCTAATATTGAAAATTGAGCAGAAGCGCGAACAAAGAGAGGAGAAGTGTGTGTTTCCCGGTACCTTACTGTAGTAGCAGGTGAGATACGGGAACATCTGATGCGGATCCAGTGCCTTTCCCATCAATCTGCAGTCTGGAGTCCCTGACGGACCGGTGCGAGGAAGAGGAGCTCCTCCGAGACACTACAGTCCAGCACACACACACACACACACACACAGAGAGAGAGAGACAGTCCGAGGTCCGTTCCAGCATGAGGAGAGGAGAGGAGCGTGTGTGTGTGTGTGTGTGTGTGAAGCGTGTGATTCCTGCTCCAATAACAGCATCAGGATCAGGGGCTCGACTGTGGAGAGAGAGAGAGAGAGAGAGAGAGAGAGAGCGAGAGAGAGAGAGAGAGAGAGAGAGAGAGAGAGAGAGAGAGAGATCCCTCTACTGGTGATAAATGAAACAACACGACAGAAGCATCAATTAAACACACATCTGTGTCTCCAAAGCTCGTTAACTGCCTAACTAGACAGCATTCGGGGTTTGTACATTTCCATGGAGTTGTTTAGCAGACACTGGCCACACTTATACATGAATCCCAATCGTTTCCTGAAGATCCTTCATTTAAACATTTACATTGCACATTTACATTTACATTACATTTACTCACACTCTCTCTCTCTCACACACACACACACACTCACACACACACACACACACACACACACATCACTTGTTTTGAAGATCCAGTTAGATATGAGAGAGAAAAGAGAAGAGACCTGATGTAAATAGAGCAGAACGGATCGCTCTCTCTCTCTCTCTCTCCTCCCCTCTGTCTCTGTTCACTGTAGTTCAACACAACGGTGTGTGTGTGTGTGTTCCCACTTTATCTTCAAATCAGCTGTTTAACTCCAGGTGTGTTTCAGTTCCCTGTGGTTAAACTCATCCTTGCTTCAGTCGTGTCTGTGTGTGTGTGTGTGTGTGTGTGTGCGTGTGTGAATGTGGACGAGCGGAAATTAAGAATTTTCATCTTTCACTGAACAACTCGTACAGTAAAGTCACTGACTGAGTCCGAGGCTCCATAAATACCCAAACTTCTAAACTATCTGGTCTGAAGTGCTGGAGAACATCTGTCCAGACACCAATAGTCTCGCCCACGTCCGGCACACATCCGGTAAACATCCGACACGCATCCGGCAAACAGCCGGCAAACATCCGGCATGCATCCGACACGCTTCCGACACGCTTCCAACACGCTTCCGGCAAACATCCGGCATGCATCCGGCAAATATCCGACACGCATCCGACACGCTTCCGGCACCCTTCCGGCAAACATCCGGCATGCATCCGGCAAATATCCGACACGCTTCCGGCACCCTTCCGGCAAACATCCGGCATGCATCCGGCAAACATCAAACACGCTTCCGACACGCTTCCGGCAAACATCCGGCAAACATCCGACACGCATCCGACATCCGAACACGCATCCGGCAAACATCCGACACGCATCCGGCAAACATCAGAGACGCTTCCGGCAAACATCCGACATGCATCCGACACGCTTCCAACATGCTTCCGACACGCTTCCGGCAAACATCCGGCAAACATCAGAGACGCTTCCGGCAAACATCCGACATGCATCCGACACGCTTCCAACACGCTTCCGACACGCTTCCGGCAAACATCCGGCAAACATCCGACACGCATCCGACACGCATCCGACATTCGAACACGCAAACATCCGGCATGCATCCGGCAAACATCAGAGACGCTTCCGGCAAACATCCGACATGCATCCGACACGCTTCCAACACGCTTCCGGCACGCTTCCGGCAAACATCCAGCATGCATCCGGCAAACATCTGACACGCATCCGGCAAACATCTGACACGCTTCCGACAAACATCCGACACGCATCCGACACGCTTCCAACACGCTTCCGGCAAACATCCGGCATGCATCCGGCAAACATCCGACACGCATCGGGTAAACAGATGTGGGCCGGATCTGGGCCGACACTGTTGCTGTCTGGGAATTAAACCTGATTGAGGACGTGGATCGAGAGTAAACAGGCCACTGCATAATATTACAATTCACATTTAAAGAACAATCCACTTCACTATTCCCTACATATAAACACACACGAAATAATAAAATGAAGATTCCTCATACTTCCTTCAATGGCATGTTTTGTTTTGGAAACTTGGTCCTGGTTTGGGCCTCTCTGTTCTGATGTATTTAGCTGATTATTGTGGGTTATGCATAATTTAATATGCATTAAAACAGTAAACTTGACAATCAACTCGACATTTGCAATATCTGGAGATCTGCTCTTTGGAAGCGACTTGGCGAGAGTCAGCAGGACACATCATCAGTTTCATATCTATACGTCATCAATATGAGATGAATCAGATTAACACTCACCGTGTGGTTCAACGTCAAACACACACATGTGTGTGTGTGGAATCAATCCCAGAATGCCCTGCAGATCTCCATCGCTCCCGGAGCTGTTCTGGGGAAGGAGGTAATCAGACGCTCATCAAACATTAATGCGCTCAAATGGCATAATGGGCTCTGATATGAAATCTGCAATTACCTCTTATGCTCATATTACAGCAAATGACTGACATGACACACACACACACACACACACTATATTAGTGCGCTCCTCTCATTGACTTCCATTGGTTTTCTGTGCTCTGGAAGCTGCACAGATTTATTCTGAGGATGATTAATATGATTAAAATTGGAAATTAATGATTAAAAATGAATACATGTTCATTTCTGATATACAACTTACACAGTTTCCTCTGATAACAGTCTCTCTAAACTGCGATGTGGACTCGAGCACTTCTGTGAAGCTGCTTTGACACGATGTGTGTTGTGAGAAGCGCATTACAGATAAACGTGAACTGAATGATGATGAAGATGATGATGACGATTCTGCATTGATTCAGTTTTTTCTTCTCTTGCTCTTTCTCAGCTCTCGCTCGAGTCCGTCTCTGCCGGTCCAGATGGTGGAGTGTGTGATGGAGAGGCGAGTGAACGGCCTTGTGGGAAATGCTGCAGACGTGCTGTCCGCTGTGTGCCATCCCTCCATCACTCCTAATGAACGAGAGCGCTGGGGGTTCTGGGTAATTGAGCTACTCACAACACTGAGGGCCGTGTCAGACAAACACACAAATCAAGAGTGATGGGGTGCTGACACCCTGCAGGCCTTTAAAGACACACACACACACACACGCACAAACACACAATCACCCACACACACACACACGTTTTTTAATTGTTTAACTTTTATTTGGTTTTATATTGATTGTTTTATTTTCATTTATTTAAAATAAAATATTTTATCATTTACTACTATTTTTTTTTATTTTGGTTGCCTTATTTTAAATTTCAAATTATTAATTTAAAATTAAAATTAAATTAATTTTAAATAAAATATTTCATTATTTTCTATTAATAATTTTCCTGTTTTATTTTTTATTACTTATTTTATTTTAAATTGTAATTTCTTATTGTATATATTATTTTAATTAGTAATAAATAAAATATTTAATTATTTTCTATTCATTGTTTTAAGATTATATATGTAATTAAATATTTATTGACTTAAAACAAAATCTTTTTATATAGTATTTTGTTTTGATTAGGAATTTTATTGATTTTAATTGATTTTTCTTTTTAAATCGTTATTTTCTACTAATTGGATGTATTAATTTTCAATTCTTTCTTTTAATTTTGTCTGAACATCTGAAAAAACTCTGGGATTGAGATTCCCAGAGAAGAGCCGACACACACACACACACACACACCTGAGGCGACCGATAATAATCAAGGTTAAACAAACTGAATGCCTTAAATGTGAAGCAAATAGTCTAAATTGCTAGTAACATTTCCCATGATTCCTGATATGATCCACACTGTAGAAGGAAAGAGCATTTACATTCATGCTTTAATCCAAAACTTCTTATTTTTATCTTCGCAAAACATAGTTGCAGTATGTGTCTTCTTAAGAGTGATGTTTGTTTCTGTCGGGTTTATCCTGACTGCACTTCCCCTCGGGATGAACACAGTGTTATCTCATCAGTTCCTGCATTCCCAGGATTCGAACCCTGACCTCAGCGTTGCGGTTTCAGGGTTAGAGATGTGAAGCGTCGTCACGGTGACCGGCTGATGCGCAGGGACAGATTCTGATTGGCCATTTCACGGTTTGCTGGCTCACTTTCCCTCCGCCGGAGATCTCCCGCTTTCGTGAGGAACACGAGAGACGGCGACTGGAGCATAAATGTGAAGAAGAGCATCGTCATCCTTCGATGTCTCACACACACACACACACACACAGTTCGCTCTGAAGAGGGAAGACGAGGGGACTGAGGAAACAGACAGAGATCCAGCCGAGATCTCCTCAGGTGTCTGGGTAATTACCATGGAAACGGCTCCATTTCCCTGTGCATTATGGGGTGGCGGAAGTGTCCCTGAAGGCGTACTGTAGTTTCAAAACACGACAACATGATGACCATGGGCTGTTATGAGTCTATACTATAATAGAGCAGCGATTCACAGTAAACCCCTAAAATATTGAAATTTACTTCATATTTAGGTACTTGAACTGAAATTAAGGTCATTTTTTAATCATTTATCACAGTCATATTTAGTGTTTTCCGATGACATTTAATGGTTAAATAAAACATTCAAATATTTTTTAGTAAACGTTTACACTGTTTTATTTTATTTTAGCGATGCATTAAAGAACTAAATCAACTGTTAAACAACAGATTGGAGATTAAAATAATCTCAGATTATCAAATTTTATATAAACACAAAAAACAGAGATGAAAAATTAACTTAGGTAAGAACTGTACTTTTGCTATGGTTAAATGTTCAGTGATATCTTACAAAGATTTCTGAATTTTGGAGCCATCTTTTGCTCTATATAGTGTTGAAATGGCAACTAGTAAATACACAAAGTTTCGTCATTTCGTCTTTACCGAAGCTAACGTTACCGTAGCTAACTTTACCGAAGCTAACGTTACCGTAGCTAACGTTGCCGAAGCTAACTTTACCGAAGCTAACTTTACCAGAGCTAACTTTACCGAAGCTAACGTTACCGAAGCTAACTTTACCGAAGCTAACTTTACCGGAGCTAACTTTACCGGAGCTAACTTTACCGAAGCTAACTTTACCGGAGCTAACTTTACCGAAGCTAACGTTACCGAAGCTAACTTTACCGGAGCTAAGTTTACCGAAGCTAACTTTACCGGAGCTAAGTTTACCGAAGCTAACTTTACCGAAGCTAACTTTACCGGAGCTAACTTTACCGAAGCTAACTTTACCGGAGCTAAGTTTACCGAAGCTAACTTTACCGGAGCTAAGTTTACCGAAGCTAACGTTACCAAAGCTAACTTTACCGAAGCTAACGTTACCAAGGCCAACTTTACCGTAGCTAACTTTACCAAAGCTAACTTTACCGAAGCTAACATTACCGAAGCTAACGTTACCGAAGCTAACTTTACCAAAGCTAACTTTACCAAAGCTAACTTTACCGAAGCTAACGTTACCAAGGCCAACTTTACCGTAGCTAACTTTACCGAAGCTAACTTTACCGAAGCTAACTTTACCAAAGCTAACTTTACCAAAGCTAACTTTACGTTACGCCGTCATGCCTGAGTGTGTTGTACCAGACTGCACACGAGCAGCAGATCTCGCTCATTGTTTTGCTTCCCGGGAGATGTAGTTCATGAGCGATTTTCACATAAAACTAAACGTTACTCTTCTGTTTTATGACAAACTGCGACTTTCTTGACTTTCACAATTATCTTTTAAATCGACAAACATCATATGTGATCAATATCATATGTTCACCCGCTAGAGAAGCATTCAGGTTTTCCGCTTGCAAAGTCCGCCACGTAAATTGCGAATCCGCCATGGAGTGAGCGCAACTGGCTGTTAGGGAATGGGAGATGAGACTCTGATTGGTTTATTGCACATTACGCCCCAAACACACCCATTACTCATTAAGAGAATAGACCATGCACCGGGAGCACCGACCATTTTTCCTGTCGTTAAACTAGCAAACGTGTATTCAGACACACACTAAGTGCACTTCAGACCATACGCTTAGACCCTTCAAAGAGGGTCCATAATGACCTATAACGTGGACGAGATCCACTGCCGATCAGTCAGAGAGACTGTTGCGTTCGACAGTGTCCAGTCCGCACTCAAAAACTCATTAAAATCAGTCCCCTGGCGTCTTTTCATCTGCATTATGACAAAACGTTTCGTTAGGCAGAACATTAGCGCTGCCAAAGCAAGAAATCTCAATCTGTTTGAGACACTTCTTGTGTTGTGAAGGCGAGATTGGCAGCGAGATCAACAAACCGTGGATGGAGGTGGCAGGTGTAGTGAAGACGGGTTCTGTCTCTTAATGAGCTCGGTCTCCGGCGGATCGGATTTCACACACACAGCAGATTTCGCCGGCTCCATCCACACTGTTCATCACGGGGAATTGGAGATCCACAGACTCCTGGCACAGCAAACACACACAGAACAAAACTGACTTCTTCAACGTGAGACTTTACAGGACATCTTTCATATTTCACTGATATTAGGATGCAAAACCAGTTCAAAATACAACAAAAACTACATTTATGATTTATCAGTCCCTCCAGAAAAACGCGATTATGCGATCGCTGAATTCAATGCAAAATCAGCCAAAGTCCGCATATTTATGCGGGGGCCGAATTTTTTCAAATACGCCGCACTTTCGCCGCATAAATTGCCGATTTCCGTGCAAAATATGCGGGGTTTGCATAATTACAAATTACATTTTCGTTGCAAAAAAAGTCACATGTATCTTAGCAGAAAGTTGAAAAATGTTGCGTTTGCTTCACACAAGAGCAGCCATTTCCCCCTGTTTCCATGGGAACGTTATGAAGTGACGCAAGCGACGCCAGACAGACTCACGGGACCCTCACGGAGGCGATTGACATCTCACAAATCGAACTCGTATAACTGTCTGTCACACGTTCTACCGTCACATCGTTACTTAATAAACAACATAATATAAAAGAAGTAGCATCAAAAAGAAATTACCCGCACACATGGGGTGTTTGAGGCGCACATATAACACCGCAGAGAGTTCAACAGGGAGCGCGCAGCTCTTAAAGGGGCCACACCTTATTTACACACGTTACAGTCTGAAGTAAAACAAAATGAGTTCCCAGCACTTTCTATGATGTATACTTGCTTATCAAAGGAAGTAATAAGAAATGACTCTTACATTAGCCTAGTGAGAACAGGATGTTGGGGGAATCACTTTTTTTCTCTTTTTCATCAAACCGCAATTTTTGCAAGTTCCCTCAATTTTTGCAAATTCCTGCAATTTCATCGCATAAAATTGCATAAATATCCCGCATATTCCATCGCATTTTTAAAGAAAACGGGCTGTGTAATCAATCAATTTTTGCCAGCAACAATCACAAAAAAAACTCAGCGTTTTTCTGGAAGGACTGAATACTATTATGGTAAATGTTATATATAAATCGCAATTTTTTTCACAAATTTTTGGAAATTACCACCACAAAATCAGTCATTTTGATCGCAAAAATCACAAAAAAAAATCGTGAAATCCTGGTGGGACTGATACTAATCCTCACTAATGCTACCACTACAGTCCGACAAAAAACAGTGACGTATTTTGTGGAGAAACGCTATTTTCTGCATGAAAGTGAACTGAAGTGTGTGTTTGACATCGGTCAGCGGCAGTCCTGCAGAGCCTCGGTGAGGAGAAATCGATGTGAACGAATGGACAGTTTAAGGAACGAGGGATCGCTTCTAATCCGGCTCTGATAGGCATCAGAAACAGAGGGATGACATTCACCAGCTCACTCCACACACACACTTTCTGTTTCATCAGTACGCCAGTCGTGAGTTTGAGAAAATGCATTATTATGCTTGCAACAAACTCAAGGAATCCTTAGTTATGACTAAACGTCCTTCAGTCTGCCGACCTAGAAAAATGACAGCAACATGTTCTAGTTTTCCCTATAAATTGTTTTAATATTATTTTTAACTTATTTTTAAGGAAGGTTAAAGGGATAGTTCACTTTGAAATTCATTTTTGGTATGTTTTATCTTACCTCAAGGGTCTTTGTTTCCACAGTATTTTCAATTTTGACATTTTTCAGTCAAACCGTTCTTGTCTATCAGTCATATAATGGAGGTCTATGGTCACCACCTCAAAGAGCAGCACAGAGAAGTCAAGAATAAACATGATTTAATGACTCGTAAATGGCCTAAGACACGAAATGAGCGGTTTGTGTGAGAAAACAAACAGTATTTATATCGTTTTTACCTCTTGTAATCATAGCCATGACAAAATGATCTGACGGCACGGGCGCTTCGGTCTGGAAGTGATCGCTTGCGTGTGACGTCACTCTTTGTTTATACAGAGATTTGGGAAGTTTTATCTTTCTCTAAACATATTTAGATATACGGGAAACTGCAATGGAAGACGATTTCGGTATATCTAAATATGTTTAGTAAAAGGTAAAACTTCCGAAATCTTCGTGTAAATATTGAGTGACGTCACACGCAAGCGATCACTTCCGGCGTAACATTGAACTGATTCAGTTCAGTTCAGTTGGACATTGAACAACTGATTCGGATCACTGTGATTACACGAGGTAAAAAACGATATAAATACTGTTGGTTTTCTCACACAAACCGTTCGTTTCGTGTCTTAGGCCATCAATGTGTACTTACATTTACGAGTCATTAAATCATGTTTAATTTGGACTTCTCTGTGCTGCTCTTTGAGGTGGTGACCATAGACCTCCATTATATGACTGATAGACAAGAACGGTTTGACTGAAAAATGTCAAAATTGAAAATACTGTGCTTGGATGCCCTTGAGGTAAGATAAAACATATCAAAAATTAATTTCAAAGTGAACTATCCCTTTAAATTAAATTATTAATGGAAAAGCATGTCTAATTAATTGAAATCATGAAGCTTGTACAATATATATTACACTGCTGTCACTTTAATACGCAGGTCTAATATACACATCACCCGCTGTTTGTGTTCAGAATGTTTATGTGAACTGTGTGTGTTTGACGGCTTGAGTGTAACGCGATGTGAAAGGGAACTTTAAACTGTATAATAAATCGAGCTGAAACCTCACACACATTCTGGGGGAAATTAAACTATTAAATTGTTAAAAGGGAACTGCTAGTTCATTTAAATTTTTACAGAAATAGAGCCCTAAAATAATTTACCTTATAATTTTTTTTTCTTCATTTTTCTGGATTTATAATTCAATACACATTTTAAAATAATCAAATGATCAATTAACTGCACACTTAATTAAAAATTAAAAATCAAAAATCAATTAAAAACAGAAATATCACACACACACCTGAGGAGAGGAGCAGCACTGCCACCACATGGACATTTAGAGGCATCGCAGTCACTGACAGGTGCAACAACTAATCTACACATACACAACAAATACAAACAGATCTTTTTTTAGGTTTAATATTTATCTTATTATAAACAAATAACATCTCAATGACTCTTCTGTCAGAGAAACTCCATCTGTCCTAAACTGACCAGTAACGTTACTGAAGTATCCGAGAGAGAGAGAGAGAGAGAGAGAGAGAGAGAGAGAGAGAGAGAGGAGGCGGTTGTCACGGTTACCTGATGTGGGACTGTGCTGGACCATCTGGCAACTCAACGTCATTACATCCAATTCTACACTGTCAGCAAAGAGTCTGAGCGAGAGACAACGAGCACACACACACACACACACACACACACACACACACACATTGTGTATATCACATATATATCACTTATGTTCCTGAAGACAATCCAGAGCATCATCCTCCCGTTTTTAACTGATGTAATTACGCACACGTTTAATGACAGCCATGATGTGGACGTGAGTGAAACTGTCATGTGTTAAACTCTCTCTCTCTCCGCCTCACGTTCTTCTAAGAGTGTAAAAAGTAATTAACACCAAACGTCCTCCTCAAATCTAATTAAAAAGCAAAAGCCCTGCAGATATTAGAGCTGTTATTAATGAGCCTCAGACGCTGCGGCTCGTCCGTCACAAATAAATACAGATTTTAAAGACATTGCAGTTTTTAATTGTCTATTATCAAGGTTCTACTCCCTAAAGTGATAAGATGCTTTTTTTAGGCAGTTGATTTCGAGCTTGAATATTAATGATCTAATTTGCATAAATCTTGTCACTTTGACTTCTAATTAAAGCCTTGAGCAGTCTCCCTCACACACCCTGAACTTGACCACAACATGACCTTTGACCCCAGACAGACGATTAGTCTTGACGGCGGTGACCTTTGACCTGGAGGTCAGCACACACAGCCTCAGGGACAGGTCGTGTTTCAGCAGGAGTGTTTGTACCTTTTATTTCAGGAATATCAGCGTTTAATGCGCAGCGGTGAACTGTAAACACAAAACAAAAGACATGCATGCACCACACAAATACTAATGTATGGTTTCAAATTAACAAATTAAGCTATAAATATTATTGCAATTTTACAGTAAATGAAAAGTCATCATTATTTTTTAATTAATTATTAATAAATACTTCTTTGTTACAGTGGAATATTAAGTAATATATTAGTAATATTTCATATTTTGATTTATTTAATATTGTTAATAATAATAAAAACATTTTATAATAATAATATAGTTAATAATAATCCCCAAAAAATGAATTATATTTTAATAGCTATTTTTATCAGGGGGAATTAAAAATAAAGCATTGTTGCAGCAGGGACGCCTTTGGAAAGTAAAGTAAAGAATGAAAAGAGTTTTTGGATTACAAAACCTGTCAGTCAGACACACACACACACACTTTACAAGCTTTTTTTGTATCCTCGGCACAGGATCTCACAGCTCGTGTTCATGCACCGCAAACGTGGCACAGAAGAGGAGTTATTATGAAATTCATGCTTTAAATACGAAAGAGGCAACTAATGAAAATAAGAACTAAATATGAACTCATGACATCAGAACTGCCTTAGTTTGATTATATAATGCAATGTCATATACACACCACAGCTGGTTTCATGTAAAGAAACATAAAATGCAGGTATAAATAAATATAAATAGGGATGGGCAACGATTAATCGCGATTAATCGCATCCAAAATAAAAGTTTGTGTTTACATAATATATGTGTGTGTAGTGTGTATAATTAATTTGTATATATAAATACCCACACATGCATGTATATATTTAAGAAATATGTACATGTATATATTTTATATATATTTATTCACAATTAATATTATATATAAATATAAATATTTGATATATTAATAACACATTTTCTTAAATATATACATACATGTGTGGGTATATATATATATACAAATTAATTATACACACTACACACACATATACTATGTAAACACAGACTTTTATTTTGGATGCGATTAATCGCGATTAATCGTTGCCCATCCCTAAATAAATATAAATTATATATTTTTTCAATGTACAATCATAATATTTTATAATAATTAAATAATTTAATATTACTAATTTATACATTTCAACATCCAATCAATGGATTGAACCCAAGTTACTAACAAACACTATTTTTTGTAGCCACGATCGTGTAATTCCGCTTCATCTCAACTTTAATCAAATAAAATATGAGAAGCACAAAAACTCTTTCATTCAGTGATAAGCTAGCTTCCTCATCAATAGTCTCTGTCTATTAAGGTTGAAGTCCCCATCGGGATAGAAAAAAACATGAACACACACACACACTCACTCACTTACTTACTCACTCAGGTAAGATCCAGTGTGTGCCGAACTGGCAGTGATCATTAACACCATCTGAGGAAAATGAGACACACGCATGACATTAAAGAGATACTGAGAGAAGATGAGCATTTAAATAGCTTTAAAGAGTTTTCTATGATTCACACACACATACAGATACTTACCGTTTCACGTCGTACGCGGTTGTTTCTGGATTGTTCTGGGTTTTACACTCAACAAACGCGCTTGTTTTGGCCTGTCAGATTCGTCCTGACGTCACATCCGCACAGACTCAACTGTCACTGCAGGTAAAACCGTTATTGAAATAAAATAAATAAAAATATGCGAAGTACGGTGCGTTTAAGTGTCAGATAAGAAGCAAATGGATATTTATTTATTTAATAATATATCGATTATTTGCGACTAGCCTACTAGCTAATGTTCGTGGTGAAGAGCAGTTCGTAAACGTTAAGTCTAAACTAACG
Organism: Pimephales promelas; assembly: GCF_016745375.1. The sequence goes on from NW_024121128.1 coordinate 766,827, forward strand.
TTAGTTTCCTCAGTTATTTCGGATCATTAAAAGTCTCCTCAAAAAAAATAAACAGTTTCCTCACATTATTGTTCTCCTCCTCGCGGTTCTGTCCGCGATTCCGTACATTTATGAATTTATGAAAGATGAAACACATGACTAGGCATTATTCGTGGGGGGAAATAATTTTTACACAAGAATTGATTCCTGAAAACACTTCCAAACATCTACGT
>NW_024121128.1:772038-784538 GCF_016745375.1 Pimephales promelas
AATAGTATGTAGAAAAAAAATCTATGAACATTTGTATTTTTACAGTGTTTATTTTTGTACTTCATGTGTATATACACAATACAAGTGTATTTACTGTACATGTAAAGTAACTGACAAGAGTAACAAGATTTCACTTTACATTTCATATTTGTGTATTACCACAAATACACAAACAACAAATAACATTCATGAAAAAAAAAAAAAAGAAACAAATTATTCTTGGTGGACATCTTGTCGCTCACGTTGGTCAGGCCAAATATTTTCATCAACATCACATCTGATGTTACCATTGCCACACACCGTGGAAAAAATCTCCTTGAATGCTGCACCCAATGGTCAGATTTATGACATGATCCACAAGTGTGGCTCTGATTTCATCAGAGACTCTGACTCTTCTATTTCCACCTCTTCCTCGATTATTCCTTCCTCTTCCTCATTCTTACATGCCTTCCAATTGCTCTTCCATGAGCATGTTGCTGCAGTTCAGGGTTGTGAATGTCCTCCATTCTATATATATATATATATATATATATATATATATATATATATTCTATATATATACTCCCAAAGTTGATTGGTTAAATGGTTAAATGGTTGATTCATATTAGAGGTAATTTGCAATTAGATTGCGAATGCAATTAGAAGTCATGTGCCAATTTAGCAAACATTACAAACAATGTCAGATATATTTTAGAATATACATGCATGTATACTAATTATGAAAATTGAATAGATCGTTTTGAATGTGATGGCTTACACAATAAAAAATGTCTGAGAAGTTCTGAAGTGTTTGACAGTGTAAGTGAGAATCGAGTCATCAGTTTTGATCAACAAGCCATATGCAATTATTTGTTGTCCAAACTGCAGACAGTTGTATGTACTCTTTGCACACATGTGCCAAAGCATTTGCAATTTGCTCAAATCAATAAGAAATTCCAATCTGATGTGAAAAAGAAGCGAATTGTTCAGAGATCTGAACTTAATGTTTAGGGAAATAAAAAAAACATTTGATAACTGAGCCAAAGCAATTGAGAAAAACTGTAATTCATGAACATTATTGATAATAATCATTAATATTATTAATACAATTTATTCATTATGCTTAATAGTAAAGTGGTCTACACCAGATGCCGTATGAGTCATACAAGTTTGACCCATGCTTTTTTGCAAAACAACTTTACGTATGTTTTGTAAAATTCCTTTATCTGTCAAACATTTTTTATTAGATTGTCCTGGATTTAATGCAAGCAGAATGAAGTAACTAATGAAGTTACTTCTTTGAAGGACATATTTAATGAGATTATGCCTGAAAAGGTTCTGATATATTGTATAATATGACTTCTTGTTTGTATTTACTTTGTTTTTGTTGTATTTATATGATATTTGTATTTTTGTAAATTAATTTTTTGCCATGAAAATAGCTCTGACTGCTGACATGGCATGAAATAAAATAATCTGAATCTCTGCTTAATAGTAATAATAATTATTATATAATATTACTGTATATACATATAGGTAAAATTAATATGTGTGATTTGCGACGTTTGCAGACATATATGTTCTTTGATATAACAGAAAAATAAAATTGTAGAGGGAAATATGATTGTATGTTTTTTATTTTAACATTTTGATTAGGTTAGAATGTTTGAACTAAATAATAATAATAATTATTATTATTTTTACTAATTAAATTGATAACAATAACTATTATTGTTATTATTATTAATTAATTTCGTAATTATTATTTTTTATTATTATTACTGATTAAATGAATAATAATATTATTGTCATTATTATCCTTTTATTAAATCAATAATAATCATTTTACGTAATTCTTAGGCTGGTTTGAGACCCTCTGTTATTCAGTAAGAGTATAAAGCTATAAATTTAATTGCGTATATCGGGGCTGATCATTTGATGAGAAATATTTGAGTTCATATTGAGATCTCTGACTTTTGAGCGCAATTTGAGACACTGTTGAGATTTAAAACTCAAAGGAGACAAGAGAGATTATTGGGGTCTTGGTTTAGTCCCATTTTTATCTAATTTCCGTCTAGGTCGGAGGAACCGATGTGTGTTTTGTGTGAGCGGTCCAGTAGACCAGCGTCGGCCAGTCGCTCATTCAGGGTCAAACCCGTCGACCGAAGCCAAGGGTTCGTTCACCGGCGCCTGCGATACACCAGACCAGACACGGCGGCCATGTTGGAAAGGTCCAGATCGTGACGTGTGTGTTTGTGTGATCAATCTCTGATCAGTCTCTCTATCAAACAGCATCGTGGAGTCGGATTCATTTAGATTCAAAAGTTCTTTTCAGTGAATCAGTTCATTTGAATCTTTAGTCTTTTTAGTTCATGATGATGTGCATTTTTAAGTTGTTTCGTGTGTGTGTGTGTGTGTGTTGATGAAAACATCTCGACTCATATCTGTCCCGCTCATGTGATGCTGTGACTCAGACTCCGCCCCCGGACAGTGTGACTGACAGCACACCGCAACAAAGTTCAGTCACTTATGATGGTCACACACACACACACACACGCCTGCTGCTGTTACTGCAGTGGCCTACAAACACCATCAAATAAGCAGCCGTTGTGTTTTGCACATGTGCGTTCACAGCTCTGAATCATCATCCGCATTTACATGTGAACAATATAAGAACAATAACTGTCCTCAGATACTGGACACTCACTGCGAGTGTGTGTGCGTGTGTGTGTGTGGGCCGTCGACATGCAAACTGTCCAGCAGTGTGACGCGCTTCATCTCAAACTGCATTAAAACATCTTATGATTTGTTAGTAATATATGAATATATGCCAAGATTGTAATATGTATATTCTCCATTCACTTCAATCCCTGCCACGTGTGTGTGTGTGTGTGTGTGTGTGTGCTATCACAGGGATTCATTATCCATATTTACAGGGTCATTTTGTGATTTTGTGTGTATCACAGTGTATTAAGAGTTTGTGAGTGTGTGTGTGTGTGTATCACAGTGTATTAAGAGTTTGTGAGTGTGTGTGTGTGTGTGTATCACAGTGTATTAAGAGTTTGTGAGTGTGTGTGTGTGTATCACAGTGTATTAAGAGTTTGTGAGTGTGTGTCAGAGCAGCAACAGGTCACGTGTGGTTTTTATATTGTGATTGTGTGTGTGTGTTACTCTGTAGGAGTGTGTGAGGTGTGTGTTGTGTAGGCACTGTGGAGAACACTTGAATGTGTGTGTGTCAGAGTGAATGTGTGTGTGTTTGTGTGCGTGTGTGTGTGTGAGCTGTAATTTGAGGACGCGTGTATGAGTGTGTTGCCAAATGTACATAAAAAAGTATAAATGTCCAAATATAAAGTCCATAAATGTCCCATAATATCATCATAAAATAGAAGATGGTTCTTTATAACTGTGTGTTTGTTCTCATAGTGGAGCTGCACACTTCAGATACACACACAAACACACACATATATATATATATATATTATATATAATAAAATATGTAAATACTCAATACTATATTTGAATGAAATGTTATATATGATATTCTTTTATAACACTAACAAAATATTTAAATATATTATATATTTTTTAGAATATATATATATGTATATTTACTAAAAATATATTTAATAATAAATATATTAAAAAAGAAATTATGCATCCATATAATTTAAATAAAATAAATATATAATTGTACATTTATATTTATACACACACACAGACTAACACACACATACACACACACACACACACACACACACACACAGTTTTTTGGGTTCGCAATGCTATAATAAGTGTTGAATATGAAGGGAAAAGTGTCATGTGACTTTTGTGATCGCTGTTATATGCAGCAACTAGTCCATGACATCACACGTGTTTAAGTGCGGGCTGAGAGTCGGCCCGGCCTCACGTGAGGTCAGAGGTCAGCGGATCAGCAGTGTGTGTGTGTCAGTGCTCCTCTGCAGTGCTGCTGTGTGTGTGTGTGCTCTGGTGTCAATGATAAAGCGACCACAGATTCGCACCCCTTGTCTCTGAGACGCTGCTTCTGCTCTCTCTCTCTAACTATAGCTGAACCCTCACAGATGTGTCAAAACTGATTAAACTCCTGCGCCGTTTGCCAACTTCATTTACTGCTGTTAAACCCGCACCAGCTCACATATCCAGCGCGATTTTCCTACAATCAACTTTCCCAAATAAATATTGCTCATAATAGTGTCTCAGTGTTTGTGAGGGGTTTGAGAATGTCTTTAAACGTAATCCACCTGTACAACTTTATTCACACAATTCAAATAAAATAAACATATTTAAATAAATTATTATATATTTTCATTTTATAGTACACATATATATAGAGATTTTCATTTTATAGTACATATATATATATATATATATATACACACACACACACACATATATATATATATATACACACACAATATTCTTTTGGTTGCATGAATAATTTTTTTTAAATGTGTGTTTAGTGTAGTTTGTGCTTTGTTTTTCACTTTCGTTATGAGCAATACACACACAGTGTGTGGTCGAGTGTGATGTGAGAGGAACAAATAATGCACTTTACACAATATGGTTGCGCAGCACTAATGATGAATATGAACATGATCTGGCTGAACACGGTCTTTCCTTTCTCCAAAGGCGTGCAGTAATGTGTGTGTGTAGGTGTGTTTGTGTGCATCAGTGATGGAGTTTTATTGCAGGTGATTTCACAAGTGCACGTGTGTGTGTGTGTGTGGTGAAATTGTTATCCCGCTACATGGTTGTCTGTCACTTTAATGCAATGAGATTTGTCACACGAAAATGACTAGCAGCAATATGCATGGACCTGTGTGTGTGTGTGTGTGTGTGTGTGTGTGTGCCAAGCAAACAAATTTAGGTTTAAGGGAACGCTCCCGAACATTCTCCTTACGTTATAAAAACCTAAAAATAACCTACATGGAACATTTCTGTAACGTTCTTGTTTGGTTCCCAATAAAATAACCTCATGGGACCATTTGGGAACGTTAGGGGAACATTCTGTGCTGTGTGTGTGTGTGTGTTGAGATTCACAATGGGAGTTTAATGATAATGACCGGCTAACATGTGAAACTCTAATAGAGTGGCAGTGTCAGAATTACCAGGGGAGAAAAACAGTGTGTGTGTGTGTGTGTGTTTGCAGTAGATTCAGTAATGATGGTCGTCTCAAATGGACACCGCGGAGATAAAATTCCCCAAATACACATGAAGGAAAGGTGTAAATTATAGTAAGGCCGAGAGACAGTCTCAGGAACACCGACTCTACAGTGAAGGAGACTGGAAGGAGGAAAACACACTCCGAGGCCTGAACACACACTCTGAGGCCTGAACACACACTCCATGGCCTGAACACACACTCTGAGGCCTGAACACACACTCTGAGGCCTGAACACACACTCTGAGGCCTGAACACACACTCTGAGGCCTGAACACACACTCCGAGGCCTGAACACACACTCCGAGGCCTGAACACACACTCTGAGGCCTGAACACACACTCTGAGGCCTGAACACACACTCCATGGCCTGAACACACACTCCATGGCCTGAACACACACTCCGAGGCCTGAACACACACTCCGAGGCCTGAACACACACTCCGAGGCCTGAACACACACTCTGAGGCCTGAACACACACTCTGAGGCCTGAACACACACTCCATGGCCTGAACACACACTCTGAGGCCTGAACACACACTCTGAGGCCTGAACACACACTCTGAGGCCTGAAAACACACTCTGAGGCCTGAACACACACTCCGAGGCCTGAACACACACTCCGAGGCCTGAACACACACTCTGAGGTCTGAACACACACTCCGAGGCCTGAACACACACTCTGAGGCCTGAACACACACTCTGAGGCCTGAACACACACTCCGAGGCCTGAACACACACTCCATGGCCTGAACACACACTCTGAGGCCTGAACACACACTCCGAGGCCTGAACACACACTCTGAGGCCTGAACACACACTCCATGGCCTGAACACACACTCTGAGGCCTGAACACACACTCCGAGGCCTGAACACACACTCTGAGGCCTGAACACACACTCTGAGGTCTGAACACACACTCTGAGGCCTGAACACACACTCTGAGGTCTGAACACACACTCTGAGGCCTGAACACACACTCTGAGGTCTGAACACACACTCTGAGGTCTGAACACACACTCCGAGGCCTGAACACACACTCTGAGGCCTGAACACACACTCCGAGGTCTGAACACACACTCTGAGGTCTGAACACACACTCTGAGGCCTGAACACACACTCTGAGGCCTGAACACACACTCTGAGGCCTGAACACACACTCTGAGGCCTGAACACACACACTCCGAGGCCTGAACACACACTCTGAGGCCTGAACACACACTCTGAGGCCTGAACACACACTCTGAGGCCTGAACACACACTCTGAGGCCTGAACACACACTCTGAGGCCTGAACACACACACTCCGAGGCCTGAACACACACACTCCGAGGCCTGAACACACACTCTGAGGCCTGAACACACACTCTGAGGCCTGAACACACACTCCGAGGCCTGAACACACACTCTGAGGCCTGAACACACACACTCCGAGGCCTGAACACACACTCTGAGGCCTGAACACACACTCTGAGGCCTGAACACACACACTCCGAGGCCTGAACACACACTCTGAGGCCTGAACACACACTCTGAGGCTGAACACACACTCTGAGGCCTGAACACACACTCTGAGGCCTGAACACACACTCTGAGGTCTGAACACACACTCTGAGGCCTGAACACACACTCTGAGGTCTGAACACACACTCTGAGGCCTGAACACACACTCTGAGGTCTGAACACACACTCTGAGGTCTGAACACACACTCCGAGGCCTGAACACACACTCTGAGGCCTGAACACACACTCTGAGGCCTGAACACACACTCTGAGGCCTGAACACACACACTCCGAGGCCTGAACACACACTCTGAGGCCTGAACACACACTCTGAGGCCTGAACACACACTCTGAGGCCTGAACACACACTCTGAGGCCTGAACACACACTCTGAGGTCTGAACACACACTCTGAGGCCTGAACACACACTCTGAGGTCTGAACACACACTCTGAGGCCTGAACACACACTCTGAGGTCTGAACACACACTCTGAGGTCTGAACACACACTCCGAGGCCTGAACACACACTCTGAGGCCTGAACACACACTCTGAGGCCTGAACACACACTCCGAGGCCTGAACACACACTCTGAGGCCTGAACACACACTCCGAGGTCTGAACACACACTCTGAGGTCTGAACACACACTCTGAGGCCTGAACACACACTCTGAGGCCTGAACACACACTCTGAGGCCTGAACACACACTCTGAGGCCTGAACACACACTCTGAGGCCTGAACACACACACTCCGAGGCCTGAACACACACTCTGAGGCCTGAACACACACTCTGAGGCCTGAACACACACTCTGAGGCCTGAACACACACTCTGAGGCCTGAACACACACACTCCGAGGCCTGAACACACACTCTGAGGCCTGAACACACACTCTGAGGCCTGAACACACACTCCGAGGCCTGAACACACACTCTGAGGCCTGAACACACACTCTGAGGCCTGAACACACACTCCGAGGCCTGAACACACACTCCGAGGCCTGAACACACACACTCCGAGGCCTGAACACACACACTCCGAGGCCTGAACACACACTCCGAGGCCTGAACACACACTCTGAGGTCTGAACACACACTCTGAGGCCTGAACACACACTCTGAGGCCTGAACACACACTCTGAGGCCTGAACACACACTCTGAGGCCTGAACACACACTCTGAGGCCTGAACACACACTCCGAGGCCTGAACACACACTCTGAGGCCTGAACACACACTCTGAGGCCTGAACACACACTCTGAGGTCTGAACACACACTCTGAGGTCTGAACACACACTCTGAGGCCTGAACACACACTCCGAGGCCTGAACACACACTCCGAGGCCTGAACACACACTCCGAGGCCTGAAAACACACTCCGAGGCCTGAACACACACTCCGAGGCCTGAACACACACTCCGAGGCCTGAACACACACTCTGAGGCCTGAACACACACTCTGAGGCCTGAACACACACTCTGAGGCCTGAACACACACTCTGAGGCCTGAACACACACTCTGAGGCCTGAACACACACTCTGAGGCCTGAACACACACTCTGAGGCCTGAACACACACTCTGAGGCCTGAACACACACTCTGAGGCCTGAACACACACTCCGAGGCCTGAACACACACTCCGAGGCCTGAACACACACTCTGAGGCCTGAACACACACTCTGAGGCCTGAACACACACTCTGAGGCCTGAACACACACTCTGAGGCCTGAACACACACTCTGAGGCCTGAACACACACTCTGAGGCCTGAACACACACTCTGAGGCCTGAACACACACTCTGAGGCCTGAACACACACTCTGAGGCCTGAACACACACTCCGAGGCCTGAACACACACTCCGAGGCCTGAACACACACTCTGAGGCCTGAACACACACTCTGAGGCCTGAACACACACTCTGAGGCCTGAACACACACTCTGAGGCCTGAACACACACTCTGAGGCCTGAACACACACTCTGAGGCCTGAACACACACTCTGAGGCCTGAACACACACTCCGAGGCCTGAACACACACTCCGAGGCCTGAACACACACTCTGAGGCCTGAACACACACTCTGAGGCCTGAACACACACTCTGAGGCCTGAACACACACTCTGAGGCCTGAACACACACTCTGAGGCCTGAACACACACTCTGAGGCCTGAACACACACTCTGAGGCCTGAACACACACACTCCGAGGCCTGAACACACACACTCCGAGGCCTGAACACACACTCTGAGGCCTGAACACACACTCTGAGGCCTGAACACACACTCCGAGGCCTGAACACACACTCTGAGGCCTGAACACACACACTCCGAGGCCTGAACACACACTCTGAGGCCTGAACACACACTCTGAGGCCTGAACACACACACTCCGAGGCCTGAACACACACTCTGAGGCCTGAACACACACTCTGAGGCCTGAACACACACTCTGAGGCCTGAACACACACTCTGAGGCCTGAACACACACTCTGAGGTCTGAACACACACTCTGAGGCCTGAACACACACTCTGAGGTCTGAACACACACTCTGAGGCCTGAACACACACTCTGAGGTCTGAACACACACTCTGAGGTCTGAACACACACTCCGAGGCCTGAACACACACTCTGAGGCCTGAACACACACTCCGAGGTCTGAACACACACTCTGAGGTCTGAACACACACTCTGAGGCCTGAACACACACTCTGAGGCCTGAACACACACTCTGAGGCCTGAACACACACTCTGAGGCCTGAACACACACTCTGAGGCCTGAACACACACACTCCGAGGCCTGAACACACACTCTGAGGCCTGAACACACACTCTGAGGCCTGAACACACACTCTGAGGCCTGAACACACACTCTGAGGCCTGAACACACACTCTGAGGCCTGAACACACACTCCGAGGCCTGAACACACACTCCGAGGCCTGAACACACACACTCCGAGGCCTGAACACACACACTCCGAGGCCTGAACACACACTCCGAGGCCTGAACACACACTCTGAGGCCTGAACACACACTCTGAGGCCTGAACACACACTCTGAGGCCTGAACACACACTCTGAGGCCTGAACACACACTCTGAGGCCTGAACACACACTCCGAGGCCTGAACACACACTCTGAGGCCTGAACACACACTCTGAGGCCTGAACACACACTCTGAGGTCTGAACACACACTCTGAGGTCTGAACACACACTCTGAGGCCTGAACACACACTCCGAGGCCTGAACACACACTCCGAGGCCTGAACACACACTCCGAGGCCTGAAAACACACTCCGAGGCCTGAACACACACTCCGAGGCCTGAACACACACTCCGAGGCCTGAACACACACTCTGAGGCCTGAACACACACTCTGAGGCCTGAACACACACTCTGAGGCCTGAACACACACTCTGAGGCCTGAACACACACTCTGAGGCCTGAACACACACTCTGAGGCCTGAACACACACTCTGAGGCCTGAACACACACTCTGAGGCCTGAACACACACTCTGAGGCCTGAACACACACTCCGAGGCCTGAACACACACTCCGAGGCCTGAACACACACTCTGAGGCATGAACACACACTCTGAGGCCTGAACACACACTCTGAGGCCTGAACACACACTCTGAGGCCTGAACACACACTCTGAGGCCTGAACACACACTCTGAGGCCTGAACACACACTCCGAGGCTATAACAATAACTATAAATAATAGTTTTAATTTTTAATTAAGAGAACCTAGAAATTAAACACTACAATTATACAGAAACACTTTACAATCAGGTTTACAATAATCTCTGCTCTGGTTGTGTCGAGATGAACCGGTTCTTGTGTGTGTGTGTGTGTGTGTGTGTGTGTGGACTCATCCAGGCTATAATCAAGACATGTGTGAGACGGTCCCTACAGGCCTGGATGAAGCCCGTGTCAAACACACTCCACAGGCTGTAGAGATGTGTGTGTGTGTGTGTGTGAGTGTGTGTGTATTAACCAGAGGATTTAATATAGCTATTATACTCATAGAGGCCAAACGAACGAGTTTGCAAGAACAGAGAACGCGAGTGTGTGTGCATGTGTGTGAGAAGCGTCATTAGGATGTGTCAGAACTGCCCGAGGCCACATTGGCTTTACACAATGATCAATTCTGGAGTGAACAGAAAAGAGGAGGAGACGCACACACACACACACACACACACGCCACCCGCTGCTTTAATTACCAGTGCCTGTCCCGCGTCTATCCTCCATCTGAAGCTGCGCAACAAAGCAAAAGAATCGCAGAGCGTGAGAGAAAGAGTGAAGGAGAGCAGCCCAAACGCTCATTAACGAATGATAATCTTCAGTCCGAGAGTTTTACACTCATAAAGCGCCACATGTCAGTGTATTGAGCCCCGGTACGCCCACTACATCTCACTCGCTTTCTCTGAACACACACACACACACACACACGGCCCCGGGGCTGAACATGTGTCGTCTGATGTAAACACAGCCCTAATGCTGTACCTGTGTGTGTGTGTGTCGTCCGGCAGCGTTTAAGTGTCTCGTTGAGGAAGGAAACACATGAACACTCAACATCATGTTACACACACACACACACACACACACACACACACACACACACGTTTGCAAAGTTGTAGCAAGAATTTGTTCAGAACTGATGCTTTAATTATAACATCGATCAGATCTGAAGAAACTATCATGAGAAATCAGGTATCATCAATCATCACTGTGTGTGTGTGTGTGTGTGATTCTGCTGTAGTTTCGTGAGTGTGTGTGTGTGGGTGTGTGTGTGTGATTCTGCTGTAGTTTCGTGAGTGTGTGTGTGTGTGTGTGTGTGTGTGTGTGATTCTGCTGTAGTTTCGTGAGTGTGTGTGTGTGTGTGTGATTCTGCTGTAGTTTCGTGAGTGTGTGTGTGTGGGTGTGTGTGTGTGTGTGATCTGCTGTAGTTTCGTGAGTGTGTGTGTGTGTGGTGTGTGTGTGTGTGTGTGTGTGTGTGTGTGTGTGTGTGTGATTCTGCTGTAGTTTTGTGAGTGTGTGTGAGTGTGTGTGTGATTCTGCTGTAGTTTCGTGAGTGTGTGTGTGTGTGTGTGTGTGTGTGTGTGTGTGATTCTGCTGTAGTTTCGTGAGTGTGTGTGTGTGGGTGTGTGTGTGTGTGTGTGTGTGATTCTGCTGTAGTTTCGTGAGTGTGTGTGTGTGTGTGTGTGTGATTCTGCTGTAGTTTCGTGAGTGTGAGTGTGTGTGTGTGTGCTTCTGCTGTAGTTTCGTGAGTGTGTGTGTGTGTGTGTGTGTGATTCTGCTGTAGTTTCGTGAGTGTGAGTGTGTGTGTGTGTGCTTCTGCTGTAGTTTCGTGAGTGTGTGTGTGTGTGTGTGTGTGTGTGTGTGATTCTGCTGTAGTTTCGTGAGTGTGTGTGTGTGTGTGTGTGTGTGTGTGTGATTCTGCTGTAGTTTCGTGAGTGTGAGTGTGTGTGTGTGTGCTTTCTGCTGTAGTTTCGTGAGTGTGTGTGTGTGGGTGTGTGTGTGTGTGTGATCTGCTGTAGTTTCGTGAGTGTGTGTGTGTGTGTGTGTGTGTGTGTGTGTGTGTGTGTGTGTGTGTGATTCTGCTGTAGTTTTGTGAGTGTGTGTGAGTGTGTGTGTGATTCTGCTGTAGTTTTCGTGAGTGTGTGTGTGTGGGTGTGTGTGTGTGTGTGTGTGTGATTCTGCTGTAGTTTCGTGAGTGTGTGTGTGTGTGTGTGTGTGATTCTGCTGTAGTTTCGTGAGTGTGAGTGTGTGTGTGTGTGTGCTTCTGCTGTAGTTTCGTGAGTGTGTGTGTGTGGTGTGTGTGTATGTGTGATTCTGC
>NW_024121128.1:789538-794538 GCF_016745375.1 Pimephales promelas
AGATGCACTTTTATGATGGATAGATTCACTTTTATGATGGATAGATTCACTTTTATGATGATAGATGCACTTTTATGATGGATAGATGCACTTTTATGATGGATAGATTCACTTTTATGATGGACAGATTCACTTTTATGATGGATAGATGCACTTTTATGGAGAGATGCACTTTTATGATGGATAGATGCACTTTTATGATGATAGATGCACTTTTATGATGGATAGATTCACTTTTATGATGGATAGATTCACTTTTATGATGGATAGATTCACTTTTATGATGAATAGAATCACTTTTATGATGGACAGATGCACTTTTATGATGGATAGATTCACTTTTATGATGGATAGATTCACTTTTATGATGGATAGATTCACTTTATGATGGATAGATTCACTTTTATGATGGATAGATTCACTTTTATGATGGATAGATGCACTTTTATGATGGATAGATGCACTTTTATGATGGATAGATGCACTTTTATGATGGACAGATGCACTTTTATGATGGATAGATGCACTTTTATGATGATAGATGCACTTTTATGATGGATAGATGCACTTTTATGATGGATAGAATCACTTTTATGATGGACAGATGCACTTTTATGATGGATAGATTCACTTTTATGATGGATAAATTCACTTTTATGATGGATAGATGCACTTTTATGATGGATAGATGCACTTTTATGATGGATAGATTCACTTTTATGATGGATAGATTCACTTTTATGATGGATAGATTCACTTTTATGATGGATAGATGCACTTTTATGATGATAGATGCACTTTTATGATGGATAGATGCACTTTTATGATGGATAGATGCACTTTTATGATGGATAGATTCACTTTTATGATGGATAGATTCACTTTTATGATGGATAGATTCACTTTTATGATGAATAGAATCACTTTTATGATGATAGATGCACTTTTATGATGATAGATGCACTTTTATGATGGATAGATTCACTTTTATGATGGATAGATTCACTTTTATGATGGATAGATGCACTTTTATGATGGACAGATGCACTTTTATGATGGATAGATGCACTTTTATGATGGATAGATTCACTTTTATGATGGATAGATGCACTTTTATGATGGACAGATGCACTTTTATGATGGATAGATGCACTTTTATGATGATAGATGCACTTTTATGATGGATAGATGCACTTTTATGATGGATAGAATCACTTTTATGATGGACAGATGCACTTTTATGATGGATAGATTCACTTTTATGATGGATAAATTCACTTTTATGATGGATAGATGCACTTTTATGATGGATAGATGCACTTTTATGATGGATAGATTCACTTTTATGATGGATAGATTCACTTTTATGATGGATAGATTCACTTTTATGATGGATAGATGCACTTTTATGATGATAGATGCACTTTTATGATGGATAGATGCACTTTTATGATGGATAGATGCACTTTTATGATGGACAGATGCACTTTTATGATGGATAGATGCACTTTTATGATGATAGATGCACTTTTATGATGGATAGATGCACTTTTATGATGATAGATGCACTTTTATGATGGATAGATTCACTTTTATGATGGATAGATTCACTTTTATGATGGATAGATGCACTTTTATGATGGATAGATGCACTTTTATGATGATAGATGCACTTTTATGATGGATAGATTCACTTTTATGATGGATAGATTCACTTTTATGATGGATAGATTCACTTTTATGATGAATAGAATCACTTTTATGATGGACAGATGCACTTTTATGATGGATAGATTCACTTTTATGATGGATAGATTCACTTTTATGATGGATAGATTCACTTTTATGATGGATAGATGCACTTTTATGATGATAGATGCACTTTTATGATGGATAGATGCACTTTTATGATGGATAGATGCACTTTTATGATGGATAGATTCACTTTTATGATGGATAGATTCACTTTTATGATGGATAGATTCACTTTTATGATGAATAGAATCACTTTTATGATGATAGATGCACTTTTATGATGATAGATGCACTTTTATGATGGATAGATTCACTTTTATGATGGATAGATTCACTTTTATGATGGATAGATGCACTTTTATGATGGACAGATGCACTTTTATGATGGATAGATTCACTTTGATGGACTTCAAAACAGAAACATTTATTCACTGCCATTATAAAGCTGGGAAGAGGACATTTTTAATATAACTCAGATTGTATTTGTCTGAATACACCTAAGTTGTCCTGAGAGAGAGTAAATCTTGAGATAGTTCTCATTTTTGGGTGAACTATCCCTTTAATAAAATGATGCCAGTATTGAAGTGTTTCCCTGTGTGGATTTGTGCATGTGTGTGTTTGCGCGTGTTGGTCTGGCCCCTGCTGCCCGTGTCCCTCGCTGGCACTCATGCGTTGGCACCGAGGTCCTGCTGGCATCTCCACGGGCCCTCAGGGTTTGGTCAGCACCCGGTGGGAGGATTTCCAGTCCCTGAGGAGGATCTGCTCCCCGGGGAGACACCAGAGAGCCAGAGTCCAGCGCAAGACAAACCCATCTGCCCTGGAGACTATGCCCACCACACACACACACACAATGCCACCACATGGAAACTACCAACTGCTGCCCTACAAAACCATCTCATTAGTTTTACTCAATATGAAGGGTCTTCTGTAGGAGCAGCTTCAGTTCTGACACGAACGTAAAGATTCTGGGGGGAACGTAAAGTTTATGGAAAAAACGTAAAATTTCTCTATGGAACGTAAATATTCTGAAGGGAAGGTAAAGTTTCTCGAGGAAATGTTACGTTTTTGGACACAGTTTCTCGAGAGAACAAAGTTTCTCGAGGTAATGTAAAGATACGGAACGTAAAGGTTTCTGGAGGGAATCCAAAGTTTGTAAAGTTAAATGTAAAGTTTCTGGAGGGAATTTAAAGTTTCTCGAGGGAACGTAAAGATTCTGGAAGGAACGTAAAGATTATAGAGGGAACATAAAGTTTTTGGACATTATATTTCTCGAGGGTACAAAGTTTCTCGAGGGAACGTAAAGTTTTGGACATAAAATTTCTCAAGGGAACAAAGTTTCTCAAGGGAATGTAAAGATTCTTGAGGGAACGAAAAGTTTCTCGAGGTAACGTAAAGTTTCTGGAGGGAATCCAAAGTTTGTACAGTTAAATCTAAAGTTTCTGGAGGGAATATAAAGTTTCGGAACGTAAAGTTTCTGGGGGGAACGTAAAGATTCTGGAGGGAACGTAAAGATTATCGAGGGAACATAAAGTTTTTGGACATTATATTTCTGGAGGGTACAAAGTTTCTCAAGGGAACGTAAAGATTCAAGAGGGAACATAATGTTTCTCGAAAGAACGTAAAGATTCTGGAGAGAATGTAAAGATTCTCAAGGGAACAAAGTTTTTCAAGGGAACGTAAAGTTTCTCGAGGGAATGTAAAGATTCTGGAGGGAACGTAAAGATTATCGAGGGAACAAAGTTTTTCAAGGGAACGTAAAGTTTCTGGAGGGAATGTAAAGATTCTCAAGGGAACAAAGTTTTTCAAGGGAACGTAAAGTTTCTCGAGGGAATGTAAAGATTCTGGAGGGAACGTAAAGATTATCGAGGGAACAAAGTTTTTCAAGGGAACGTAAAGTTTCTGGAGGGAATGTAAAGATTCTCAAGGGAACAAAGTTTTTCAAGGGAACGTAAAGTTTCTGGAGGGAACATAAAGTTTCTGGAGGGAACAAAGTTTTTCAAGGGAACGTAAAGTTTCTGGAGGGAATGTAAAGATTCTCAGGGGAACAAAGTTTTTCAAGGGAACGTAAAGTTTCTGGAGGGAATGTAAAGATTCTCAAGGGAACAAAGTTTTTCAAGGGAACGTAAAGTTTCTGGAGGGAATGTAAAGATTCTCAAGGGAACAAAGTTTTTCAAGGGAACGTAAAGTTTCTGGAGGGAACATAAAGTTTCTGGAGGGAACAAAGTTTTTCAAGGGAACGTAAAGTTTCTGGAGGGAATGTAAAGATTCTCA
Source organism: Pimephales promelas (assembly GCF_016745375.1). The sequence goes on from NW_024121128.1 coordinate 793,565, forward strand.
AGGGAAGAAAGTTTTTCAAGGGAACGTAAAGTTTATTGAGGGAATGTAAAGATTCTCAAGGGAACAAAGTTTTTCAAGGGAACGTAAAGTTTCTGGAGGGAATGTAAAGATTCTCAAGGGAACAAAGTTTTTCAAGGGAACGTAAAGTTTCTGGAGGGAATGTAAAGATTCTCAAGGGAACAAAGTTTTTCAAGGGAACGTAAAGTTTCTGGAGGGAACATAAAGTTTCTGGAGGGAACAAAGTTTTTCAAGGGAACGTAAAGTTTCTGGAGGGAATGTAAAGATTCTCAAGGGAACAAAGTTTTTCAAGGGAACGTAAAGTTTATTGAGGGAATGTAAAGATTCTCAAGGGAACAAAGTTTTTCAAGGGAACGTAAAGTTTCTGGAGGGAATGTAAAGATTCTCAAGGGAACAAAGTTTTTCAAGGGAACGTAAAGTTTCTGGAGGGAATGTAAAGATTCTCAAGGGAACAAAGTTTTTCAAGGGAACGTAAAGTTTCTGGAGGGAATGTAAAGATTCTCAAGGGACCAAAGTTTTTCAAGGGAACGTAAAGTTTCTGGAGGGAATGTAAAGATTCTCAAGGGAACAAAGTTTTTCAAGGGAACGTAAAGTTTCTGGAGGGAACATAAAGTTTCTGGAGGAAACAAAGTTTTTCAAGGGAACGGAAAGTTTCTGGAGGGAATGTAATGATTCTCAAGGGAACAAAGTTTTTCAAGGGTACGTAAAGTTTATTGAGGGAATGTAAAGATTCTGGAGGGAAAGTAAAGTTTCTCAAGGGAACGTGAATGTAAAATTCCTAAAGGAAAAGTAAAGTTTCTTGAGGGAACGTGAACGTAAAATTTCTTGAGTGTCAGTGAGGCCAATCATCACTTGTACTGATTCTTACTTGTTTGGCCATGAAACAGGAGAAACATCCTTCAAACCAACAATGAAAGAGGGAACGAGCTGAATCTACAACCCAGAAGATCACAGAG
>NW_024121128.1:799538-1095561 GCF_016745375.1 Pimephales promelas
GCGTGCAGGGAAAGGGCACGCGCTCCAGACACACACCAGAAACACACACTACTCTCGTGATCTGAGTTTATACCGGATCAAACGTCCCGTCCCTGATCACCGTAGTGACACTCCGACAACTGCGATCATCTTCACACCGCGTGTCACATGACCTATTATCATCAGCATCATCATTATCAGCATCATCATCATCATCATCAGCGCCTCAAACGAGGGTCAGAATGCCAAAACATCTCGCTGACCTTTCAGCCTCACGGCGAGCGAGTGGAGGTGTTAGAGTCAGAGCCTCTCCGATTATGTCATTCAGCGTCCCGTTTCTGTCGCTGGATTCATGCGCAATTAAATCACCCGCTGTGATTGGCTTTCGGCTCGTTCTGAGGAAATTAAACGTTTGTGTGCTCTCCTCAGGCCCGAGAAGAGAAACTTTCAGCCTAATCCTCCATATTTATCATATTACTCGATATCATCATTCAGAAACTTTCATTTCATTTATTTATCACACTTTATAATTGAAGAAAAATATTAATAATCTAAAACATGTTTGCAACCTGAAGATCAGTGCATACAATTACATATAATTTTATATGCATTTTCTTAAAATTAATTAAAAGAAAATCTTTAAAAAGAAAATCAAGTAAAAGTTCAATGTTTACATTACAAATGCAATAGTCATTAGTATATTACAGATACACAACATTCAAAAATAATATGATTTTTTTTGTCATTTAAATTGTATTCACAAATCATGTTAAAATATATGAAAATTTTGTTTTTAAAAAAGGCCTAAGCATAATAAATGCACAAAATAAAAAGCTAAATATATTATATTTTATTTAAAATATATTTTATATGGAGGTTTGATTTTAAAATAGTCAAATTCACTTAAAAACAGTAATATTATTATTAAATGCATTAAATAAAATAATATTAGTATTAGTATAGTATTTAAAGGCCTAAGCATAATAAATGCACAAAATAAAAAGCTAAATATATGATATTTTATTTAAAATATATTTTATATGGAGGTTTGATTTTAAAATAGTCAAATTCACTTAAAAACAGTAATATTATTACTAAATGCATTAAATAAAATAATATTAGTATTAGTATAGTATTTAAAGGCCTAAGCATAATAAATGCACAAAATAAAAAGCTAAATATATTATATTTTATTTAAAATATATTTTATATGGAGGTTTGATTTTAAAATAGTCAAATTCACTTAAAAACATTAATATTATTACTAAATGCATTAAATAAAATAATATTCAGGTTTGATTTTAAAATGTATTACATTTTTTAAAAACATATTAATGTTTTCTTTTAAAATTATACAATTAATTTAAAAGCAGCATGATTTAAATAATGCATCATAAACAAATATTCTTAATATAATTCAGTAATTGTTTGGCATATTAATCTCTGAACGCAGGAGATCCCATCGGGTGTGGATCCAGAAACCGTTTCTAAACTGAATTCGACTCTGACTATGGAGTGTGTTCCAGAGGTTCACACACACACACACTCGTGCACCGGGCATCAGCTTCAGTGGAAAATGTAATATCAGCGGGAGGGTTTGGTCACAGCGTGCTCTATATTATTGCAGTAGGCAGGGATTCTGGCTAACACACACACACAGCAGTGACATCATGCACACACACACACACACACACACACACACACATGCAAAGGGTCTCCCACAGACCTGGCAGATAAAAGCATAACAAAGTTAAAGTGTTACCTGCCTCTCCCGCCTCAGACGTGTCACGGTGCCAAACACACGGAGTGTGTTTCCATGCCGACGCTGAGAGTACATCAGCATGTACGTCCAGGCGGGTGACGCCGCAAAAACACCTGATCTATAAGAAACAAAAACACATTCAGAACTGCACACTATTCCTGCAGTATGTGAGGGTTCATATGTATCTATGCAGATCCCACAATGCAATGCACCTGCTGTTTACAGTGTGGCAAATGAACCAAAAGTACTGTGTGTGCAAAATGCATTGTACTTTTTTTTTTTCAAAATTGTAAATTAAAATGCATTTTATTGGATTACGTTTTACAAGAAAATACTGTTCCAGTTCAAAATGTCACATTTAATTCAATGTGTTACTTTCAGTCTCGCGATTAATCGCATCCAAAATAAAAGTTTGTGTTTACATAATATATGTGTGTGTGTACCGTGTATAATAATTTTGTAAATATAAATACACACACATGCATGTATATATTTAAGGAAAATGTGTTATTTATATTTAAAATATTTGTATTTATATACATGCAAATATTTCTCAAATATATACATGTATTTATACAGTATATACTAAATAATTATACACACACATATATTATGTAAACACAAACTTTTATTTTGGATGCCCAGCGCTAATTAAACCCTTCACCCATTTTTTGCAGTGCAACTGTATTATAATACGACCGAACGAAAGCTTGTGTCGCACACACAGATGTCTACAGTGTATATGCTGGCATCGTACACTATAAATATTGTTAGCTCTGTGATGTTCTGCTTATGTTGCAGAAGTGCAAAAGTGTGTGTTAATGCATGAATCTACATGTAATATATATTGTGCATGTTCATGTTCACGTCTGCAAGTCTTTGTTCTAATCTCAGAAGATCAGAAATATTTCAGGTGACCCGTCCAGATCTCGTCAGGCATTACACACACACACACACACACACACACAAGGGCAATAATGATGGACCAGATGGGGTTTTTGAGCGAGCGATTTAGACGAGCTGCGGGTGGCTCATGAAGGACACACACACACACACACCAGGACTGACGTTCACCACTGACTCACTGAAGTACCAACAAACTGTCCTCTGGGTTCATAGAAAACTGATTTTAATCAGCCAAGTGTTAAAATACAAGTTCTCAGTATGTTTATGCATGGAAATGTATATGTACTGTGTGTGTCTCTGAGTGTGTGTGTCCTGATAAACCCTACATTTTGGGGACAAAAATATGGACAATTCTGGGGACTTTCAAAGATGATAATATCCAAAATCCTTGACATTGTTGGTCCCCATGAAGAAAACACTTCTAAATCATAGTAAGGGGTGTTTTTAAACAGGTAAAGATGCCGATGTTTAGTGAGGGGTAGGTTTAGTGTGAGGGGATTCAGAATAAACATCATTATGTCTATGGAAAGTTCCAATAAAACACATGAAAACACAACATGAGTGATTGTATGAGTGAGTGAGTGTGTGTGTGAGAGAGAGATTCTGTGCGTGAGTGTGTGCAGCTTCCAGATCCTCAGTCCTGATCTTGCTGGATCATTGATATGTTTAACCACCAGATCCTCCTGTTAACCCTCAAGATGAAAGGAAGCGCACTCCAATGGTAGGGCCCTATAAAATCCGTTTTATTTTTTCCCAAATTCCGTTTTTTCCGTTTTAATTTTTGGGAATTCAGTTTTTTTTTTACCCTTTAATGTTATTTTAGTTGTAAAAAGAGCTTTTAATGTTTAATGTTAATGATTAAAATGTACACAAATAAAATAGGCATTTACTCTTAAAATGACTAAATACTGCATGATGCAACATAACACTGCACTCTAAGTATACAAGTAACAACAAAATATGGTTATGAGCTTTAAACTGTCCTGTAAAAATAAATTATATTAGTTTATATAAGTTATAATAAAAGTCACACTCTAGCTGCGTTGTAATGTGCAAATATAATTCCTTACTTTATTTTTGTAAAGAAACCTCATAGCTTGACTAGCTAATCCTCATCACTTCCTGTCGGCCGCCATAACTTCTGCTGGTTGCAATTCGCATCCTCACCACCAGATGCCACTAAAATGTACACACTGCACCTTTAAACGCTCAATTGCCTGTTGGGACTTGCCTGCTTAACCAATCACATGATTTTCTGTGTGCCTGGCCAATAGCAGATGAGAGGAAACCTGTACCTGTCTGAACACCAGAGGAGTGTGTGCTCTGACGAGCAGCTGTCGATGTGAATCTCCTGGTGCTTCGTCCCGGTGGTGACCGTCATGGCCTCCGCAAACCTGCAGGGCACAAATCAAATGCATGTTTGACTTCATGAGGAGGTCTTTATGGTCTCTCACCTCTCTCTCTCTCTCTCTCTCATGTCTGAAGCCCCAGGAGCAAAGCCTTTGCCCCCTGCTTAAAGGTCAACAACCCCAATGAGAGAGAGAGAGAGAGAGGAGATATTAATGAACAATATTAAAGAGCCCCTATCATGGATTTTTGAAAACGACTGTTCATGTAGTGTGGACTATAGCTTTAAGGGAATGAAAACATCCTGGAAAGATTTATATCTGAAAGTGCCCCGTATATAAAGTTATTGTCTTTCAAAAGTGAGAGTCGACTCTGAGTCTATGAGATGAATTGTTTTTGAAACGAGTCATTAGTAGTGACGTAGATACAAAACATCAGCTCATTGGCCGGAGTGTAAACTTGAAGTCTAGAACACATTCAAATACTTCATCATCGCATCATGTCGAGAAGACGCTTCGTTCTACGTTGCAAAGACAGTTCAGACACTTGTTTCCATTGTCCAGGGACGAGCATCTGAAGAATCAGAGGTCAGAGTTCATATTTGCAACGCCCGAACCTTGTGTTCTCATCATTTTAATAACGAATCATTCAAAAATATAAATGAATTCAAATGTGGATTTGCATTTTGTGGTTGTTCCTGAAGGACGGCTCAGTATCCAGTGTATATGGATCAGGTTCGTCCTCCTCCGAATCACAATCTGTAAGTATTATTAATAATGTATAAGTATAATTAATAATCATTTTCAATTATATTTAATTATTAGAGTTGTATATGATATACAGTAGGCCTATGTATGTTTATATTAGTATTTTTATTATTATTATTTATTTTTTTATTGAAGTAGTTAATCATGTAAATTTTATTGTGTATAAAAGCCCTTCCAGGGACCGGAGTTGAAAATTAGCTATAGCTATAAACTTCATATGCAACACTTCAGTGACATGCTTAGACACTAGGTTTGGTTGCATTGTCCCTGTCAAATAAATAAAAATAAATAAAATGTTTGCTGTTATGTTTTCTGTAGCATGCACGATATAGTTATATTGTGTTGTGTGTGTTGTGCGGGGTAAAGTTAGTTTTGTTTTTGATATTCACCAGACATTCATCGAAAAGTGGCAATTACCTCCTAAACGACTTAGCCAAATATGACTTTGCTCTATATAATAAGCACTGGCCCTCAATGAGAAAGCTCGCTCTTGACGGAGACGCGAGTAAGGGACCGAAATTGCATGAAACTCAACAGACGCATCACATTTATTGGCCAGTAGACATGTGCAAAGGTTCAGAAACAGGCGTGGTGCAGGGACTAAATAGCGCCACCTTTTGACAAAAGTGGGGATGTTAGTTTTATCTACAGTTACAAAAATCGCTATATATATTGTACTCCTCAAGCCAGACAACTTTCTAATTCATAGTCATTAGTTTGGACCAAGAGGAAGTCCGATATTTTGGTTTGAATATGGTGAGCCTCTCTCTGAGCCTACGTCCCTGTATGGCAAGCCATTTTAACATTTAAAAGCTAAGTTTGCCTATCCGGAATTAACATTGTAGATATCAACACGCCACCTTTTGACAAAAGTGACTAGTCGTAATTACATTTTGGATAGTTTGTTTTATCATTTAAGATATCTGTAATGTAATTGTGACTAGTCGAAACGACAGATAGAGTATGGCAAGCTGTTTTAAAATGTAATCATTTAATCATGAAAGGTAACTAAAGGGACCGGGGTTGCGGTGCCACCGGCTTGGGCCCGCCATCGTTGCTCGCAGCTATATTTACTATTGAGTTGACTATTATATTTTTATATTTATTAAAACTGTTTTCACACTAATAGCCACTCAGCAACCGCACAGAACACGCAGAGAAATACACAAATAAATATAAGAAAGCACCTAAAATCATTCTGAAAGAAACCGTTCAGTGAAATGTTCTTCAGAAAATGTAAACGCCTAGTGAAGTCCACACACCATCACCTCTGGCTTTGTGTTTCTGGGTAGTGTGATGTTTCTGTTACATGTGCGGTAAGCACACACACACACACACACACACACACCCCAGAGCTGCTTTCACAGTAACTAACCGCACACGCCGGCAAACGCTCCTCAACAAGCACACGGGAGAACGAGAGAGAGAGAATAATCCAAAGGAACTGGCCTGATGTCCTTCCCTGATACCTCGTTCACACCGAGACCTGATCAACATGACAAGCTGTCCCTCCACACACACACACACACACACACACACCGTGCTGTATTAAATGTGTGTGTGTGAGAGATGTTTGTGCTCTCAGTGATCTGCTGCCATGCTGCAATCTGGCCCTGATCTCTGAGCTAAACCCTTTGACACAGAGTTTTTAATTAAAACTACATTATGATTAACCAGGCAGAAGCCCCCCCACCTCTCTCTCTCTCTCTCTCTCTCTCTCTTTACTGTCTGTCTCTCCATCACACCATTTCTGAGCAGGTCTGATTATAACTGACTATATGTGTGTGTGTGTGTGTGTGTGTGTGTTAAAGACGTGCTGACCTGATCATCTCACTCATCTGTAAAGGTAAAAATATTTCATTCCACACTCTAAAAACACTGAGATAAAACAACCCAACATTAACCCAACGCATGTTGTGTTCATTTTACCCAGAAAATTGGGAATTTTTTTTTACTTCATACTGTACATGAACGAATGTTTACGAATTCACTTAAATCCTCTAAAATAAATAAATAATAAAAAAGCTGTATATTTCAGAATATATTTATAGTCCATAACCTGTCTATAAACAACCAGTGTACAGTCACGAGGACATAATTCAACATCCTAAGCATTTATATTCTGTATCTTATTTGATATAACTGCAATATATAACTGAACCTCTGGGTTGTTACATCTGACCCAGGATCTGGGTAACACAAGAAACCTGCCCAAACACTGGGTTACTATATCTGACCCAAGATCTGGGTAACACAAAAACTACACAAACACTGGGTTACTATATCTGACCCAGGACCTGGGTAACACAATACTACCCAAACACTGGGTTACTATATCTGACCCAAGATCTGGGTAACACAAAAACTACACAAACACTGGGTTACTATATCTGACCCAAGATCTGGGTAACACAATACTACACAAACACTGGGTTACTATATCTGACCCAGGACCTGGGTAACACAATACTACACAAACACTGGGTTACTATATCTGACCCAAGATCTGGGTAACACAAAAACTACACAAACACTGGGTTACTATATCTGACCCAGGATCTGGGTAACACAATACTACCCAAACACTGGGTTACTATATCTGACCCAAGATCTGGGTAACACAAAAACTACACAAACACTGGGTTACTATATCTGACCCAGGACCTGGGTAACACAATACTACACAAACACTGGGTTACTATATCTGACCCAGGACCTGGGTAACACAATACTACCCAAACACTGGGTTACTATATCTGACCCAGGACCTGGGTAACACAATACTACACTCTAAAAAATGCTGGGTTGTTTTAACCCAATTTTGGGTCAAATATGGACAAACCCGAAATGTTGGGTTAAAAATGTAATGTAAAAATTTAACCCAACGGCTGGGTTAGTCCATATTTGACCCAAAGTTGGGTTAAAACAACCCAGCATTTTTTAGAGTGTACCCAAACACTGGGTTACTATATCTGACCCAGGACCTGGGTAACACAATACTACCCAAACACTGGGTTACTATATCTGACCCAGGACCTGGGTAACACAATACTACCCAAACACTGGGTTGTTACGGCTGACCCAAGATCTGGGTAACACAAAAACTACCCAAACACTGGGTTGTTACGTCTGACCCAGAATCTGGGTAAAACAAAAACTACACAAACACTGGGTTGTTACGGCTGACCCAAGATCTGGGTAACACAAAAACTACCCAAACACTGGGTTATTATGACTGACCCAAGATCTGGGTAACACAAGATTACACAAACACTGGGTTGTTACGGCTGACCCAGGATCTGGGTAACACAAAAACTACACAATCACTGGGTTGTTACGGCTGACCCAGGATCTGGGTAACACAAAAACTACACTCTAAAAAATGCTGGGTTGTTTTAACCCAATTTTGGGTCAAATATGGACAAACCCGAAATGTTGGGTTAAAAATGTAATGTTAAAATTTAACCCAACGGGTGGGTTAGTCCATATTTGACCCAAAGTTGGGTTAAAACAACCCAGCATTTTTTAGAGTGTACCCAAGCACTGAAAAAATAACCCAAAGAAATTACCCAAAAGGCTCAACCCAGGATTTGGGTAGAAAAAAGAACCCAAGATGTGTATTTTGTCGTCATTGATTTGAACAAGAGCCCTGTTCGCTTCGGTCTGATCTGAAGAGTTTTGAGCTCTGAGAGATTTAAAGGAACAGTTCCTCTGTTTGCTTCGAGCAACTACCCAGACCAATCCAACAACCCCCCAAAACACCCTAGCAACCCCAAAAAATACCCTAGTTACCACTCAAAACATCCCAGCAACACTCAAGCATCTTTCAGGAGATGTAAAAACAGTCGATGTTGCATCATTATGTAAAAGCAGCTTACGAGCGCAAACTTTCCCTCGTGTCATCGTCACGTCTCTCAGAGCTGCTAAAAGCCACATTAGCCGTGTGAAGTGGGGTCAGAGGTCAGCAGCTCTGCAGTCGAGGGGTTAAAGGTCATGCACACACACTTTTCATGTCTAAAAACACTTTGTACTGGTAAGACGCTACACAGAGCGGCGTGAAGTACCAGAAATGCTCATTGTGATGTATGAATAACTAGCGAACAGATGCATTGATATATTCATACACAACCAACGCTGACAGTGATGAAGACAAGAAGTGATTCGTCATCATCCTCATGTGAATATTCAGGAGTCAGATGAGGTTGATTATTCTTCGATGCGCTGTGAAACATTCGCTGCGATCGCTCGGAGTCGTATTAATTAAGCAACACTGTTTTAAGGACGTGTTCCTCGTTTGGTGGAAGACAGAGAGAAAACAGATGCAGCTCGAGCTCGAGACCGACGTGTGAACAAACAGTCCTGGATAAGAACAGTGTTCTCGCTCTGTCTTACACTCTCTCTGACAGCAGTGTGTGTGTGCGTGTGTGTGTGTACCTATATGTGTGTGAGAGAGTGTGTGTGCTTGTTTGTGAGTGAGTCTGTTTTTGAGGGAGTGTGTGTGTGTGTGTGTGTGTGTCTGTTTGTGTCTAATATATAGATGTGTATGTGTGTGTATGTGTGTGTGTGTGTGTGTCATCCTCCATCTCCAGGTTCAGGTTGGCACAGCTCTTGCCCTTGCCCTGCTGATGCCAGCCGAGGGCACAAGCTGCCCAATGGTCCAGCTAATCAGATGCATCTCTGTAGGGCACTGACCTGTGCCAGCTCTCGCCACCCTGAGAGACAGCAGACACACACACTGGTCACATGACCTCCGTAAACACAACTCTCGACACACACACTGATCACATGACCTCCGTAAACACAACTCTCGTTATTTTGAAGATGTAAACACAGTCGATGTTGCATCATTATGTAAAACGAGCGCAAACATTCCCTCATCGTCACGTCTCTCAGAGCCACATTAGCCGTGTGAAGTGGGGTCAGAGGTCGAGGGGTTAAAGGTCATGCACACACACACAGTTCAGTTGCCTTTACTGTATATTCTGTATTACAATCCAGCTGTATATACTGTTGGAACAACACACGTTTATGCAGACATGAGTGAGTCTGTGTGTGTGTCTGTGCATAAGTGGGCGTGTGTATGTGTGTGTGTGTGGGTGTGAGTGTGTGTGTTACAGGTGGATTTTCTGCTGAGAGCATCTGTTGTCTGTACAGATGAGTGACCCACAGCGGGACGGACACACCTTACACAGGAGGTGTGTGTGTGTGTGTGTCGTAACCTTGTGTCTCTCAATGTCAAGTCCTTTCAGATGATGTTGTTGTATTTACTCACTTTCATTGGTCTGAGGTCAGTGTCTCTCTCTCTCTCTCTCTCTGATATTGGTCTTGTCTGCTTTAAAATAAAACAGGAATCAGCGGCTGGAAAACAAGAGATTGAGGAATTTAGAGCACAAGCGACACTCTCTCCGTCAGTGACAGTGTGTGAACTCTTATCCTCTGTGATCTGTGTAACCTTTGCGCGAGTCACATGACCAGCAGTGATGATGCTGCGGTCCTGATGCTGTGACATGAAGGGTCTTCGAAGGCTCATCGTGATCACACTCACCTGTGTGTGTGAGACGGAGAGATGAGAAACAGCGAAATCTGATCGGCCGTGGTGGTCTGTGTGGTGCGACTCAAAACTGTTTTCACAGCTAAACACACATTTACATACACACACACTAAATATTGACTATATCTCTATCCAGCTGTAAATCTACTGCTGGCTCTGGGTACAGCACTGTACAGATGGAAATAAAATAAAATAAAATAAAATAAAATAAAATAAAATAAAATAAAATAAAATAAAATAAAATAAAATAAAATAAAATAAAATAAAATAAAATAAAATAAAATAAAATAAATAAAATAAAATAAAATAAAAATTAGATTAAATTAAAATAAATAAATTAAATAAATAAATTAAATAGAATTAAAATAAATTAAAATAAATTAATTAAATTAAATAGGACTAAAGTACAGTATTATATACATTACTTACTTTATGTTCCAAAAGGTAAAAATGGCCAAATAAAGTAAATTACATTAAATAAATTTAAAAAAGTAAATAAATAAATGCATGCATACACGCATACATAAAAATACAATACAAACTAATACTTTATTTTAATAATTTAAACAAACAAAGAAATAAATAGAAAAATTAATTAATAAAACAAAGAAATCATAGCATTTAAAATCATATTTATTTAATAATATAAATAAATAAATTATTAATAAAACAAATACAGTAATCAAATAAATTAATATAAAAAAAAAAATACTGTTTGCCAAAGACAACTGAATACATCAAAATAAAACAAAACAACTAAATGAAACAAATAAAAATAATAATATATTTTAATAAATAAATTTAAGTAAATAAAAATAAAATTATACTTCTGCATAGCTGACATCGAACAGAATGCCTGTGTTTCCTGAAGTGAACATCTGAAAAGTTTTCGTGTGTGTGTGTGTGTGTGTGATGTGCCGCGGATCTGCCGGCTCATCTGGAGTTAAAGAGCAGAAAGAAGCGCTCGTGGCATCAGCCAATCACAGCTAAACGCCCCCCCGAGGTCCATGAGTGCACACACACCCCGAGAGACGCCCCCACCCCCCAAACATGAACTTGTGCCCCCTGACCCACATCTGACCCCACACACACACACACACACACTCCTCCAGTGCATCCCACTGAAGTGAGAAAATAAGACATCGTATCTATTAACACATCCGTCTGAGAGTGTGTGAGGAAAAAACCCCGGGCCGACCGATGGATGGATGGAGAGGTGAGAGAGACGGTCGTCGCGGTAACAAGCCGCATCTCTGTTCAAACATGCGGAGGTGAAAATCTCACACACACACACTCACATCACACATCGATCGCCCCGATTGATCCACACACACTCTGATCAATGGAGAGGAATCTGTCTGGGCATGTGGACCTGAACAAAGGAAGCTCAGATCTCACAGCTCAAACACACATTAGTGATGGTGAATATTAGTGTGTGTGTGTGTGTGTGTGTGTGTGTGTGTGGCCTGAACATGTCCCCACAAAGATGGCAATATCCGAAATGGGGACATTTTTGGTGAAGAAATGAAGAAAACAGCTTATAAATCAAAGTAATGTTCATTTAAAATGATAAAAATGCAGAAAGTTTAGATTTAGGGGTCGAGTTAGTGTGTGTGTGTGTGTGTGTGTGTGATGGGCAGGTTTAGGGGTCGGGTTAGTGTGTGTGTGTGTGTGTGTGTGATGGGCAGGTTTAGGGGTCGGGTTAGTGTGTGTGTGTGTGTGATGGGCAGGTTTAGGGGTCGGACTCGGGTTAGAGTGTGTGTGTGTGTGTGTGTGTTGGGCAGCTTTAGGGGTCGGGTTAGTGTGTGTGTGTGTGTGTGTGTGTCTGAGATGGGCAGGTTTAGGGGTCAGGTTAGTGTGGGTGTGTGTGTGTGTGTGTGTGTGTGATGGGTAGGGTCAGTGTGTGTGTGTGTGTGTGTGTGTGTGTGTGATGGGAAGGGTCAGTGTGTGTGTGTGTGTGTGTGAATACACAGTTTGTACAGTATAAAAACCATTGTGTCTATGGAGAGTCCCAATGAAATGTGTGTGTGTGTGTGTGTTTGTGCATAAGTATGTGTGTGTGCGCGTCTGCGTGTCTGTGTATGTGCGCATTCTTAAGTGTGTGTGTGTGTGTGTGTACATGAACTGGCTCTCGGGGAATAATTGGGCTGATTGGGGCAGCGTTCTAACACTGGATGTGTTTCTGTAACGAGTTGAACTCGTTATCACGGGGAACCTTAATTACTGTGTTCTTACAGCATCTGAGAGCTGTGTGTGACTGTCTGCGCCCACAAACACACGAGATGCGCTTTTCTGCAGCACACGATCACACAAACATGTGAAATTTCAATCGGCATTGTAAATTAATTGAAAAAAATCCCCTGTAAATAAAACTGGGACATCATTTACGGGGATTTGAAGGTGAATTAATTCGTTTAACCCTCCGTCCATACACCTGTCTGTCCCCCTGCTCGTCTCAATCTCTGGATCACCTTAGAAACATCCACTCACTCCCTCATTTTAAATCACATGTGATTTCATTTGTGCTTTTATCTTGTTTTAATCTTCTACTGTTTTGGCTTTGCTGCTTTTAAATGTCTTGCATTTCTGTACGGTGCTCAAATAAACTGTATTATTATTATTTAATTATTATTTATTTTGTATTTTGTAGACTAACAGATGCAAACAGCCTTGACAACAGTTTTAATCATTCCCAATTAACTCATATAGGGAGAAAAAATACGCATTTAAAAATAAAGGCGTCCATGAAGAATCATTAACCCTTCAATCTTCCCAAACTGGACAAAATGTTCTTTGGATTATTAAAATGATCTTCACGGATATTTTGCGAAACATTTATTTATCAAATCTGTATTTTTATTTTTATGGTGTATTATTGACACTTCAACTTTAAACACGGACGCTTAAAACATGTTGAACCCACACGGGTTGAACGGACTGAATGATTACAATCATAATGTGTGAGTTATATTAATAAGCCGGGTTAGAGATAATAAAGATGGCAGTGACAGTTTGCGATGACGCTTGCAACGCCAAGGTCCTGGGTTCGATTCTCAGGGAAGGCACGAACTGATCAGATGTAAACACACACCGTACAGAAGCGCTTCGAGATGTCACAGACGTAGTTGCACGTCCTCGGTGCGAGTTTCTCAGACTCGATCCCTCAATAGAAAGTTAATTAATAAGACTAACGAGACTGTCTAAACATGTCTCCGGCTCACAAAACTCGCTTTCACATGACACGTATAGAGCGTGGCTCCATTTCCATGATGCATTTATGCATACGCAGACTTCCCCCTTTGAGAATTCATTACCATGCACACACACACACACACACACACACACTCTCTCTAGTTACCCGGAATATCACACACGACATTTACAGGTGTTAAAAGATACATATTAAAAATACAGTGCGAAATTCCTCTGATAAGAGAGTGTCTTCCAACCCGCCTGCTCTGAACGACAGAGAGAGAGAGAGAGAGAGAGAGAGAGAGATCTGTGCGAGTCGTCTGGGTTTTTGGCCGTGTTTGTTAAAGCGAGTCGAGTCTTAAGAGAAAGTGCTAAAATATACAGTGAGAGAAAGTGAGAGGAGTGATCCGAGAGGGGGAGGGGGAGAGAGAGAGAGCAGAAACACACCAACATGAAATCCACTGATGAACGTCCTGAGAACGTTTGCACAACCTCTTCAGAACAAAACAACTGCAGTGTGTGTGTGTGCACACTACATCTCACACACAGAATATTTACTTTATTTTACGAGAATGTTCATAAAAGTCAAAATGATCAAATAAAGGGTTTTCTGTAAAAAATATTGCTGGTTTAACTTAAATAATTAAGTAACCTGGTTGCCTTAAAATTTTAAGTTCATTGAAATGGAAAAAAGATTGATTTAATCATCAGAAACTTAAAATATTATGTTCTCTGAACTACATAAATGATCTAAGTTGATTTGACAAAAGAAAAATCATGTTGTGATTACAAATCATGAAAATATATTTTTTTTACTGTGTATATATTAAAGAATAAAATCAAATAAATAGATTAAAGGGGTGGGTTATAGTTAGGGGAACTTAACATACAAATTTAAGCCTGTGATAATAAATAAATACATATTTTAACTTAACTTTACACTGTAAAAAATATTGTTGGTTTAACTTAAAAAAAATAAGTAACCTGGTTGCCTTAAAATTTTAAGTTGGTTGAACTGGAAAAATTAAGTTAATACAATGAAGGAGAATGATTTAATCATCTGAAACTCAAAATATTATGTTCTCTGAACTACATAAATGATCTAAGTTGATTTGACAAAAGAAAAATCATGTTGTGATTACAAATCATGAAAATATTTTTTTTTACAAATTTAAGCCTGTGATAATAAATAAATAAATATTTTAACTTAATTTTACACTGTAAAAAATATTGTTGGTTTAACTTAAAAAATAAGTAACCTGGTTGCCTTAAAATTTTAAGTTGGTTGAACTGGAAAAATTAAGTTAATACAATGAAGGAGATTGATTTAATCATCTGAAACTCAAAATATTATGTTCTCTGAACTACATAAATGATCTAAGTTGATTTGACAAAAGAAAAATCATGTTGTGATTACAAATCATGAAAATATTTTTTCTACTGTGTATATATTAAAGAATAAAATAAAATACTGTAAATAGATTAAAGGGGTGGGTTATAGTTAGGGGAACTTAACATACAAATTTAAGTCTGTGATAATAAATAAATACATATTTTAACGTAACTTTATCACTGTAAAGAAAAATGTTGGTTTAACTTAAGAAATAAGTAACCTGGTTGCCTTAATTGAGTTAATACAATGAAGGAGATTGATTTAATCACCAGAAACTCAAAATATTATATTCTCTGAACTACATAAATTATTTAAGTTGATTTGACAAAGAAAAAACTGTTGTGATTAAAATCATGAAAATATTTATATACAGTGTACATCCAAACAATGGAAGTCTATGATATATTGTTTTTAATTCTCCTAAATAAATAAATGTTCCCAAATGTCGAAATGTTCACAAAAAAATTAAAATGATTGTATATACAATAAAATAACACAAAATAAATAGTTTCTGCACTGTAAAAAATATTGATGGTTTAACTTAAAAAAGTAAGTTCATTGAACTGGAAAAAGTGAGTTAATACAATGAAGGAGAATGATTTAACCATCAGAAACTCAAAATAATAAGTTATCTCAACTAAATAAATTATTATAAAGTTCATTTAACAAAAGAAAATATGTTGTGATAAATCTTGAAATATTTTTTTACAGTGTGTCATTGTTTTGGTCTGTATGTAAGAACTTAACATAAAACAAAGGAAGTCTATGATAACATTTATTATAATAAATCAATCAATCAAGTAAAATAATAGTGTGTGTGTGTGTATGCAGTGTAATAATCTCTCAATTTAATATTTTTATGTATTTAGCTCTGTACTTTTACAGCATGTCAACAGTTCAGGAGATTTCCACGCAGTGACTCGAACATCTGAAGACAAAGTTTAGCGGATAAAACAAGCTCATCAATAACACCCACATCCATTATTATCCCACAATCCTCTTTAAAACGCTGCCGATCTCCCAGCGAACGGCCTCAATCGGGCCTTCATTAATCTTGCACCTCCAGTGGTTCTGTCCGGCCCGGTTCTCCCTCAGAGAACTAATGGAGCAGAAACGCAAACAGAAAGCACAACAAACGCTGAATGGAGAGGCGGCTGTGAACAGACTCAATGGTCTCTGAGGATCCCAGCCTCACTTTAACCTCCAGCATCTCCTCATGTTCACCGCAGGGGCCCGGAGGCCATGCTAATTAATGGGCCCGCTCTCGGGCCCCTGGACCAGCCTCAGATCCAGTGTAATGAACGGATTAAGTGTCTGTATTAAGACCTATTTAACCTCCAGCGCTTGCCCTGTTTCAATGCGTATTAAAGAGCTCTTTAAACAGAGTGGCCGTCTCAATTAAGACACACAAAGACTAACACGCAGAAAGAGTTGTGTGTGTGTGTGTGTGTGGGAGGGGAGTTAAGCATCTGCCCAAAGCACACACAGAGAGAGAGATGATGCAATGACATCAGGAGTCGCAGCGTGTGAATGCTTGCACTGCAAAAAAATGACTCTTACTTTGTATTTATGTCTCGTTTTCCAATACAAACATCGAAACATCCGTAAAGAGGAGCTATTATGAGGTTTGCAGATCAGTGTCAGTGTTTCTGAACTCCTGAAACGCCTTCGTTAGTCTTGAGTTCCTCATTCCTCATTATAATAATTCATACGCAGAATAAAGGGGCGGGGCCTGGTTGTGGTGTGTTAAACTGGCGGTCGACCGATAACTCTGAATCAACATACACCAATTCTACATTTTTCTAAACGGCATAATCATTTGTTAACAGAAAAGTATTCATTACTTTAATGAGCGCCTTATTTCTGCCTTAATTATTACATTGTTTAAATTAATACATTTTTAGTCAACTGTGATTTGTATGTGTACATTTCTGAAATGCAATCCTCTGATAACAGACTCGTGGACTCAAATAAATGTGAATTGAATTGAATATTCAGTATTTTTAATATTGATACGTTTTCCTGATTGGCCGACGTGTTAATAGCGGGACTTTTATTTTGATTCGATTTCCATCTAAAGTATAAGTATGTTTATTTTAAAGATTTGTTCTATATTTGATTTCGTATTTATTTCTAATTCATTAAATAGTAATTAAATTTAATATTAATTATTATTATAGGGCTGTCAAACTTAATAGCATCCACAATAAAAGTTTGTGTTTACATAATATATGTGGGTGCACTATGTGTATAATTATTTTATATATATCTATAAATACACACACATGCTTGTATATATTTAAGAAATATTATCATGTATATACTGTATATAGATTTATATATAATTTATATTATATATAAATATAAATATTTTATATATAAATAATATTTTTTTCTTAAATATTAATCTTAAATATATAAAATAATTATACACAGTGGACCCACATATATTATGTCAACACAAACTTTTATTTTGGATGCGATTAATCGTTTGACAGCCCTAATTATTATATATCTGCTTTATATCGGTCACCCTGCTATCGTCGTTACCAATATCGGTCGACCGCTAGAAAGGGGCGTGACGTTTCCCAAACACACTCGAAGCTCTTGACCAATCACAACACACTGCTCCAGCCGACCAATCAGAGCACAGTGTGCTTTTCAGGAGGAGGGGCTTCATAGAGACAGGAACTAAACTGAGCGTTACTGACAGACTAAATAAAATAATTCAGAAAATCAAAGCCACAAGTTGAGTTCCAAATTTGAAGTTGAAATCACAAAAATTGAGACGCTACAAGGATTTAAAATACCATTTCCACAGTAACCCAATGTCCAATGACGAATTGTTTCGAAGTGTTTCATTTTTTTCTAGTTAATAGACATAAATATCTGCCAGTGAGGTCAAATAAATAAACTTATTCTTCAAACCCCGCAGACAGATATTTGTTCCTGTTTAAAGCATAAACTCACTTCACTTTGTCACATTTTTCAGAAAACAAGACTCAATATCTTCATTAACTTCTCAAGTTAATGCATCTTGAATGTTCAGATATTTGTACTGGAAAATAGTTTTTTTGTTTTGCAGTGTGTGCATGTTAATTCATGCATGAATATGATATGCATACCTCATATCTCAAGCAGAATCAAGTCAACCTCTCTTTTTTGATTGTATTGCTAGCAAATATTAAAACATACATCTACTCAATTAAACATTAGTAGTTGAGTTTAAACCAAAGCTGGGATCTTTCATCCAAGCTTGTAAAAGTGCAGCAAGATTATCGTGTAAAGAATGAGATCAGATCAAATACTAGACAAACGCAGAGCCAGCGAAATACAGTCGAGAAGTGTGATGTTTAGTGCAATGCTAATGGATGATGGGTGTAATGACAATAAACTAGAATCAAATCTAATATCGAAAAGGCAATCTGAGCTCTTTATACTTAATTTGACTGCACAAACACAACAAAATGTGTCTCATATGAGCATACTTCACTATAATACAAATCCTCCAATACTACACCCTAAAATTGCTGGGTTGTTTTAACCCAACTTTGGGTCAAATATGGACAAACCCAAACGTTGGGTTAAAAATATAATAGTAAAAGTCCATATTTGACCCAATGTTTTTTTTAAAACAACCCAGCAATTTAGTCAAAGCAGATGCTTATTATTCAGAAGAGGAGTTAAAACTACAAGATTCAATTCTAGTCAGCTCTATTCAATGACAAAAATTGTGCTTATTGTACACATATAAAAAGATTATTTCTAACACTAGTTACAAAAAACTCGTGAAACGCGTGTTTGATTTAGTAACTCTTATTTAGTTTAGTTGTGTTTTCTGAATTGGGCGTTGTGACCACTTACCAAGTTGAATAACTCAAAAATAATTGTCTTTAAAATGACAGAGTTTCGCAGACACATCCATATGCATGTTTTACACACACACACACATAGTGAAATCTATTTTCTAAGTTGATCTCTCGAGATGCTGCAAAGCGCAAGGAAGGTGTCATGCCAGATCCCCTACCGAACAATACTTCCATTGTTCACTTCGGTAAAGCAAGCTGTCACTGAGGCACGCTTCCCTCTTGTCTCTTTCTGTCGCCCACCATTCGTTTGTTGGTGAGGCGATGTGGGCCCGATGTGGCCCCAGTGGGGGGCCAAAAACGTTGCGCGTGGCAGGGCCCTAAATTTAGACGTTTCTGCAAGTGCAAAGTCAGTGATGGGCTTTTTTTTTTTTTTTTTTTTTTTCTGAACCCTCACCGATTCACACGCAATTAACAATGACCACTGACCGGTAACGTCAGCGTTATAGGACGTTCCTCGGAGCCGCTAAGTGAGATTATATTAAGCGCTTGTTATAATTCTCCCTCTTTTCTCTGTTCGTTTAACAATAGGCCTGTTTCACACATAGAAGAGAGGGCTGGAAAGTGTTAATGAGCCCGTGGATCTCAGGACGAGATACTCCGCGCTAACACACACACACACACACACACACCAATGTTAATCCCTATCATTACGCAGAAACCTTTTCGTCTACACCGAGAGACCTCAGAGAGAGTGGCACTGGCCACAAACACACTTAACCCGGGTTTTCAGTGTTCGGAAAAACAAGCAGTAAGTGTGAAGTAAACAGAGGAATCACGTTAAAAACAAGCGCATCCGTCGACTGGGAAGCGCCTGTGATCGTAAAATACTCAAAGAACACACTCGATCTCTCGCACTTCAGCTGGAAGGCATGATTTAAAGAGTTTGTTCACTCAAGAATGAAATTTATGTCAGTAATTAGTAGGGCTGGGTAATAAATATCGATTTCTCGATATTAATCGATTCTCATTTTTACGAACTGATATCGATTCTGAAAACTCAAGAATCGATTAGTCATCCTGTTTCATTTGAATGAATGGGACGTTGTATCGCGGCTGCGCGCATTCAAAAAAATCGCAATAATCTTTGTCCTTTGTTACTATTGATATGAAACAAAGTCTCAATTTTCAAATTACGTCCATTCTCTTTAGAAATTCAAAAACATAAATAGCGCTTTGTCGCTGTGGCGTGAGATCGCTCTGGAGAAGCAGCAGCGCTGATCTCTCTTCCGGCTTAATAATACCAGTCACAGCGCCAAATAAACATGAATGAGCATCTGAAAGTGTGTTAAAGATCGAGTACAACTTATCGAAATCCGGATCATGTCACATTGATTCGCTCAATCAGCGTTTCAACCGTGGAAAGACGTCAGTTAAACAGCTTGTAATCAATTTGTCGTCATATTTACCTCAGAAAACCCACATAAACTCGTTAGTCAGCTAGAAAAAAATAACTCTAAATATATACACCATATTACATATGCATTATAATCTTAATGTTCTTCAATATTTAATGCATATTTGAATAAATCTGGCAAGTTTTTTATGACAGCCACCATTTAAATGCTATTTATATTTCATATAATTTTCTTATTATAAAAATAAATAAAAGTGTAATTTAAGTGTTTGTAAAGCTACAAAACAGTTCATTATGACCTTCATAGCTACAACTAGACTCCCATAGTTTACAGCATTTAAGAGATTTGATTCCCTTGAGAAAAATGGCCATTTATTGTAACTGATATCCAAAATAATCGATATTGAATCGAATCGTAATCGAAATCGAATCGAATTGCAAGCTTGTGAATCGAAATCGAATCGAATTGTGAAATTTGTCTCAATACCCAGCCCTAGTAATTACTCTCCCTCATGTGGTTTCAAACCCGTTAGACCTTTGTTCATCTTCAGAACACAAATGATGATATTTTTGACGTTTTTTGACGTTAGGAAGTCCGAGAGGGTTCCTAACCATAGACAACAACTTCACTGCAACTTTCAAGGCCCAGAAAGGTAGTAAAGACATCATTTAAAAATAGTCCATGTGATTTCAGTGGTTCGACCTTAATCTTGCATGTCAGTCTCTGGTGATGTGGATGTAGTGTAAACACTGCAGCACTTCCTGGTTCTGCATCAGAACGCTGGCTCACTATTGGCCGAAGCTGGTCACGTGACCAATAGTCCTAATAGATGCTCTAGACTGTTAGTGAGCCGGCGTTCTGACGTAGAACAAGGACGTCAAGAGTGTAGGAGACCTGGCACAGAAGAGAAGAAATGGTTGAATAAAGTCGTTATTTTGGGGTTTTATTGCGCTTCATAACATTAGGTGGAGTCACATGGACTATTTTAAAGATGTTTTTACTACCTTTCTGGACCTTGAAAGTTTCAGTGATGTTGCTGCATATGGAGGGGTCAGAAACGTTTCTGATTTCATCCAAAATATCTTAATTTGTGTTCCGAACGACATGAGGACGAGTAATTATTTGATATTTAGTAATAATATTTTATATTTGGGTGAACTATCCCTTTAAATCGTGCTAGAATTCATCCAAATGGATGAATTCTGACGCCTCCAGTCCCAAAAATCCCTCCTCCATCATGAGGCATTACCGTACCTCACACACAACCCTCCAAAAACAGCTTTAAAGTCTCTGCCGCGGTTGAGTTAATTAAGCTAACGCTAAGCCAGACCCATGATTCCTGTCAGAATCCACGAAACGCGAACCTCCCCACTGGCCGAGTCTTAAACCGAACACCATGAGACCCATCAGACTCCATTAGGCTCTAGCACGCTAGCATGTTCCCGCTAGCCCCCGGGCCTGCGCGAGGGAGGGGCTTGTGGGATGATTGACAGCTGACAGTAGGGAAAGTGAGTTGCAGTAAGAGGCTCACGCTTGAGAAGCGGTTAACGGCAGATGAGAGGTGACATCGAGACACACACGCCGAGATCTGCGTTCCTCTCTTCATTACACACTCCAGTGATACTGTCACTCACGCTAGCAATCACAAGAAGCAAGGACTGCTGGGAAGAGGTACGGGACGCCGGAACGCGTGCTGGTGTGTGGAGCGGTCACTTCAGAAATTAATATGCAAACATAATATAGAGCTCATGAGAAAAACAAACATCATCATTTCTAGGTTTTACGACGAGTTAGGTTGCCTCTCTATCAGCTGAACCAGTCTGGTCGTTCTCCTCTGACCTCTGACCTCTGGCATCAACAAGAGAGTTCACTCACTGGATGTTTCCTCAAGTTCAGATCATTCTCTGGTTGTGTGTGAAAATGCCAGTTTATCAGCAGTTTCTGAAATGCTCGTCTGACACCAACAATCACGGCGCGCTCAAAGCCACATAAATCACCTTTATTCCACATTCTGAAGACATCACTGAACTGAGCGACTCTCTAAAGAAGAGCGAGAGATTATATATTTATAGATGAAATGATTGATAGATAGAGAGGGAGAGAGAGAGAGAGAGAACAAGCTGTGGTTTAACACCTAGACGAGGCTCGCATCCTAATAACAGCTCATCTGAGAGAGGAAGAGGAGAAGGAGGAGGAGGAGTGCATGCTGGGGGATTCCTCTCGCTGGTGATGGTGTCTGATGGAGGGTTTGTGGTCACCTCTTGACTGCTGTTCTCACACACACTTCAACTCGTTCAGCTAGAGCTGTGTGTTATATTTAGCCCAGTTACTCTACTGAATTTTGAGAGAACCACTCTCAATCCATCTGTCCAGTGCTACTGTGACATCATCACCCTCCTCTGTGACATCACGGGGTAAGTCCGAGCAGAGTAGAGTAGAGTACCGTATAGAGTAGAGTAGAGTGCAGTGTAGAGTTGAGTACAGTACAGAACAGTGTAGAGTACAGTGTAGATTTGAGTGTAGAGTAGAGTACAGTGTAGAGTACAGTGTAGATTTGAGTCTAGAGTAGAGTACAGTGTAGAGTACAGTGTAGATTTGAGTCTAGAGTAGAGTACAGTGTAGAGTAGAGTAGAATACAGTGTAGAGTACAGTGTAGAGTACAGTGTAGAGTAGAATACATTGTAGAGTACAGTGTAGATTTGAGTCTAGAGTAGAGTACAGTGTAGAGTAGAGTAGAATACATTGTAGAGTACAGTGTAGATTTGAGTCTAGAGTAGAGTACAGTGTAGAGTAGAGTAGAATACAGTGTAGAGTACAGTGTAGATTTGAGTGTAGAGTAGAATACAGTGTAGAATACAGTGTAGATTTGAGTGTAGAGTAGAGTACAGTGTAGAGTACAGTGTTGAGTACAGTGTAGATTTGAGTGTAGAGTAGAGAGTACAGTGTAGAGTACAGTGTAGATTTGAGTGTAGAATAGAGTACAGTGTAGAGTACAGTGTAGATTTGAGTGTAGAGTAGAGTACAGTGTAGAGTACAGTGTAGATTTGAGTGTAGAGTAGAGTACAGTGTAGAGTAGAATACAGTGTAGAGTGTAGAGTAGAGTAGAATACAGTGTAGAGTACAGTGTAGATTTGAGTCTAGAGTAGAGTACAGTGTAGAGTACAGTGTAGATTTGAGTGTAGAGTAGAGTACAGTGTAGAGTACAGTGTAGATTTGAGTCTAGAGTAGAGTACAGTGTAGAGTAGAGTAGAATACAGTGTAGAGTACAGTGTAGAGTACAGTGTAGAGTAGAATACATTGTAGAGTACAGTGTAGATTTGAGTCTAGAGTAGAGTACAGTGTAGAGTAGAGTAGAATACATTGTAGAGTACAGTGTAGATTTGAGTCTAGAGTAGAGTACAGTGTAGAGTAGAGTAGAATACAGTGTAGAGTACAGTGTAGATTTGAGTGTAGAGTAGAATACAGTGTAGAATACAGTGTAGATTTGAGTGTAGAGTAGAGTACAGTGTAGAGTACAGTGTTGAGTACAGTGTAGATTTGAGTGTAGAGTAGAGAGTACAGTGTAGAGTACAGTGTAGATTTGAGTGTAGAATAGAGTACAGTGTAGAGTACAGTGTAGATTTGAGTGTAGAGTAGAGTACAGTGTAGAGTACAGTGTAGATTTGAGTGTAGAGTAGAGTACAGTGTAGAGTAGAATACAGTGTAGAGTGTAGAGTAGAGTAGAATACAGTGTAGAGTACAGTGTAGATTTGAGTCTAGAGTAGAGTACAGTGTAGAGTAGAGTAGAATACAGTGTAGAGTACAGTGTAGATTTGAGTGTAGAGTAGAATACAGAGTAGAGTACAGTGTAGATTTGAGTGTAGAGTAGAGTACAGTGTAGAGTACAGTGTTGAGTACAGTGTAGATTTGAGTGTAGAGTAGAGAGTACAGTGTAGAGTAAAGTGTAGAGTACAGTGTAGATTTGAGTGTAGAATAGAGTACAGTGTAGAGTACAGTGTAGATGTGAGTGTAGAGTAGAGTACAGTGTAGATTTGAGTGTAGAGTAGAGTACAGTGTAGAGTAGAGTAGAATACAGTGTAGAGTACAGTGTAGAGTGTAGAGTAGAGTAGAATACAGTGTAGAGTACAGTGTAGAGTGTAGAGTAGAGTAGAATACAGTGTAGAGTACAGTGTAGATTTGAGTGTAGAGTAGAGTACAGTGTAGAGTGTAGAGTAGAGTAGAATACAGTGTAGAGTACAGTGTAGATTTGAGTGTAGAGTAGAGTACAGTGTAGAGTACAGTGTAGATTTGAGTGTAGAGTAGAGTACAGTGTAGAGTAGAATACAGTGTAGAGTACAGTGTAGATTTGAGTCTAGAGTAGAGTACAGTGTAGAGTAGAATACAGTGTCGAATAAAGTGTAGAGTACAGTGTAGTGTAGTGTGCAGTGTAGAGTACAGTTTAAAGCAGAGTGTAAGTCTAGAGTAGAGTGTAGAGTAGAATTGAGTACAGTACAGTAGACAGTACAGTAGAGAGTAGAGTACAGTGTAGAGCACAGTAGATTACAGAGTAGAGTATAGTGTACAGTACAGTATAGAGTAGAGTCCAGTGTAGAGTAGAGAGTAGAATACAGTGTAGAGTACAGTAGATTACAGAGTATAGTGTACAGTACAGTATAGGGTAGAGTCCAGTGTAGAGTAGAGAGTAGAGTACAGTGTAGAGTACAGTAGATTACAGTGTAGAGTAGAGTATAGTGTACAGTACAGTATAGAGTAGAGGACAGTGACAGAGGACAGAGCAGAATAAAGTAGAGTAAAAGAGAGTATAATAAAGTAGAGTAGAATAGAGTAGCATAGAATAAAGAAGAGTAGAACAGAGTAGAACAGTGTAGAATAGAATAGAATAGAATAGAATAGAATAGAATATCACCACATGGATTTCTTCAAAATCTTTCCCTGTAAATTCAAGCAAGTAGTTTGTTTCCATGACATACAAAAAACCTTTAAACTTAAAATGAAGGCTAAATCACTGTAGAGCTCGAGAACATGTCTGATGTTCACAGTGATGTTGCTGGTGATGTAAAATTAAGATAATTGATGAATATTTAAAGGCACTTTAGAACAGTTTGATAATTGGTTTTGGTCTCCTGTGTCGAATGTATGAATGTGTTTTTATAGATCCAACATATTTTTATAAATCCTTTCTTTTAAAGTTGAGGAGAAACTTTGCTGTAGAGTTGGTCAGCGCGCTTCATTTCAGCGAACCAGCTCAAAGTGCTCATTAATCAATTTAAAATGACAATGACAACATATGTGCTATATAATATTTAAATATGTGTGCATGTGTGTGTGACTGTGTGTGTGTGTGTGTGACTGTGTGTGTGCGTGTGTGTGCTTGAGTGTGTGTATGTTTGTGTGTGTGCGTGTGTGTGTGTGTGTGTGTGCGCGGTGAAACAGCAGACAGATCAGGAGGTGATAATGAGCTCTACTCATACAGTGAGTGTGTGTGTGTGTGTGTGTGATTGAGTGCTGTCACTCATTCTGTCCGTCACCAGCTCTGATCGGCCAAATGGTAAAGATCAAGCGCCTGGCGTGAGCAGACGGGCTCCCAGACGCGCTGATGTCACATCCTGTGGCCCCCGGCCCTGTCATATGACTCAATGCCCCCTACTGAGGGCCCGAGAGGTCCCACACCACACACACTCTGTACTCGCACGAAATGTGGGCAAATACACTCCATAATGACACACTGATGGGCAAAGACTGAAGACACAAACACTTTACCACGGTAAATCACTGTTTACACACACGTGAACCGCACAAACACACAACTCTTATTAGCAAATCATCAAATTAATGCAGCCAGTGGACAACACCGAAAAAAAAAAAAAAAATTTCTTATTCAATATTTTGTCATATTTTTCAGTACAAAATCTAAACATTCTTAAATCAAGATGCAAGCAAAGTGACATAAGATATAAAGTGTTATTCTGGATAATGTTTGTTCTTAAAACAACAAATATCTGCAATGAGGTCAGAGAGATAAACTTATTTATTTATTTTTCTGAGCACATTGATAGATATTTTCTTGTTTTAATCATAAATTCACTTCATTTTGATACATTTCTCAGAAAACCCTTTGCGTTATCTTGATTTAAGAATGTTTAGATGTTTGTGCTGGAAAACAGAAATACAAAGAAAGAAAATAATTGTTGAATCTGTCTTTACCTTCTGCATTTATTCCTGTTTCAGATCCACATCAATGCATAAATCCTCAGATCCGTCCTGCGTCCACTGATCGAAGACTCGTCTGGATAACACAAAAGCAATTATGCATGAATGAAACCAAAAATAAATCAAAACATAAAAATACATAAATCAAAAGGTAAAACATAAAATGTATAAACAAAAATTAATCAAAAGATTATCATAAAAGCAAATAAATAAATTAAATTAAAAATCAATCAAAACATAAAACATATAATAATAAATAAACAAATAACTAACTAAACAAACAAATAAAAATATAAAATTATAAATCAATCAAAAATAAAGCATAAACTAAATAAATAACTATACAAATAAGAAATACAAGTAAATACACACATTTAAAAAGATAAGACATAAAATAACAAAAAACAAACAAAAAAATAAAATTAAAAATCAATCAAACTTTTTTTTTTACTTTTATTAAAAGTTTTATCATTTTTGTGCTGCACTTTGGTTTCAACATCTGGTGTTTTAAAATTTGCTTTAGAAATCAATAAGCTAAAATAAAATAAAAAACATAAAATAAACTAAAATCAATCAAAAAATAAAACATAAATAATTTTTTTAAATCAATCAAAAGATAAAACATAAATAAATAAAAAGTATACATATATCTAAAATAATTAATAAATCAATAAATAATTAAATTATCAAGCTAAACATAAATTATATAAAAAAAAATATAATATATATATATATATATATATATATATATATATATATATATATATATAAATTAAAAAAATCATTCATAAATAAATAAATAATCAAGCAAAAGATAAAACATGAAATGTATTAATTAATTAAAAAATAAATTATTATTTTACAGATTAATATTCTGTATTGCTATAATGATATTACTGGTTGAATAACTTCCTTTTTTCTATTAGATCCAGAGCTAATCTGAAGCCTCACTCTCTTATAATTCATAATCATTTACACTCAAATCTACATTTTATATCCATTTACTAACATATTATCCTGTATCTGGCAACACCAAAATCAAGGGTTGACGCACACACACACACACAAACACACACCCACACTGATAAAATGTACTGTAAGTTGCATCAGCCAAATTCTTAAATGTAAATGTAAAGTAAATGTATTTGTTAAAACAGCTATTGCGAACCCAAGACTTCAACGATGCACTTTCTCTCTGAGAGTTTTCGTAGGTAACGTCTGATACACACGATTCTGTAATACTTTTTCTCAAGTACGTATGAGGAATCAGAGCTCATTATGGACTCTGGAGATGTGTCTATTCATTAGCTTCAAGAGGGTGTCATGCACATGAATTATGCTAACAGGATCTAATTAGCAGATGCAAATGAGGTTAGTCAAAATCGTAGAGAAAAGACAGAAGAAAAGCTCCATGGGAGAGTTGGAGCGCCACAGCCCACGACCGCCCCCACGCTGGGCACCAAATGTGATGGTTCGCCCCTGCTGATCCCTTACAGGAGACCGGACCGAACCATCAACACGGGGGGAGGAGGGTTCGACAAGGAGGAACTCGACCCGACGCATGGAGGGAGCATTGGATAAATGGATGGATAAATGGATGGATAAATGGCCGGATGGAAGGAAAAATAAATGGATGGATGGATAAATTGATGGATGGATAAATTGATGGATGGATGGTTTTATGGATGGATAAATTAATGGAAGGATGGATGGATAGATGGATGGATGGATGGATGGATGGATGACACCAAATGTGATGGTTCGCCCCTGCTGATCCCTTACAGGAGACCAGACCGAACCATCAATATGGGGGGAGATGGGTAGATGGATGGATGAATTGGATGGATTGTTGGGTAGATGGATTAATTGGATGGATGGATAAATAAATGGATGAATGGATGAATTGGATGGATGGATGGATGGATGGATGGAAGGTTGGATTGATAGATGGATGTATTGATGGGTGGATGGATGGATTGATGGGAGGAAGGATGAATGGATAGATGGATGAATTGGATGGATGGATTGATGGGTGGATGGAGGGCACCAAATGTGTGATGGTTCACCCTTGCTGATCCCTTACAGGAGACTGGACTGAACCATCAACATGGGGGAGGACGGTTCGACAAGGAGGAACTCGACCCAACACATGGAGGGAGGATTGGATAAATGAATGGATAAATGGATGGATGGAAGGATAAATAAATTGATGGATGGATAAATTGATGGATAGATGGTTTTATGGATGGATAAATAAGTGGAAGGATGAATTGGATGGATGAATTGATGGGTGGATGGATGGATGAATTAGATGGATAAATTGGTGGATTGATGGATGGAAAGATGAATGGATGAATGATAATTGAATTGCCTTTTATTAAATTTATTTTTATATTCAATTTTATTATATTCAATATTCAATCAAATTTATTTATTTATTCAATTATTATTTCAAAATAAATAAAATATCAATCAAAAATAAAATGAAATAAAAACAATTAACTCCATATTTCATAGTAATTCATATAAAAAAAAATAAAAAATAAACAATACAAATAAAAAATAAAAATAAATAAATGGCTAGATGGATAGACGCGAATAAATAAAATATATAAATAAAAGAATATAAGTTAAATAAATAAAACTTAAGTTAAATCAAATCAAATTTTTTTTTTCATTTTAAACAACTATTAATAAATATGGTTTATTATTGTTTTTTACATTTAAAAAATAAACCATAGCAAACATAAGTAAACAATCTCACATAATAAAATAATGTACACTCAATTCAAAATAAAAAGTAACAATTTTCATATTTACAAATAAAAATAAAATAATAAAGCCAAAAATAAATAAATCAATCTATAAAATCAAGTAAATAATAAAGTAATAAAGTAATGTCCCGCATGGCCATAAACACACACTGCTATTGGCTGAACCGTTTGCTTTGATTCTGTTGAATTGACAGTTAATCTAAAGTCATAAATGTGGAAGATTTCGCAGGAGCCGAAGGAACTCCGGAGTCCGGATGCGAGAAGAACTCGCCCACCAGCGCCTGCCATCATGACATCAGCGGGCCCGGCTCCAGGCTGCTGGCACGGCCGTGTGTGTGTGTGTGTGTGGGTCAGAGCGTCTCGGCCCGCGAGCGAAGGGTGCGCTCGACGACACGAGGCTTGACCCCTCGATGGGAACGTTGGGAGGCCAGTGACCGAGGATAAACGCACACAGAGAGACTGTGGCTACCCTTCCTGTGACCGACAGGGCCGAGAAGGCATGCCAGCATGTGTGTGTGTGTGTGTGTGTGTATGTGTGTGTGTGGCCGTCATCGTTGAGTGAGCGCGGCGTGTGTGTGCTGTGCCAGGTTACCACATGAAGGTGAAATCAGTAATGCAGCGGATACAAACACAAACACAAACACACGAGTCACAAAACACACAAGATATTCAATCAACTCTTCTCAAGAGTTTGCTTCATGTGGCGTGGATGAGAACGCAAAATATTTAACACAAAATTACATGTGAAAATATTCACAATGGAAAAATTAAATTAAATTAAAATAAATTAAATTAAAACTAAAAGAAAGAAAAGAAAAGACAGGAAATCAAAGCAAAACAAAATAATAAAATAAATAAATAATTAAATTAAATTAATAAAAAGATAAAATAAAGATAAAATAACATTACATAAAATAACAAATTACATAAAAAAATAAAATAAAACAAATACAAAATTTAATTTAATTTAATTTAATTTAATTTAATTTAATTTAATTTAATTTAATTTAATTTAATTTAATTTAATTTAATTTTTGGTTTCCAGCATTGGACAAGTGGTTTGGATGGATGAAATAAATAAAAAAACATCTCAATATTTAAAATAAACAAAACATAATAAAACATACTATATAAATATATAAAACAATATATAATATGAAAAAAAAACAATAAAATAAATTAATATTAAAAAAAATGTAAAATCAATAAAACATAAATAAATAAACCTTTTTTATTTTGGTGTTTTTTAAGTCTTTCCTAATAAACCAGGAAGTTCTGTTTTTAATAACTAATAGCCCATAGTTTCCATTTACAAGGTCTACAGTCATGAATCGCTACTTACTTTTGCTAGTTGATGGCAGGTGGCGTCGGGGGAGGGTCGTTCTCGTTAGAGAGCATCTGATTGCAGGATGAGTCATCAATCAGAATTGTCAATTTTTTCTAGAAGAGAAAGACTAAATTGTAATACGAGTTAAATGCTAAAAATATAATTGTCAAAGTTTACTAGCATTTAGTGGAGCTCAAAGCTAAAACACACGGATTGTACCCAATAGAACTAACTTACACCGATGTTCACTCGGAAAACACAATCATATCAGTAGCGGAACGCAACATTTCGGGCCAGTGAAATTCTGTTGTGGGCGGGGTTAAAAACCTCAGATTTACATGAATTTAAATTGAAAATTGAAATGGAAACTCTGGGCTTCTGCTTATGAAGCAGATTTAGGATATTACTGTACGCGTGCCAACAGAGTCATAACGTTCAAGAAGAGAATGAGAACGAAACGCAGAATGAATATTTTAACCTTCATACCCTAATCAAACCATTTCCACTAAATATTCCTGTCACTTTACTTTTTTCAAGATTCATCCAGTTACACTTTACAATAAGATCTCGTATGTAAACATTAGTTAGTCTAAACCAACAATACAATATATTTACAGTGTTTATTAACCTTGGTGATGCTGAACTGTAAATAGTTCATGTTGTGGAAGCGAGTCCTGCACCTTCAGTTCTGGTGTGTGTGTGTAGATGTGGCTCGGGTCTCTTCAGGGCATCATGTGACACGAGATGAGGCAGCGAGTGTGTGTGTGTGTGTGTGTGTATGAGTCACAGCGCTGCTGAGCCGCAGGTGGGTTGAATGTTCTGGTCACCCACACACCTCTAGATCAGATCATTTAACCAGAACTCACCACAGGTGAACCAACCCGCACACATGACTGCAGAACAAAGGTCAACTAACCACACAACACACACACACACACACACACACGTGCGCAGGGCCTGTTCTAGCCCTTTGGTTGCCCAAGAGCTTAAAAATACTTCAAATTAATGATTAAAAATGCTCGTATAGTCACTCAAAGACTTCAACAAGCAAATGATGACTATGAGTTAGGGTTGTGCCGATAGACGATAGTATCGTGTATCGACGATAGTCTGAGATATCGCCGATGGCAGATGCCTTTGACGATATCAATACGATAATTGGCTCGTTTTACCATAATTTATTAAATTATTATTATTAGGCCTATTATTATTATTATAAAGCTAGTATTGTTATTAAATGAATATTAGGAACTACAATCAATTTGCCTTGCCTAAATTTACAACGACATCACCTCATAACAATTGCAACAACACACGCACTAATGAGGACTCCTCTGAGAGAATGTTTTTAAAACAGACTAAAAAACATCCCACATCAAAATTTAATTGCAAGGTGATCCATTCACAAATTATCAAGTGTGCTCGTTTTAACAGACGCAAAATTCAATTTCCTACAGATCCAAGATGAAAACGGCATCGTTGTTCGTCAGTATTTGTTTCCGTAACACATTAACAAAATGTTTAATGACACTAACACTAAAAACAATACAATTACTAAATAGTATTAATACTAATATCACTAAAATAGTATTATAGTTACCGTTATCATCGTCGTCTCTGAGGGAACGCGGCGTAATGCAGATGCCGAAAGCAGTCCGTTTTTACTTTCACTTTCAGAGATTGAGCGCGTTTACATGCGACGACTTTCTTAACCTGATTATGTTGAATAAACTTGACAATGCATGTGGTCATGTAAACGTTTCCTTTATCTGAGTCAAGTCATAAGTATAAGTATAAACCGATCGACTCAGCTAGACGTTTGGCCCTTGCTCTTGTTTCTCCCGGCATTTAAAACACATTAACCCGCGTGCTTACTGAAGTGCGCATGTGAAGTGCGCAGAGAGCGCACTGGTAGGGGGGCACATATCGCAAACTCCGACTTTTTCTGACCCAAGAAATTATTAAAACGTGTTTTCATCTCGTGCAGAAATAGACCCTAGTCAAAATGCTGCATGTAACGGCATGAGGATAGGCTAATGTGTCCGTAAATTTCCCGTTGACAAACAAAAGGATTAGGATCTCTTTTTTTTTACCTCACTATACCAGGAAATAACCTGATCCTATTAATAAACACTCCACCTTTGCTAGCAAAATAGAAAAAAGATTCTCGTACATAAAACGAAGTAGGCTAATAAAACAAGCAAATTAATGAGTAGGCTATAATCAAGTTAATAATCAAATGTTAGCCCCGCCCCCTCACGATACTATCGTGTATCGCCGATCTCACAGGCTGACGATAGGACGATATGAAAATGGAGCATATCGCCCAACACTACTATGAGTCGTTCATATAAATGCAACAAAGAACGTCCACGGATATTTCCATCAGGCGTAATGATCCTACATAGTTGCATTGTACGAATACATTTTATCACTAATCATTCACCAGTGGATAAATGACAATAACCACCACCACTATTATTATTACTAATCTATTAGGCTGCGAGGCTGAGGGGGTTTCGGGGGTTTGTCCCCTGTAGGAACATTTTGTGCATTTTAATGTTAAATTCATGGATCTGGTGCACTGAGAGCTCCAACACATATTCAGTGCTCACACCTGTTCTGTGTCTACATTACACTATTACATAATAATAGTTATGATATTAATCCCATGAGGCTGTACTGTAAAGCAAATGCACTGAGAAATAAAGGAAACTTTTTGTACAAATTTCTATACTTGAAAAAAAGTTATAGTTGGAACTAACCCGGCGCCGCCAATTAAGCAAAACAAAACGAATGGGCCGAGTTTAATGGGACGTTAAAGGTGCAATGTGTGATATTTCTGATTGATCTATTTCTCAATGAACCGTAATGTTTTTATTACCTTTTATAGAAATTGCTTAAAAATATGCTTATATTCAATACACTATCTGAAATATCCATTCAGTGCAACTTGTTTTAAGTTTTTTCAAACTCCCTCAAGTAATTATATATTAAAGGGGACATATCATGAAAATCTGACTTTCTCTGCGTGTAAGTGCCATAATCGCTCACTTTTACCGACTGAGAAAACGTGAAAAGTGAAACCCAGACCAAGTAACGTTCCCTGCAAGCATGTCAAAAAATAAGCCGAGGTCATCTTTTAATATTACCGGTGTTGTGCCGAATTATTACCCCCCTGGCATTGGTTGGTTTAGGATTATTTGTGGGGGCGGGGTTGGGATTAGGCAATCAGGTACTGACTTTAACGAGGGGGGTAATAATTTCTAAATTAGGCACAACACCGCCCCTTAATCTGCACGTTTATAATATTAGTGGCCCTTAATCTGCACGTTTATTATATTAGTGGCCCTTAATCTGCACGTTTATAATATTACCGGCCCCTTAATCTGCACGTTTATAATATTACCGGCCCCTTAATCTGCACGTTTATAATATTAGCGGCCCCTAATCTGCACGTTTATTATATTAGTGGCCCTTAATCTGCACGTTTATAATATTACCGGCCCCTAATCTGCACGATTATAATATTAGCGGCCCTTAATCTGCACGTTTATAATATTAGCGGCCCTTAATCTGCACGTTTATAATATTAGCGGCCCCTTAATCTGCACGTTTATAATATTAGCGGCCCCTTAATCTGCACGTTTATAATATTAGCGGCCTTAATCTGCACGTTTATAATATTAGCGGCCCTTAATCTGCACGTTTATAATATTAGCGCCCCCTAATCTGCACGTTTATAATATTAGCGGCCCTTAATCTGCACGTTTATAATATTACCGGCCCCTTAATCTGCACGTTTATAATATTAGCGGCCCCTTAATCTGCACGTTTATAATATTAGCGGCCCCTTAATCTGCACGTTTATAATATTAGCGGCCCTTAATCTGCACGTTTATAATATTACCGGCCCTTAATCTGCACGTTTATAATATTAGCGGCCCCTTAATCTGCACGTTTATAATATTAGCGGCCCCTAATCTGCACGTTTATAATATTAGCGGCCCCTTAATCTGCACGTTTATAATATTAGCGGCCCTTAATCTGCACGTTTATAATATTAGCGGCCCCTTAATCTGCACGTTTATAATATTAGCGGCCCCTTAATCTGCACGTTTATAATATTAGCGGCCCTTAATCTGCACGTTTATAATATTAGCGCCCCTAATCTGCACGTTTATAATATTAGCGGCCCCTTAATCTGCACGTTTATAATATTAGCGGCCCTTAATCTGCACGTTTATAATATTAGCGGCCCCTTAATCTGCATGTTTATAATATTAGCGGCCCTTAATCTGCACGTTTATAATATTAGCGGCCCCTTAATCTGCACGTTTATAATATTAGCGGCCCTTAATCTGCACGTTTATAATATTACCGGCCCATTAATCTGCACGTTTATAATATTACCGGCCCTTTAATCTGCACGTTTATAATATTAGCGGCCCTTAATTGCACGTTTATAATATTAGCGGCCCCTAATCTGCACGTTTATTATATTACCGACCCCTAATCTGCACGTTTATGATATTAGCGACCCGTAATCTGCTCGTTTATAATATTAGCGGCCCTTAATTTGCACGTTTATAATATTAGCGGCCCCTAATCTGCACGTTTATTATATTACCGACCCCTAATCTGCACGTTTATGATATTAGCGACCCGTAATCTGCTCGTTTATAATATTAGCGGCCCTTAATCTGCACGTTTATAATATTAGCGACCCGTAATCTGCACGTTTATAATATTAGCGGTCCTTAATCTGCATGTTTATAATATTACCGGCCCCTAATCTGCACGTCTATTATATTACCGGCCCTTAATCTGCACGTTTATAATTTAGCGGCCCTTAATCTGCACGTTTATAATTTTAGCGGCCCTTAATCTACAAGTTTATAATATTACCGGCCCCTAATCTGCGCGTTTATAATATTAGCAGCCCTTAATCTGCACGTTTATAATATTAGCGGCCCCTAATCTGCGTGTTTATAATATTAGCGGCCCCTAATCTGAACGTTTATTATATTACCGGCCCTTAATCTGCACGTTTATAATTTTAGCGGCCCTTAATCTGCACGTTTATAATATTAGCGGCCCCTAATCTGCACGTCTATTATATTACCGGCCCTAATCTGCACGTTTATAATATTAGTGGCCCCTAATCTGCGCGTTTATTATATTAGCGGCCCCTAATCTGCACGTTTATTATATTACCGGCCCCTAATCTGCACGTTTATGATATTAGCGGCCCCTAATCTGCACGTTTATAATATTAGCGGCCCTTAATCTGCACGTTTACAATATTAGCGGCCCCTAATCTGCACGTTTATAATATTAGCGGCCCCTAATCTGCACGTTTATAATATTAGCGGCCCCTAATCAGCACGTTTATAATATTAGCGGCCCCTAATCTGCACGTTTACACACACCAGCCGACATTCGGTTCTGCGAGTGCCAACAGAGACGAGTTCCAACGCACTGGAGAAGATCCGGCAAAGCCTGCAACTGTTCTGTGGTCGAGCACAAACGACATTGAACACTATTGACCAGAACACATCACCGCTGTCTTATAAACACCTCAGGAACTGTGGACACTTGTAGAAGAGTTCAACATGACATAAATCAATGTAACTCCACAACTACAGTACATAGCCTACACGTATCCACTAACCCTTCAGAAGCGTCTAAAAGTTGCTCTAAGGCTGCACTCGCTGCTGGTTATTCCTGATTCTGGATCAGTGAGATTGGCCTGTTTTGTTATTGCCGGAATCTCTGAAGCTCGTGTAAAGGCTCCGCCCTCTTCTGAATGGGGGCGGAGCTGCAGCTCATTTGCATTTAAAGCGACACAGATAAAAACGGTGCGTTTTTGCTCACACCCAAAAAGGGGCTAATTTGACAAGCTATAATAAGGCCACACTTCCACATAGCCGGGTATTTAGAGAAACAAATATACTGTGTATAATTCCTGTAACTGTGTGTGTGTGCTATTGTGTAAATGAGTATGAGTATCAGATGTGAGGGGTGAGCATGAACAGGCAGAGTGAAAATGAAAGCACAGATTTGTGGTGTTCAATGCAGCCCACCACAAATGTCGCGCGCTCTCTCTCTCTCTCTGTCTCTGTCTGTCTTTCTTTCTCTTTCCCTGGTCGTCTCAACACCTCCCACTCTCAGGTTTAGAGGCTCGGTGACCTCATGTAGGACTCCCCCCCGCGCGGGTGGAGGGTGAAGGTGTGATTCTGAGCTGATTGATGCTTCTGCATAAGACTCGAGCTCAGGAGCCGTTCTTATTCATCACACACACACAAACACAAACACACACGCATCAGGGCTGACGTGACGCCATGAGCTTTGCCAGGAGGGCCCGTCCCAGCCGCCAGCCCTCACGATCACAAAGGCTTTTCTCAAGTACCCAAACACACCCACACAAGAAGCATTAATAAACTTTCGGTTTCTGGCTCCTTTAACAAAACTACAGAATAAAGAGTTCTTTGTGCAACTTAAAAAGGTCTTTGATTCATCTCCTTATCTGACATTTTTTCTAAACTCTTAATAATCAATATTTGGATAATATAGATTGATAATGATCTTTAATATACGGATTGCATTGATAAAAATCCTCAATCTATGGATTGCATTGATAATAATTCTCAATATATGGATTGCATTGATAATATTGCAATAATAATCTTCAATATATGGATTGCATTGATAATAACCCAAAATATTTGGATTGCATTGGTAATAATCCTCAATATATGGACTGCATTGGTAATAATCCTCAATATATGGATTGCATTGGTAATAATCCTCAATATATGGATTGCATTGGTAATATTCCTCAATATATGGATTGCATTGGTAATAATCCTCAATATATGGACTGCATTGGTAATATTCCTCAATATATGGATTGCATGGTAATAATCCTCAATAAATGGATTGCATTGGTAATAATCTCAAAATATGGATTGCATTTGTAATAAATCCTCAATATATGGATTGCATTGGTAATATTCCTCAATATATGGATTGCATTGGTAATAATCCTCAATATATGGACTGCATTGGTAATATTCCTCAATATATGGATTGCATTGGTAATAATCCTCAATATATGGATTGCATTGGTAATAATCCTCAATATATGGATTGCATTGGTAATAATCCTCAATATATGAACTGCATTGGTAATATTCCTCAATATATGGATTGCATTGGTAATAATCCTCAATAAATGGATTGCATTGGTAATAATCCTCAATATATGGATTGCATTGGTAATAATCCTCAATATATGGATTGCCTGTTTCACACATTTAACTTCTATGAACTGCATGTTTCACAAACACGTTTAATGACATAATGGGACACTTTTTCAGACTGAAACTAAACGTTGTCAATCATAATTTGAATATTGTGCGTGACTTGATGTTGCTTTTAAATGGAATTATGAAGAAAACATGCACCAATGTATCAATCACAATAAGACCAGAAACATGAATTAATGGAATATTTTACCCAAAAATGTAAATTCTGTCATCATTTACCCTTGCATAATTCCAACCCTTTATGACTGTATGATATTTTGAATTGTCTTTTTCTCTCCATATGATGAAAGTCAATGGGGTCCAAATTAAATGATGACTGAATTTTAGTTTGGTGAAAAATCTCTAAAAATATAAAGAGCATGAATTGCAATGCATTTTTTAAGGAAGTAAATAGATGTAATTATTGATTACAGTTAGTAATACTGATGGTAAAGATATGCATGTACTGTAATTGATCTTTGCACCCCCGAAAAGAAAGAAATGATCCACTCATCCATCTCTGAATCTCTGTGTGGATCTGATTTAATCTCGTGTAGTTGTGCATGAACACCTGAATAAGCAACACGTCTCTCTCTATGTGTGCCTGTCATGTGTGTTGCTGTGCGTTTAAAAACACATGCGGTTTGTGGGTAAAGGAGAATCTGGGGGTTGCTACACAACAGATTTGTATTGGAGAAAAAAAAGGACATTAACACCAGGTCTGAGTCCAAACTGGGCCGGCTGTTTCTAGGATGAGAGGTCCAAATCCTACAAGCCAAGACCTCTCTCTCTCTCTCTCTCACACACACACACACACACACGGGCAGCATGTTCAGGGAAGATCGCATGTGTCTGGACTACCGTCATGGCTAACCTACAAGCACAGAAGGAAACGCAAACACCCAACAGACGATCCAAAGCAACACACTCCTGTCATGTGCTGGTGGAATTTCCCCACAGCAGCTGATCTGAGAACAGCCTGGACTTTCTCTCGCACTCCACTTCGCTTGAGGGACAGCGATTAGTAGTCGTGTTTCAAAGGACCACGTCAAGTTGGATCGTTTGAGTTCAATTAGCTAAGATTCATCAAATTAAACAAAAAGTTTAGAGGCGAGGGCTTTGATTTGGATGGATTGGATTGAATGGATGGATGGATGGATGGATTGGATTGGATGGATGGATGGATGAAAGGATGATTGGATGGATGGATGGATAGATGAAAGGATGATTGGATGGATGGATGGATGGATGGATGGAAGGATGATGGATGATTGAATGGATGGATGGATTGGATTGAATGGATGGATGGAAGGATTATTGGATGGAAGGATGGATATATGGATGGATGGATGGATGGATGGATGGATTGGATGGATGAATGGATGGATGAAAGGATGATTGGATGGATGGATGGATGGATGAAAGGATGATTGGATGGATGGATAGATGAATGGATGGATTGGATGGATGGATGGATGAAAGGATGATTGGATGGATGGATGGAGGATGATGGATGATTAAATGGATGGATGGATTGGATTGAATTGATGGATGGAAGGATTATTGGATGGAAGGATGGATATATGGATGGATGGATGGATGGATGGATGGATGATGGATGGATGGATGGATGGATTGGATTGGATGGATGGATTGGATGGAAGGATGGACTGAATGGATGGGTGGATTGGATTGAATGGATGGATGGAAGGATTATTGGATGGAAGGATGGATATATGGATATATGGATGGATGGATGGATTGGATTGGATGGATGGATTGGATGGAAGGATGATTGAATGGATGGATGGATGATTGAATGGATGGGATGGATGAAAGGATGATTGAATGGATGGATGGATGGATTGGATTGAATGGATGGGATGGATGAAAGGATGATTGAATGGATGGATGGATGGATTGAATGGATGGGATGGATGAAAAGATGATTGAATGGATGGATGGATGGATTGGATTGAATGGATGGATGGAAGGATATTGGATGGAAGGATGGATATATGGATGGATGGATGGATGGATGAATGGATGGATGGATTGGATGGATTGGATTGGATGGATGGATGGATTGGATGGAAGGATGGACTGAATGGATGGGTGGATTGGATTGAATGGATGGATGGAAGGATTATTGGATGGAAGGATGGATATATGGATGGATGATGGATGGATGGATGGATTGGATTGAATGGATGGGATGGATGGATGAAAGTATGATTGGTGGATGGATGGATGGATGTATGGATGGATGGATGGATGGATGGATGGATGGATGGGTGGAAGGATGATTGAATGGATGATGGATTGGATTGAATGGATGGATGAAGGGAAGGATGGATGGATGATGGATGGATGGATTGTATTGTATTGTATTGTATTGTATTGTATTGTATTGTATTGGATTGTATTGGATTGGATTGGATGGATTGGATGGATGGATTGGATGGATTGGATAGATTGAATGGATGGGATGGACGAATGGATGGAGGGATGGATTGATTCATCCAAAAAAACAATACGTCTATTGAGAGTCCCCATTTAGATAGCTAAGTCAATGTGCATGTGTGTGTGTGTGTGTGTGTGTGTGTGTGTGTCTGTTTATCAGGAGTGCCTGCTGTCATCGGGCCTGTCGGGTGTGTGTGTGCGGCTGCTGGAGACCCATCTGATCAGCGTCTGAAACTGATCTGAGTCCAGTCGACAGGCGGCCCGTCCAGACTGTTTTACACCATCTCAGATAAATACACAGACCTCTTCTGTCCTGCACCTTCAATATTGAGATTCTCCTCATCAAAGACCAGCGATTCGCCAAGCAAGACGCCACTGATGACAAAGACGTCTAGAAATGAGAATATGCTATGTTGGGATGAACCAGTATGGAAAATATGGCCTATACTGAAAATTATGTTTTAATGTCAGATAACTGATATCAATGACAGGGTTTCTCTTTTTTAGTGATCAATTTCCAGGACTTTTTTTATATATATAAATATAAAAGACAAGGATCATCAACTAAACTAATATATTCTTCTCTCCAGAAGTATGTAGAAGACATACAGTTTAAGCCTTAACTATTAAACCAGCTGTTTGATAATTGCTCTTAATAATTCAATACAGTGTAAGAATCCTTCACCGACAGCTGTGAGACACAAGAGCAATCTAATGGACCGACTCATTTAACAGCAGGTTCGTCATGTTCTCGGACATCGAACGCTTGGTTTATAAGTGTCCTTTGACGGATGCAGCCTCTGAATGAGACACTTCCTGATCATTTGTCATTGGCGTTGTTTTAATTTATGATTCCAAATAAGCTCTGCCCCTCATGCTATACACGTACCCGTTTCCCCGACACGTTCCCCTACTGTGCTCCTATTGTAGTCTCCTACAATATGCATCCAAGGTAAAAAAAAAAAATACTGTAATCAAGCTGCTCTGCTCTGATTGGTCAGATGACCCAGTCTGTTGTGATTAGTCAGGAACCAAACGCTCATTATCATATGTGAATCTCAGGTCTTGATCACAGTGATGAGAACAGTAACGATGGCGAGGGTTCAGCTACAACTAATGTTTGAGGGCGGGGCTAAGAGACGCTGTTCAGCCAATCAAGACCATTATGCAAATTAGTTACAAACCTAGACAAGTTCAGCTACAACTACAATGTTTGAGGGCGGGGCTAAGAGACGCTGTTCAGCCAATCAAGACCATTATGTAAATTAGTTACAAACCTAGACAAGTTCAGCTACAACTAATGTTTGAGGGCGGGGCTAAGAGACGCTGTTCAGCCAATCAAGACCATTATGCAAATTAGTAACAAACCTAGACAAGTTCAGCTACAACTACAATGTTTGAGGGCGGAGCTAAGAGACACTGTTCAGCCAATCAAGACCATTATGCAAATTAGTTACAAACCTAGACAAGTTCAGCTACAACTACAGTGTTTGAGGGCGGGGCTAAGAGACGCTGTTCAGCCAATCAAGACCATTATGCAAATTAGTTACAAACCTAGACAAGTTCAGCTACAACTACAATGTTTGAGGGCGGGGCTAAGAGACGCTGTTCAGCTAATCAAGACCATTATGCAAATTAGTAACAAACCTAGACAAGTTCAGCTACAACTACAATGTTTGAGGGCGGGGCTAAGAGACGCTGTTCAGCCAATCAAGACCATTATGCAAATTAGTTACAAACCTAGACAAGTTCAGCTACAACTACAGTGTTTGAGGGCGGGGCTAAGAGATGCTGTTCAGCTAATCAAGACCATTATGCAAATTAGTTACAAACCTAGGCAAGTTCAGCTACAACTACACTGTTTGAGGGCGGGGCTAAGAGACGCTGTTCAGCCAATCAAGACCATTATGCAAATTAGTTGACTGACAGTTCAGAATCAATTCTTTCTTTTAAGAGACGAAAACTCAATTTATCTGCACTTTGATAAATCAGCCACATTTTACTCACTCATCCGAACTGGTCGTGAGATAGTGTTCGAACATCCTGAAAAAAACAACAACAAAATAATGGCACTTTATCACACAGAATACACTAAAAGCACAAGCATGACTGGTATTAACCCAACGTTATGATCCAAACCTTGTTTTTTCACAATTAGTTCAACTGACACGAGTATATTAATATTAAAAAAAGCACAATAATGGCACTTGATCACACAGAATACACTAAAAGCACAAGCATGACTGGTGTTCACGTGACGTTATGATGTGATATATATCCTCAATCAGTTGAGCGGAGTGCACTGGTTTCAGACAGAGCGAGGCCTGGGATTCCCTCTCTCTGTGGGGTCAGGTTTAAAGCAATAAACATGTCTTCATAAGCAGCATATGCCTGAGTAGGCTGAGAGTCGGAGAGATGTGTGTGTGTTTCATAGCGAAAGGTGTAAAAACCTCTGACTCACAGAGACGGGCCTGACGGGCTGCTCCTGCGCTTGAACTGCTGTGGAGAAACGTGTCCGCTCGTTCGTCCCGGAGACAGAGAGGGAGAGAGAGAGGCTGGAAATGCAGTTTCTGAGTCAGAGCTGGAGATGTGATAAAAGCCCTGCTTGTTCCCGGATAACAGCACTCGTGGGCCGCCGACACCGGGCCGCATGCGGGACTCACCGCGTGACCCCTACAAAGTGCACACACACACATGTTGGCTTACCTATACGTGTGAGGACCTCCATAGATGTAATGGTTTTTAATGGTCTCTGTAAACCTGCCCATCACACAAATCTTGCTGCATTTTTACATTTTCAAAAAAACACATTTTATTATGTTTATTAATCAATTTTCCTTGTGAGTGAAGTCTGCACAAAGTAGGGAATCTCAGGTTTTACTATACTTGAGGGGATATCTGCCCATTCACACACAC
Organism: Pimephales promelas; assembly: GCF_016745375.1. Next base: position 842,660 of record NW_024121128.1, read on the forward strand.
ACACACACACACACACACGAGAGAAAAACCTTAGTTATCTTGGCCAATTAACACGTTACTCTCAAAAAACACTCTGAGACTGATTTCTGAACAGCATCTACTCTTTCTGCAATATTTAGTTTACACACACACACACACACACTGCATCGAATGCAAATGCTCAGCAAAAATGTTCTTTGCATTGTGGGACACATTATTCTTTGCATATTGCACGTATTTTTGGCAATGTGCTGAACCTGCCCTAATTCAGATTACAGTGTTGTTTTAGTATCGAAATGTGATTATATATATTTTTTATTTTTTAGATTTTCCATTCACATTTTTATTTTAGTTAAAGGTTTGGTCATTTTTAAAAGTTATTGTTTCTTTTTTTATATATATATAATGGCTATGTAGTTTTTATTTATTTTTATTTTTGTTTTAGTTATTTTATATTGAACTAAATGAAAAATTATTTCCGTTACTATTTATTTAATTTGAAATGTTTTTTGTTTTAGTTTTAGTTAACAAACTAGAAATAATTACAGCTGTGATTCTGATACATTATTCATTGAGACAAAAGTTCAGATATTTTTATGCACAATTTTCTCAGATGCAACTTGAGTTTTGAAAAAAAAATTGAGACTACTTTTATGTACAGATATTATGTACAATAGTGTTCTAACATAATATTTAAATATAATCTAACAATATAAAATAGAATGTTAGTACCTGTATGTAACACAAATTATGTGTTAATATGTGGGGAAAACGATTTAAAAAATGTGTTGATTCAGGGTTCAATTATTGCCATATTATTAAAATAACTGAAAATAAGTTTGTTAAAGCTCTAAAAATATTGGGGGGGGGGGGATAAGATAATAAATTAAACCTAAATAGAAATATTTAACTAATATAAACATTTAAGCTAAAAAACTAAAAAGCCAAATTCAAAATACTAAAACAGTAAATAAATAATAGCTAAATAACACTGGTGCCAGTGTAAATGCCCACACAGACAGACACACTCTCTCTCGCACACACACACACACACACACACAGGCATCACTCTTTCTTCAAAGCATGTATCTGTGGCCTGCGCTGTCAAACTTTTAGCACCTGTCATCCCGCGGCCCGCCGGTCGATGTCTTCAGCGTTCGGAGAGGAGCGAGAGATCAGAGGCGAGAAACGGGTCAGGCCCGGCCCGGGGTCACACAGAGGTCAGCTCCGGTTAGGAGGCCACGACTAAACTAAACGGGACCAGACAGAAATCCGGTCCGTCTCAGCGTGAGGTTATTCGTGGAGCGCTGATCCAGGACTCATCCGTGTGTCTTATAATGGTATTACGTGGTTCCCTTGGATGAATACAGGAGATGAGATGGAGCTGACGGCAGCAGACGCGGCCAAACCCGCAGAATATTCAATCCGCAATCTGCATCTGTGCATATACGCACATCTAATCCACTGGCTTCATCTTAGGTTCAAAAATATCATGCAATTCCCCAGATGTGCTTTAGAACAAACACCGGATTTCATTTTATTCTAGAAAAGGAGTTTGTTCATGCAAAAGCCATCATGTTTCTCATGCAAAACTATCATTTGGCTTTAAAAGATATAGTGCACGAGCTGCTTTTGTTATTTTCGAAGCTTGATAGCATCTGTTCACATTGAATGAACAATTTGTGATATATCGTCCTTTCTGGAAGAAAGTCATTCTGGTCTGAAGTGAGTAAATAATGTCAGAAATCAAAATTGATTCCTTCTATTCTGTTATATTGGCCTTTTTACTGGTAGTACAGTATGAAAAGGACCAGATTGGATTAATCAGCTGCATTTCTGCAACATTAATTATCAGAGAAAAGCATTTTACAGAGGCCTTAATTAGTATTGTGTTGGTTTAACCCCAACTGCATTTCTTTCTTTCTTTTTCTGTGGAACATAAAAGAAGATATTATAAAGGCAAAACAACTTTGGACCCCATTGACTTTCAATGTGCACCCACTGAAACATGTTTCAAAATGTCTTCTTTTGTGTTTTTTAGAAGAAAGAAAGTCATATAGTGAGTAAATGGTGACAATGTTCACATTAACTTGACTTATTTTCTCCTTTAAATGTTATGGTTGACATTTGGTTGACAAAACAGAGAGAAACTGGACAAGATTAACGGGACTAAAACTCACATCGCCCGACATACAGTATCAGAGAACACGTACAAGTCATTATTTACTCACCGTTGTTGTTCCAGTCCAGTGTGCATTTCTTTTCTCACAGAAACATCATTGGACCCCATTGACTTTCACTATATGGATAAAACAACAGTTATTTTTCTTTTAATCTTTTGTGTTTTTTACACAAAAAAGAAAGTCATGCAGTGATTTTGAGATGATTTACTCCTTCAAATGTTATGCTTTTCCCTTATAGTACAGTAAGAGAGAGAAACTGGATTTGAATATATATATATATATATATACACTGTTAAAAAAATATTGATGGTTTAACTTAAAAAAGTAAGTAACCTGGTTGCCTTAAATTTTTAAGTTCATTGAACTGTAAAAAGTGAGTTAATACAATGAAGGAGATTAATTTAACCATCAGAAACTCAAAATTATATGTTGTCTGAACTAAACAATTTTTTTAAGTTGATTTGACAAAAGAAAAAAATGTTGTGATAACAAATCTTGAAAATATTTTTTACAGTGTGTGTGTATATATATATATATATATATATTTTTTTTTTTTTTTTCCTGTGAACTGTGGAAAGCAACATGGACGTTTACTGCATGGACAGAAAAGCATTTCTCATATCTTCTTTTGAGTTCAACGGAAGAAAGTTCTGGAGGTTTGGCAGGAGTAAATGATGACAGAACTGGGTGAACTCTCGCTTCAGCGTTGATTTGTTTGAGGCTTGTGTTACGTGGAGTCCAGGAACATTTAGGGGTCACTTGACGTTACAGAACATTTACACAAAAAGCTCTGACAGCAAACAGGCATCGGATACTCAATGAGCGCTGATTGAAAACACTGACATTCATCTCTTTAAAGAGCGAGTGTCACTGACCTTCATGTGCAAATAAATCCTGATCCCAGAAAACAGGGAACGTTCCCTCAAAGTTATGAACAAACGCTCTTCCAGTGACATTAATACGCTTGTTCGAAGTTATCTTTCAGTTGGAATATTCGTCTAACATTTTTTGAATGTTACTTGTTTCGGAATGTTCTGAGAACGTTCAAATGTAACATTCTCGTAATGATTGCAGAATGGAATGTTCCCGGTTTTTCAAGAGCATCAGAGATGACGTTTAAATGTGACCGTTCTCGTATGTGTGTTAGGCATGCAGACGAGAGCAGGTGAAAGCAGACGCGAGCGCAGACGAAACACACTAATGGCTCAGTTTCTCAGCTCGCCTCCCGCCGCGGCGCTCAGCATCGAGGTCCTCTAATGAGACGTACGGCGTTAATCCTGTCAACGGCGTTCATGAATCTAGCGCCGAGCAAAGGCTTCAGCGGCCGATCGCATCATAAAGCAGGAATGCAACGCTTTCATGTGCTGATGGACTCAGACAACAGTTCCTTCCCCTCGACGGCGACCCCTGACCTCTGGCCACCGGGGGTCACTCAGCTTTTATGGGTGGCCACAGAACACGGCGAACGGGTCAGAACGGGAGCGGGTTTACGAGGAAACGTAAACTTTGGGCTGAGTTGGAATGAATCTATGCGTACGAGCCGTAATTCAACTTTATTTGGTTTTCTGGTCGTCTTGAGAGATGGAAACGCTCCTCTAAAACCAATCCGTGCTCCCCGTGACTGAGAGTGCTGCGCTTTTATCGGTCGCTGTATGGAGGTTTGTACAGTCGTCTGTGAAATACAGACAGACAGACAGACAGGTGGATGGATGGATGGATGGATGGATGGATGGATGGATGGATGGATGGATGGATGGATGGATGGATGGATGGATGGATGGATGGATGGATGGATGGATGGATGGATGGATGGATGGATGGATGGATGGATGGATGGATGGATGGATGGATGGATGGATGGATGGATGGATGGATGGATGGATGGATGGATGGATGGATGGATGGATGGATGGATGGATGGATGGATGGATGGATGGATGGATGGATGGATGGATGGATGGATGGATGGATGGATGGATGGATGGATGGATGGATGGATGGATGGATGGATGGATGGATGGATGGATGGATGGATGGATGGATGGATGGATGGATGGATGGATGGATGGATGGATGGATGGATGGATGGATGGATGGATGGATGGATGGATGGATGGATGGATGGATGGATGGATGGATGGATGGATAGATAGATAGATAGATAGATAGATAGATAGATAGATAGATAGATAGATAGATAGATAGATAGATAGATAGATAGATAGATAGATAGATAGATAGATAGATGAAGTGATGGATGGATGGAGGGATAGATAGACGGATAGATGGATGGATAGACGGATGGATGGATAGATAGATGAATGGATGGATGGATGGATGGATGGATGGATGGATGGATGGATGGATGGATAGATGGATGGATGGATGGAGGGATAGATAGACGGATGGATGGATGGATGGATTGGGCTGGATGTATGGAAAGATAGACGGATGGATGGATAGATGGATGGATGATAGATGAATGGAGGGATAGATAGAGTGATGGATGGATGAATGGAGGGATAGATAGACGGATGGATGGATGAATGGATGGATAGATGGATGGATGGATGAATGGAGGGATAGATAGATGGATGGATGGATAGATGGATGAATGGAGGGATAGATAGATGGATGGATGGATGAATGGATGGATGGATAAATGGATGAATGGAGGGATAGATAGACGGACGGATGGATGGATAGATGAATGGAGGGATAGATAGACAGATGGATGGATGGATAGACGAATTGGATGGTGGGATGGATTGGATCGGATGGATGAATGGAGGGATAGATAGACGGACGGATGGATGGATGGATGGATGAATGGAGGGATAGATAGATGGATGGATGGATGAATGGATGGATAGATGGATGGATGAATGGAGGGATAGATAGACGGATGGATGGATAGATGGTTGAATGGAGGGATAGATAGAGATGGATGGATGGATGGATGGATGGATGGATGGATAAATGGATGAATGGAGGGATAGATAGACAGATGGATGGATGGATAGACGAATTGGATGGTGGGATGGATTGGATCGGATGGATGAATGGAGGGATAGATAGACGATGGACGGATGGATGGATAGACGAATTGGATGGTGGGATGAATGGATGGATGGATGGATAGATCTAACGAGGTGTTGACATAGCTTGAGGGTAAATATGTCATCTGTCATCATCTGACCTCAGTAACGTTTGATACGCCTCGAACATTTAGCGACGGCACCGCAAGGCCTGCGGTGATACACCACTGTCACATCACGAGCGTATGCGGAGGAGTGACATGACAGGTCAAAGGTCACGAGTGCATGACGATGCGTGACACAACAGGTGAAGGTCATGAACGTCTGGACGGTGACTGTCCTGCGCTTGACTTTGACACGCGGCAGATTAATAGCGAACAATATCATTTTCAGCATTGTTCAATTTAAAATACATGCATAAGTCCTTTTTATCGCCCGACAATCAAAAATCATTATTCTAATCAGTAAAAGCATGTAATCTATAGATAAATAAGTAAAGTTAAGTAAAGTTTAAAACAACTACAGACATGCTTTTAAGAAAAATATTAATTATGAGCTTGATCTATACAGTCAGCACCTACTAAAACGATATTTACAAAGTGCTTATGTTGTTCATTATCCATGTACATAAATGAGTGTTTAATGTGCATGTTATACCACAGCTGGTGTAAATCCAGCGTTTAATGTTGTTTATGTATGTATGTGGTGTTTTTAATACGCTTTTTTCCATGTGTGCGTTGATAAGTGGACAGCATTGCTGAGTATTTCCTCCTTAAAACTGCAGTGAACCAAAGACTCAAACACACGCTTTGGTGATTCTGACGTCACAAACCACCTTGTAACCAATCAGATCAACCTGTGATCGTCGACCAGTGGATCTCTGAGTGAGTAAGTGGAGCTCATTTGCATATTCAGAGAACCGTGCATACTAAATGAGCCCAGGGTGTCGAATCACACTCAAGCTATTTTAAGGGCATGAAGACATTTTTCCAAGTAAAAAATGTCTAAATATGTCATTTCGGTGATCAAAGATGAGTTTTAAGGGATAAAATTACTGTGACTGATCCCAAATCTTCCACCAAAGCCTCTGAGAGTTACAAAAGAACATTTAAGACTATTACCGTCCCTTATGTATCTGTCCCGTCTAAAAGCACACTATTGATTTTGAGTGACCCTGATTCACCCGCAGCCTTTCGCCCGACTCGCTCGGAGAGAGAGAGAGAAACCGAGGGAGGGAAATAAAGACTGGGTGGCATTTCCAGTCAATAATAAAATGAGAAAGACGCTTTCAGAGGCGGAGGAGTGTTGAGGAGACGCGGCGGGGCCCTCGGGGGCCGAAACAGACATCTTGCGCCTGGTCACCGAGGTCCCAGACCGGAGAGGACAGCAGACTCTTATTTCCTCCTCAGGCTGGCAGCCAATCAGTTTCCAGCTGAGTTCCAGCCCCCCTCTCTGTCTTTTCACAGATTTTTAGCCCCTTTTCCCCAAATTCTTCACACATCTCTAGATTGCACACATGCAAACACACATACACACACACACACACATCCCCTGCTCATAACACACATCTGCACACGGATAATACAGTGTATTGTGAAGCGTAAATATACAAAGCAACTTCCAAATTTCCAGATTCAAGCTGTTGATTTAAGCAATAATGTGAACACGTTTAAAACATGATGATGCATTTACCGGTATATGATTGGCTAAATAAAGCAATAAAATTAAAGCAACTTCCGAAGCTTTGTCCATTATATTCATATAAGATTCCAAGCTGTTGATTTAAGGAATACTGTGAAAACATTATGATGCATATACATAAAGCGATTAAAATAAAGCAACTTTTAAATCAAATTACATTTGAATGAAGCTGCAAATGTCGTTGATTTAATGAATAATGCAAAAACATGATGCATATAAAGCACTTTCATTCTACACTCTTAAAAATAAAGGATCCAAAACGTCAACATTTACCTAATCTAAAGAAGCTTATGAGGAACTGAAAGATTTGTTATGGAGCCATCGATGCCATTAAACAGCCTTTCTTTGTACGAGTGTGTCTGCTGGTCTGAACGCTGAAGCAGAATTCAGTATTCTGCACGGAGAACTCGTTCTCATCTCAATATTCCTCTTAGCTGGGAGCTAATCCTTGTGAATCTCACACCTTAAAAACTACAAGGCACTTGGGACCCGGGATCTGTCAGGTGAGAACGCATAATCATTCCTGTGTGTGTGTGTGTGTGTTTCGCAGGTGCTCTGTGTGGATCGTCTTTACATCACACCTTCTCATACCATCAGTTGAGATCATTTCAGGATTTGATTTCATAATTTAGACACAGCGACTGAGCTGAGACGACGAGGCGACGTGAGCCGGAGTCCGAATCTAACTTTGCTTTTCATTGCATTCATAATCAACAAGTATAAACTTCCAGATTTGAAGACTGATTTAATTCCTGATTTAAAGTCAGAAATAAACAGAAGTTGCGCTAGTCTTTTCTTCTCTATTGAGCCGTATATCCCAGTGGGAAGTGGGCGGGGCTTGATTTAGTTATGGTCTCCTATTGGTTGATTTCATGTGAGTGACAGGTTGCCCCGCCCACATCATCAGAGAAGGGACATTTCTCTAATTCTGATACAAGATTACCAGGAACATGAATTTAAAACAATAATGATTTGCACAGATAAACTGCAATATTCCACTACAAAAAAACGAATCACTGATTTTGATTTCATGGTGACTTTAAGGAAAAAAAATGTGTCTTTTCTTACAAATGTTACCCTAAAATCATATTAGTATTAATGATATCACCTTTAAAGCGAATAAAAAGAGCTCAAATGGAGCAAATAGTGTGAATAGGTTAATGGTCGACGGTGTTATTTTTTAGTAGCCTAATATAATCACAACCTGTGACTTATTAAATGTATCACAGACTCTTTAATTTAGCATGCAGCCCATGGCTGTCATCATGGAGTTTTAATTACAATGCCGAGCTAAAGAGAGTCAGTGGATGGGTTTGATGAGGACACCCGGTGGGTTTTTCATTAAAGAGCGCTCGCGCTGAGCGCGTGACCCTTTCCGGGTAACCGGCCATTATCGCCACCCGGTCCGCGTGGTTCCGTATCGTTATAAAGCAGCGATTCCGTGCGTTTGTCTCTCTCTCTTTTATCAGATTTGAGGTACAGAAGGGTTTTAATAAGGCGGTGTCTATCCGCCCGGCTGTCTCTTCCTTCACGATCACCGGCTCCTTCACACGGAAAAATAATTGGCCGGTTTCCCTGAGCTTGGAAAGAGGTTGAGCCGGGTGGGATTTGCCTTTCCCCCGCCCCTCTCTTTTTATTACCACCGCCTGATGATAAAGACAATCAGATATTACCTTATGGTGAACTGGGGCTCAATTGTTTTTCCATCTGTTGACCTGGGTGGTGTTTTCTTTTCCTTTTTTTTTTCGCGTTTCGAAAATGTGTTCAGACATTGTTTAAATCGTGTGCATACGTTTTGATAAATACAACCTGCGTAGCCTATTTCGAGCTCAATATCACAATTTAAAAGGACGCAATGTTTCGCTTTAAATATTTAAACGTAGCCTATAATCATAAATGCATGTTTAATAAACAAATACGAGTATTTTATAAATAAAGACTTTGTTTAGTATAGCTTAAAGCAGACATTTATTTAGGAATAATGTAAACATCAATTAAACTTTAATTATAGATGTATCCATTTTTATTATTTGTGAAATTAAGTTGGCTAAATTAAAAATGATTAATTGCACTTATTATATGTACTTTAACTAAAAAAATTAAAACGGAGCCTATAATATTTTTTATGTATAGGCTACTATTATTAAAGGCGCAGGTTTTTTAAGAACTCCTCAGGTGACGCACGCGTGCGCGCCCCACTCACTCACTCACTCACCTCGTGCACGCTGAAAACAATCTCCAGCAGTGTTTCGTCCGAATCATGAAGACACTGAAATAGAGTTCACAATAGAATTACACATTAGAACACGTAGATTAGGCACTTAAATACAACAATATTTTTTTATACGGGGAATTGCACGTTAAAATCTCACGGAATTTGTGAACGTTTACTTACGCTGCTGCTGCTCGAGCTCGTTAAAATCTTTTTGGACTCCGCTGCTGAAAAGAAGAGAAGAGATTGAGCCTAAACACACTGAACCGGAGAGGGGTGGTGAACTTTAACCTTTACGACACGAGCAACTCTAGGCATGGCGGTCCTGACTGACAGTCTGTGGTGAGTTTGCTTTCCTCATTAATCGTTTGTTAATTATTTTGGTTGCCAAGTTCAGTCGAGCTCAAGTGTATTTAGATCAACCGCTCTCAGGTCAGCCTGGAGGACTCGTTAATTGTTTTGTTTTCAGTGCATCTAAAATGGTGTCAATCCACTTCCAAGTTCCTCAGTGGGTTCAATGTCAGTCTCAAATTAACACTCATTTATTGGCTTGAAACGAATTTTGAAACGTTCTATTATAAGTATGTTTTTAGTCAACTTAGATGCATTCCACGTACATATAAAAACCCAGGGGGTGTTTAGCAGGGCCGGTTTTAAGTCAATAAAAAATCACTCTTAAAAATGTAGGTTCCAAAAAGGGGGGTTTCGATGCAATATAGAAGAACAATTTGTTTCCTAAAGAACCTTTCGAGAAAATCTCTGAAGATAAAAAATATTGCTTGGTGTACAAAACATTTTAATAATCAAAATATAGTGAATCTTTAACTACAGAAAAATGCTGGGTTGTTTCTACGTTTGGATCAAATGTGACCAAACACAACCGTTGATTTAAAATTAAGTCTTTTTTTTTTTTAACCCAACGGATTTTTTTTTATTATCAGTCAAATTTTAAACCCAATGGTTGTCTATTTGGTTCATATTTAACCCAAATATCGTTAAAACAACCCAGCTTTTTGTGCAATGGAAAGGGGTTCATTGACGCTAAAGGATTTTGAAGCCATCAATATTTATTTAAGCGTGTAGAAGCGTTAAATAATTAAAAAAGAGAAAGTGATATGTTTTTAACAGTAGGCCTAGATAAAACGAGAGCCAATGAGAAAACGGTCAGAACGCACGAATTGCGAAGGCTCCGCCCCCTCGAGTGAGATAGAATATATAAACTCTCTCAAACAATTCTGTCACTCACACAGATTACAGTTGAAAATCCGGAGGTGTCGCTCTAGAGGTCAAACTGCGGGGCGCACGGAGCCTCGTCCTGGTGTGATCTACTTATTGATCTCTACCAGCTTTTGATTGATCCTCATCCCCGTATCAGTGTATTGAAGAATGCAGTTAGAAAGCATCCTCCCTGGCGCATCTGTAAACTTACCCAAGACCTTCTACAACCTGTCGACGTCCTCCGAGAGCACCAACAACAGCCCGGGGTCAACGCAAATCGATTTTCAGGACATGGACCGGACAGATTCCGAGCAGAGCTCCGGTGCCAAGAAGTTCTTGAGTGGCGGGAACACGCTGATGGACGAGGCGGACACCGAGAGCTTCACCGGGACTAAAGCAACAGCGGCAGCGCCGGACGCGCGGAAACCTTCTCCGGTAATCGGTGGAGATGACGAGCTGTCCAGCGCGCGCCGCTACAACATCGACGAACTGGGCACTGATCGTTATTTCATATCATCTTCCCAACCGAGCTCCGACGTGACCAACCCGTGCTCTCTCTTCCCGTACGGGGGTCAGACCGGCTCGGTGTACAGTGGCTCGAACGGGTCCAGGTATTCGTCGTCTCTGCATTACGGCTCGGTTCTTCCACCCGCCGGGTTCTCATCCGCCGTGTGCGCCAGTCGGAGTCAGTTTGGAAGCGGCTATCAGTTCGGACAGGGTCCCGGGTGCCTGTACCCGTCCTATCCCGGACCGGGCTCCAGTTTGAGCTCGATGCCCATCCCGGGTTCGGGCTCCGCGACCAGGGCGCAGGTTTACCTGTGTAACAGACCGCTGTGGCTCAAATTTCACCGCCATCAGACGGAGATGATCATCACCAAACAGGGCAGGTAATGAAGAAGTTTAACAACTCGCTCTATAAACAAAAATGCCGGCTTGTTTCGGTGTTTGAATCCAACCGTTAATTTAACTGTATTTTTTAAATCCAACGGTTGGTTTTAAATTCAAATTTGAAACCCAACGGTTGGTTTTGTCCATGTGCTGAAAAAAGCCAGCATGTTTTAGAGTGCTGCTGTAGGCGAAATGAGAAAAATGCCGTTAAAGTTTTGCTTTAAAATTAAGTCATTTAGAACATAAATGTTTAATAATTTAGAGGGTGCGTGGTTTAAAATGTAACATTTTGAACAGGAAAAAAAAAACGTACAAGATGTCTTTGAATAACGAATATTATTTTCTCAGGATGGCAAAACGAATCGGTCATTCTTAATTCTTTTATTATTAATCATATTTGCAGGCGAATGTTCCCATTTCTAAGTTTTAACATCACTGGACTGAACCTGACGGCGCATTATAATGTGTTTGTGGAGATTGTTCTGGCCGATCCGAACCACTGGAGATTTCAGGGCGGGAAATGGGTCACCTGCGGGAAAGCGGACAACAACATGCAAGGTGAGGAGAAAAACATGACAACCTGTTATAACTGCAGTTAAACGTGTTCGGTGACGGGTTTTCTTCTCCTGGAAAATATAAATACAATCGTATTCGAGTATGGCCTTTATAATTAAATGCAACGAAAAAATAAATTAGAAATTCGTTTTTTGAGTGGGATTTAATCTTCATTCGATGCTGGTATAAACGAATAGATTCGATGTATACAATCTTTCGTAATATAATTATGAATATATGATTGTTTCCAACGACGCTTGAAATTCAACGAATTAATTCAAACAATTTCAGAGCTAAAACAAACGTTACCGTTTATGCGTTACTTTATTTAATCTTCGATATTTTTTCACACTTTAAAATGGAATTTCGTTTGAAAATGAAAGCAGTTTCAATGCAACGAAAGAAGTTTCGCATTTAATGTGAGCGATTTGCAGCGATGACACTTGAGCACGCGGGGGTGAACGTGTTATTCTCCTATGTGTATTATAATCATTCAAAACAAATCGCTCTTAGTCATGATACATCTGTTTTTACATGAAGGATATTTTCAATGCAAAAGTCCCCTGCTTCATTTAACCCAACTAATAATTTAATAAGACAAAACATTAATGTTCTGCGTGTGTTTTTCTGCAGGAAACAAGGTTTATGTTCACCCTGAATCACCAAACACTGGGGCACACTGGATGAGACAAGAAATATCATTCGGGAAACTGAAGCTAACCAACAACAAGGGTGCGAATAACAATAATACTCAGGTAAATAACATCACTCTGTTAAAGAAGTGGAGTAGTCAATGTTTAAGTTTTAGACGGAAAATATGAAGGTCATGTTTTTTGTTTTTTTGTGCAATGAGCGATGTTCTTAAACTGTGAATGCATATAGAAATATTAACAAAAAACCTTAGAATACTACTTTATTTTGAATGAGTTTTAGTGCATGTTGCAGAGATCCGATGCATCTTGCACATTTTAAAGATAAAGATGAGCGTGTGTGTGTGTAAATGTTTCTACCTCACACACACAGTCATCTCAAAGGTCTTCAGTGTGGGTTTGACACCTACAGCAAGCGCTGGCCATGAACTCTGCACAAACACTGTGTGTGTGTGTGTTAAAATAGATGATCGTCCTCCAGTCCCTGCATAAATACCAGCCTCGACTGCACATCGTGGAGGTGACGGAGGACGGGGTGGAGGACATGAGCAGCGAAGCCAAAACACAAACCTTCACTTTCCCTGAAAACCAGTTCATCGCTGTAACGGCTTACCAGAACACCGACGTAAGCAAAAACACAGCCACAGCTCCTTTCAGCCACTTCTGCTTTCATGCCGCTTCTCAACTCCTCGTCTTTGTGTTTAATTGCAGATCACACAGCTTAAGATCGACCACAACCCCTTCGCAAAAGGCTTCAGGGACAATTATGATTCGTAAGTGCCTTTCGAACAAAACCTCCCTGACTGAGAAGTGCAAAACCCATTATTGCTGACCGAATTATGAAAACGGCCCCAAAATATAAGGGTGTTCCTTTTGTTAACAACATTTTATGAACCATAAAATGACTCTAACCTTTCTTTTAAACAAAAACATGTTTTGTAAGGTACATGAGTCTGGTTTCATTCTGTATGCATTTATGCTACAGTGCAAAGTTGATAAAATTCAGTAGTATGAATACTGGGACTTTGGCATTATGGGAACACTTCAATTTCAGGTTCATCAGTTTATGCATGAACTAAATTGATCTAATAATGAGCAATTTGTTACAGTATCAAATAAAAATGTTTAATTTTAGTTTGTCAGCTCTGGTCCATTAAATACAACTATTATTAAGTAATGTATTAGTAAATGTTGAAATTTAAGAAATATTATTCATGGTTCGTAGCCTACTAATGTAAAGTGTTACCTTTTATATTTGCTTATTAAATTATACAATATTTCTGTAGTGAAGATCTTTAAATTTAGCAAGTTGCCAAAAGAACCTTTGAGTGAAAAGTTCTTAAAATAAAAATAAAAATCCTTGGTGCACAAAACATTTTAATAATCTTAAGAACCTGCTGGGTTGTGTCAACACGTTTGGGTCAAATATGGACAAACCCAAAATTTGATTTAAAATTAAGTTACATTTTTAAACCATAACAGTTTGTTTTTAAATTCAAATTTTTAAACCCAACAGTTTGTTTTTAAATTCAAACATTTAAACCCAACAGTTTGTTTTTAAATTCAAATTTTTAAACCCAACTGTTTCCATATTTAACCCAAACATCAGTTTAAACAACTCAGCATTTTTTGTCCAACAGAAAAGGTTTCATTGATGCTAAAGATTTTTGGAGCCATCATTATTTATTTAAGTGTGTAGACGCCTTAAATAAAAAAGAGAGAGAAAGTAATATGTTTTGAATGCAGGTAAAGTGGGACTTCATCCATTATGGGAACACTCCAATATAAGGTTCCATTAGTTAATGCATTAACTAAAATTAGCTAACATTCGTAAGAGTATCTATTAAAAACTGTTAGTTCACGTCAGCTCAGGTTCATTAAATAATATGAACGGATACAACTTTGAAATGCTTTAAGAATTATTATTCGTGGTTAGTAGCCTATTAATGTAAAGTGTTGCCATTGAATTCTTTAGTGAAGATCTTTAAATTTCGATTTAGCAAGGCACCAGAAAGTGTTATGTTTTGAGAAAGTAATATGTTTTGAATAAAAGTAAAGCAGGACCTGATAAGGTAACACTTCAATATAAGGTTCCGTTAGTTAATGCGTTTATTGAAATGATCGAATAGCGTGTCTATATACATCGCCTCTTGTTAAAGAATGCAATGCGACAAATTGCTAACAGTCCCTCTCTCTCTCTCTCTTTCCTCTCAGGATGTACACGGCTCCAGAGAGTGACAGACTGACGCCCTCTCCTACTGATTCTCCACGGTCGCACCAGATTGTCCCCGGCGCCCGCTATGCAATGCAGCCCTTCTTCCAAGACCAGTTTGTAAACAACCTGCCACAAAACCACCGCTTCTACGGCAGCGAGCGCGCCGTGCCGCAAACCAACGGCCTGCTTTCTCCTCAGAGCGAGGACTCGGCCTCCGGCGCGGCTTCGGCTCAGCGCTGGTTCGTGGGGCCCGTCCAACAGAGCGGCGCATCCACCAAACTAGACCTGTCCTACGATAGCGAGTACTCGGCGTCCAGTCTCCTGCCGTACGGCATTAAACCGCTTCCGCTGCAGAGTCCTCACGCGCTCGGCTACTACCCCGACTCCGCCTTCGCGTCGATGGCGGCCGGTTGGAGCAGCAGGAGTTCGTATCAGAGGAAGATGACCACCGGCTTGCCCTGGTCACCCCGACCGAGTCCTCCGGCCTACTCCGACGACCTGTTAACCTCTAAAGACAAGCTTCATGACGAGGGCTCCACCTCGGCCCCGACCGCCGGCACCACCGCCCCCTGGATGGAGGCCCCGCCGGTGCTGAAAGTCGTCGACTCGGGCGACTCCAGCGGGTACGCCATGGCGTGTAAGAGGAGGCGCGTTTCGCCCGGCGGCTCCAGTACGGACGCTTCGCCCACTATAAAGTGTGAGGACTTGAGCTCGGAGGAGTACAACAAAGAGAGCCATAAAGCCATGGGTTATTACGCCTTCTACACAAGCCCTTAAGAACTGCTTTCCAGATCGTTTATGAATTCTCTCTTCATCTCTTATTTTGTTTGAAGTGTTCTACCATGTTGTGTTTTTAATATTTTAATCTGCAAGTGCCAAAGCTTTCGTGCCGCCCCGGTTGTGCTTGTTAATTTGTGAAATACAAACGCTTCTTTTTTGGGGTTTTTTACTTTGTATTCTTTTTAAAGCATGCCCTTTTTAATCTTATTTTTATAAAAAGCCCATAATGTGTTTGTTTTTTTTCTTCTTCTTCTTTTTCCCCCCCTTTTATTTAAGATCTCTCTGTTGTACAGTATTTGTGCACTTTAGATTGTGATGTATCTTGTACAAATGTTCTCATGGCACTGTTATGAAAGGTGAAATAAAATGTGCTTTTCATACTTTCTTTGTCTGGGTTTCTCTGCTGTACGTTTTATTTAACGAAAATGTATTTTAAAACTACACTTATTCATGGACTTTATTTATATTAAAAAAAGAACGAAAATTAAATTCGTTAATTTACATAACGTTTTAAACGGTCAATTTATAACGTTTAAATATTCATAAACAATCGGCAGTTTTGCGGGAACGAGCAACACGTTTGTAAAGCGCAGGAAAAAAAAACTTTTTTTCGTTGTTTTTAAAATGTAATTTGTATTCATACATTTAAATGTTATACAGCCATTTAAGAAATAAACATAAATTGCGTAATAAACCAAAACCCGTGTTAATTTTTTTTTCAATGAAGATAAGGTTTTATTTTATTTATCTTTGACTAATAATGTTCTAAATAATTCGAGAACAATCTTTGTACTGAACAATTCTCTGAAAATCAACCACAAACGCACCGTTATGTCTTAATTTGAAGGCGCGCGAGTCGTTTATCTTTCTTTTGTCAAACAGGAGTTTGTCGCCTGTATATTAGCAGCTTTTCCCGGAGTTATTTCGGATCATACGAAACGCATTTCAGGGTGAACTTGACAGAGGAAGTCACTGCGGTTCCTCATTTTCTGTGTTATGGCCACTATTTTCTGCGCTTTAGTTGAAACGGACACAAATACATTTTCCTTTTCAGACTAAAAGTGCTAAACACATTTAGAAGCGTTTCTGTACAGTTGCCGCACAATCTTCCAATGCATTCAACAGTCCAAGAACAGAAAGGATGGATCGGATGCATTTCCAGCCTATAGGCTGATTGTGATAAAACGCATGATCTAAAAAAAGTTTACTTTGCAATAACAGCTGTTTTTATAAAAGAAGATGCATTTATATATTTAAACACCCTTCATTTTCAAGACCTACATTTTTGACGCATGCAATTTTCTTAATTGAGGAGGCAAGTGACTTCCTGCTATATTCTTCGGAAGAGGCTTAATGAAAGTGTGAAAATTACGCATCAAATATGAGAAGATGGTCGAGCTGATAAACTTCCTAAGCGAGTTGCACGAGGACGGGCCTCATTTTTTGGCATGTTTGGGGAGAATTGCACTGTTCTGTCTGTCAGCTCGCAATCCTTCCTCATCAGCGAATCCCTCTAGAGTTAATTTCAATGCCCCGGTATTTTTAAGTCTAATGAATTCTGTTGTCAGACTTCTTGACAGAAAGCGAAGACTCCGACTAACTCCAATTAACACCTTGTAATGATGCCGAGCTCCTGATGGCGCTGAGATCATCTGCCCCGGGCGGGTACTGATGATGGGGTAGCGGGGCTATAAATGTGCAGTTCTCCTTCAACACTCGTGTCAGCGAATCCCACACCGGATCGCCGAGATCACGCGCTCTTTTTTACTTCCTGTGTACTAGAACACACCGTATTATGACGGTTTAAATATAAAAACGGTGTTTTAATAAATAGCTGCAGTCAAGGCTAGTCAACACGATCAAACCCTCTTTCATCATAGCTATTCATTTTAAACAGTAGGCCTACCCGTTCTTGTCTTTTAATGGACTTTTTGATCCACTTCAAATGTTGACTACTGTATTTCTGTCTGAATTTTGTTTGTTCCACACCAGTCCATGTTTTTTTAGCTTTGAGGTCACCTGTCCGCCTTATTTTTAAAGGGATAGTTCACTTTGAAATTAATTTTTGATATGTTTAGCTTACCTCAAGGACATCCAAGAGATGTAGGTGTCTTTGTTTCCACAGTAGTTTCAATTTGGATATTTTAGGTCAAACCGTTCTTGTCTGTCAGTCATATAATGCAGGTCAATGGTCACCACCTCAAAGAGCATGCACAGAGAAGTCCAAATTAAACATGATTTAATGACTCATAAATGTAATGGCCTAAGACACGAAACGAGCGGTTTGTGTGAGAAAACAAACAGTATTTATATCGTTTTACCTCACAGTCACGTCCAAGTCACGTCTCACTCATGTCCGAGGGCGCGTGCGCTTTGTGGCTGTGGTTACAAGAGGTAAAAACTATATAAATACTGTTTGTTTTCTCACACAAACCGCTCGTTTCGTGTCTTTGGCCATCAATGTGTACTTACATTTACGAGTCATTAAATCATGTTTAATCTGGACTTCTCTGTGCATGCTCTTTGAGGTGGTGACCATAGACCTCCATTATATGACTGCCAGACAAGAACGGTTTGACCTAAAAATATCAAACAAAAATATTGATGACATAATCTTGTCCACTAAGGCATATTATTTTTATTTTTAACAAATACTCTAGATTAAGAATATCCCTCCTCAGCATCATACAGTAACCTGCCTCTTCATAGCAGTATAGCAAATGCAACACAAACTAAAGTATATAATAGGCCTCAAGAGTTTGAACATGTCCCATCTTAAAAGTGATTTCTGAGAAGCTGTTGAAAGTGGATCAGGGCAAAAAAGAAAAGAAAAAAGAAAGAAAGTGGATCAGGGCTGCATTTCCAAAAAGCATCGTAAGCCAAAACACACCTGTAGACAATTATGATGCGCTGCAAACAAGCAGCAACCTTCCGGTCTCTCTCTTGAATCCAACACGGAAGTGACTTAAACTGCAGTTCATCGACTGGCCACTAGAGGCCGGCTCCAAAAGAGTATCAATCCCATAAACCTCCATGTTAAAATGCTTTACAACTTGACCAACTGTAATATCAAAAGACATGTTTACAGCCTGGTGTTAAAAGTAGTTTTGGTCTATAGAGCTAATTTAATCCTTCATGATGACGTCATGTGCGGGGGGGGATTTTTTTTATAACTCACCTGTTTAAATTATTGTGCATAATTAAGGGCGTGGCCACTTGAGTGACAGGTGGATTACTCGTGACGTCACCTCAGCTAATCGGCCACGCTGCACACTTTCATTTATCCGGGAGCGACGACTGGCTCCGCCCACTTTGAGCTTCAATAATGCTCTTTAGAAACCTACGGGTGATGTAACGCTCTTTTTTACAGTCTATATTTGTATGGAGTGTTCATGAATTTGGGGGCGGAGCCAGCAAGTTAGGGGTGCGATCCTATTGGAAAGAGGGCGTGTTTTGGTGATTTCAAATCATAACTGCCTTTCTCAGAAATTGCTTACTGCACCTTTAATTTCTTGGTTCAACAACAGGTAACGCCTCATCAACATCAAAGTGTGCTCATCAAGCAAACAAACGCTGAATAACTCAAAGTTATGTGGAGAGTTCAGTGACACATATGCACAATTATAAGTATTAATGGGTTTTTCAATGACCCATGGCGGGATCTATACAGTTAGTGGCACGTTTTTTTTTTTTTCCTCTGTGTGTCGTGGCACTTTGAGATTGAACTCTTCACGAATAGTCCTCGAGGATGTCTGATCTTGTCTTGTTCGTTTAGCTAATGGATCACATGCACACATGACCCTGAGCATTGGGAGGACGGAGACTGTACTCTACAACAAGTCAATCGACTGCGACAGCAACACGCATTAATGCAGGAACTGCGGTAATCAATAGACACTTCACCTGCGCTCTGCATGTCGAGAGTCACAGCATGTAAACGAGGAGAGGAAAACACGGGCCGTCTGATCCCGAGCCATCACACACCTGAAGGGATTCCCAGAGAAGAAGTGATCCGAACGGCAATGGATTTATGTTTGGTACATCATAAAAACAGCAGGGAAGGCCGGAATCATTAGCCTGCAACAAATTGAGATTAGGAAAGTAAAGGGTTAATTCTGTTTTTGTTTTTTTTTAATCAAAGGCATTTGAATAAGCATGAAGCATTGAGTGATCTAGGATCTTTAGTTCGTGCCATTGTAAAAATTGTAAGTCATATCCTTAAATCCATGTTAAATTGAATATAGTGTTTAATCTGACTTAGTGGCTAATATACATTATGTAATACATTATGGCTAATAAGACAGTGGTTTTAATTTTGTATACTGGCATCCATCAGCATTGTTTCATGCAAAAGCAAAGGTTCTGGGTTACAAGATTGCTAAAGTACAGTATCCCACTGGTCATGTGATTGCAACAGCTCTATACGCCACTGACATGACTCAAGTCTCATAAATGAGTAAACGTCAAAAATAATGACTTAAGGTGTAAAACTTTGGAAAACATGCAGTTAGTGCAAACGAAAAAACAGAATGGGAGAAAAACGTGAGCTTTAGTTTAAATTTTGTTTTTACTATGAAAATTCTAATTATAAATATATGGCATGTTTGTACATCACGGGTTATCCATTGCATACGGTATATAAACAAAAACTTTCACTTTTGAATGAGGCGACGCTGAAAGATAGCAGTATGAAGTCATATCAGCATAATTAAGAAATTACTCATTTGATAAAAATGAACTATACTCTCTCTCTCTCTCTCATGCAGATTATAATACCAGTATGTTTGAAAGAAAGTCATTCAGATTTGACACAACATGAATGATGACAATCTTATGTTTAGGGGAATTTAATGTTTAAGTGTATTTTCAGATTAGGTTGATCAGGATGATTTGAGGAGGTCAGGTCTGGCGCGCGCGTGTGTGTGTGTAACGTCTGGGTCAGCGGTGTGTGAGTAACAGTGTTGGGGCCTGAATCTGTCCCCTGCTCAGACCTGCACTTAACACTGAATTGATTTTAGACACCCCTCGCCGTCCTGGGAGGGTCCAGGCTTCACCGCTGCAGAACAACCCCAACACACACACATTTAGCCACACACATACTGTAAAATCAAACATCTGCATAAGGTTGAACACACAGCACTGATTTAGAAGTAGAGCCAGACCGATATAGGATTTTGAAGGCCGATACCGGTACAAATATTTGTTGGTTTTAAAATCCGATATATCAGCCGATATTATTATTATTTTTATTTCAGATACGCGCAACAAAATATTAACAGATTTCCCTAACATTAGTTATTTATTTATGAGTTTTAATTAAAATAATATGATAATGCATTTTAAAAAGAAACTTGTTCCTATTGTCACAACAGAACGGAGGAACATCAAACTATTTTAAAGTTCTGATAAATAAAATAATAATTAGTCCCTACATTGCCTTATAGTTATAAGCTACCTTATAATTACAATGTCAGCTTGCTTATCCCTTTACCTGCACTCTTTGAGAACACTCATGACATGGTTGAAGCGTGATTCGTCTATTTTTATTTTATTTTTTAAATATTCATTTATCGGACATTATAACTGCCGATACCGATATTTTAGAAAATGCCCAATATCGGCCGATAATATCTGCGTGCCGATATATCGGTCTGGCTCTATTTAGAAGATGTTCAGAACAGCATGTACTTGTACTTTTCTTTTTGTTTACATCATGTGCAATGAATGTGTTCTGAATGCGTGAAAAACTGCTAATACTTCACAATAAGGTCTGCACGTTAATTAATGAGTATGTCACATATTCATCTGACATGATGACTGTTCATAGTTAGTTTATGTAAGCTCAGGTCCGTTAAAAATTTTGATTTTAATAATGTATTAGTAAATGTTGAAATTAACATGAACTTAGATGCATGGTATTTTTAATTGCTAGTTCTTGCTAACACATATTGTGAACATGGATGACCAAAATTTGTCGAATTGTGCACAAGTACTGTATCCGTCAATGCATGCAGTCCGATGCACGTCAACTGGCGCGGTTCTATAAATATGCAAATGAGCCCCGCCTCCACTCACTCACTCACTCTGAGATCCACAGGTTGACGATCACACGTTGATCTGATTAGTTACAAGGTGGTTGGTGACGTCAGAAACACCAGCGATTTCAAAGCGTGTTTTTGAGACTGTCTTTGGTTCACTGCAGTTTTAAGGAGGAAATACTCAGCAATGCTGTCCACTTATCAACGCACACATGGAAAAAAGCGTTAGAGCCAGACCGATATATCGGCCGGTCTATATTATCGGCCGATATTAGGCATTTTCCATAATATCGGTATCGGCAGTTATAATGGCCGATAAATGAATATTTAAAAAATAAAATAAAAACGGACAAAACACGCTTCAATCATCTCTCCTTGGCCTGTTATATTGAAAATGTTTGATTTACAATTTGCAGTATGATGTTATCTATCGCTAAATTATGGCTCATCATAGACTAGCTAACCACAAAGCTAGCTAATGCCACTATCATCAGTGGAAGACCGCTAACGTTAACATTAATGAGCTTGGAAACCACAATTAACTTTTTCTGCCTAAATAAAGTAATGATTACTGTATTTATAACTCGCATATCTCTAGTTACAGTCCCTGCATTGTAAAATGTAAGTTATACTTGCGAGGAGTGAACATTTAGACATAGAGAAAAAGTATCAAACGTATCTTGTGCAGAAAAGTTAGCTTTTCATTTACACGTGTGTGAAATCCAACAATATTTAATAAAAAAAAAATATTGGCCGATATATCGGATTTTAAAACCCAAAAATATTCATATTGGTATCGGCCTTCAAAATCCTTTATCGGTCGGGCTCTAAAAAGCGTAATATAAAACTCCACATAGACATAATAAACAACATTAAAAGCTAAAAATGAAATAGTTTGTGGGTCAGGACAGCGGGTCGGTACCGGCGCCCCCCTGTGGATCCCCAGAGCCCGAAGCAGACACACAGAGCACTAAAGCTTCCAACATGACCGCAAACAAGTTCCAGTCAAGTGTGTGTGTGTTGGCGTAGCCGGCGGGCTGGAAAGCCGCGGTGGCTGAAATCAATGCACTGCCACTTTGAGGAGCGTCCTACAGATTTAGGATGTCCCTGTAGGGTCCAAACCACTGGAAAAAAGAGAGAAACATCATCCCTCCATCCCTCCAGCACCACAGGGAAAGAAGGATGCTATCTCCACATCACCTCAGGGAATGAACGCAACACACTTGATAACCTCCAACCTGAACACACACACACACGCGTTAGTTTTTCCTACCATTGACTTCTATTGTTTTAGTGATATATTCACCCAAAGCCGAATTTGAATGCTGTACTTTATAAGCAATGATACCCTCATGTCACGATTCAAACTCACGATACGATATTATTGCGAATCGACACTCCAAGACATATAATAGGTTAACAAAAAATGTTCTGTTGATTAAATTGCTGTATTTGGTGTTACATTGTTTGTGTAAATGAATCGTCTTGGACTTGGTGCTGAAACCCAAAGCACACTCTTAGAAGAAATGGTTCTATTTAGAACCAGAAATGGTTCCATCCCCCGCTTCATATATGGAACTCCAAAATGGTTCTATATAGAATCTTTTTTTTTTTTGGTAAAAGGTTCTATTGGCCAAGTACAGAACCCCAGGGTTCTATATAGAACCCAGAGGAACCCTTTTTTTTAAGAGTGTATAGAACCTTTTAGGAGTTCCAAATATGTAGCGCTGATAGAACCTTTTAAGGTTCTATATAGAACCTTTTCTTCTAAGAGTGCACAGACAATAGACACACCAGAATAACAATATTCATGATTCTGAAGATGAAAATAGAATTATTTTAGACAAATATGCTTGAACTCTTTCACTGACTAGATTTATGTAAAATAATGTCGGCCACTTTATACTGGTGACATCAGATATTTACAGTATCATTATGAGGGCACACACACATTCCCCTATTGCCCAATATATTCAACAGTCGTTTAATGCAGTTCTGACACTAAAACTCTGAAAACTTGAATTTTTTCTCACACCGTTGAACTATGCATGATTCATATTGATGCATTTTTGTATTCCGCTATACTGTGACACGACACCTATAATTGATGGTGAAATGTTAATGCACACAGTATGATCACATGTCAGCAGATGGCGGCCCCTCCGGAGCTGAACTGTTGACCCTGTTTTGGCCCCAGTAATGACAGACCTACAGGATCCTGGAGAACCAGAGGCTCATGGAGATCTGTGGACGCTAGTTTAGTTAGCGCTAGTTTGGTTTAGGATGGTGTGCTACTGGTAATCGGAAGTCTGCTGGTTTGTTTCCCACAAGGATTGACCAATGACCTTCAGCGCTGCCTTTGCACAAGGCATTTAACCTCAGGTTACAGCAGAGAGACTGAACTACTGTAGGTCAACTATCACACACTTCTGAACGCATTTACTTTTACACACAAATTATAAGATAATATGTTTTGGAATAAATTTCTTAATGTGTTTCTCGCTCATGATGTCTGTTAGTTTAGTTTAAAAATGTTTGAGGTCAGTGAAATTTCTTTTTGAAAGCAATTAATAGTTTTATTTTGCAAAAATGCATGAAATTTATATTGCACAACGTTTTCAATATTGATAATCATCATACATGTTTTTTTGAGCATTAAAATCATGATATTACAATGATTTCTGAAGGATCATGTGACACTGAAGGCTTGAGTAATGATGATAAATTAAGCTTTGATCACAGGAATAAATTACACTTTACTGTATATTCACATAGAAAACAGATGATTTACACTGGAATAATATATATATATATTTACTATTTTTGATAAAATAAATGCAGCCTTGCTGAGCAGAAGAGACTTCATCATTCATCAACGAGCAACAGGATCAAGACCAGATAATGCAGCCGTGATAAAGTCGAATCTAAACCTACACCACAGCCAGTGTTTGTCTCTATGATTTTCTACAGCATCACACCATTAATTTATTATGGGGTCAATCTCCATGGAGTAGCCCGAGGTTAAGTGTCTTGATAACAGACACAACGGTGATAATTCATAGGTCAGTCCTTGTGGGAATTAAACCTGCAACCTTCCAGATACCAACGCCAAACTCTGACCACAACACCAGACCGACATCCCTCTGGAAAACACTTCAGATTAAACCCTGAAACGGCTGATCCCTCTCGAACACACACTCCTGGACCAAATCCAGCTCAAAACTCCCAAACACTAACGCTGTTTAAAGGGAAAGTGCACATTCTCAGTCATGCACTGTAAAAACTAAAAAAAAATCCGCAAAAAATCGAGAATTTATAGCAAAAAATGTCCGAAATTTACTGTAAAAAATACGGTAGCAATATTTTACTTATAATTTACAGTAAATAGACGTATTTCCAGCCCTTTCTCATCCCAAGGCGTCATATACTGACGCTTTTGACAATGCATATATATATCGAACGCACATGGCACCCTTTAGCATCAATATGAGACGCAGATATATATGGGCCAGAAGGCGCCTCCTAGTGGCCTAACCATAACCAAAGTGTGTTATATTGACGCTAAAGGGTGCCATGTGCGTTTGACACATTGTAAAAAGCGTCAGTATATGACGCCCTAGGATGAGAATCTGATATCATGTTTATTTATTGACCTATTAAATAACTAATATCGTTTTGTACTGTTGTAATACACTGACAACCACCAATCACAGTAGAGTTACGAGTCACATGATCAATCAAAGATCATCACAAAGTTCATACTAATAATAAACAGAAGCTGCACAGTCATTCACACAAACACTGAACACCATAATGGTGACACACATGCATTTAATAAACATTAAAACCCTAATGTACATAACGGATTCGAAAAAACGAATTATTTCAACTAACATGCATCAAATGTGAAGTGTCAGGGAATGTCAGTTTATGTTTTTTTACTGTAATTAATATAATGACTTTTTCTTTTTCACTTCCAAAAACTGTAAATGTAATGTTTTAACAGGGTTTCACCGCACAGCGTTTACCATATCTTTTGCAGTTTTTACAGTGTCATTCCTAACCAATGACGTCTTTTCTTCAGAGAAACGCACAATGAGCTTTCAGTATCTGCACAAAATAACACCAGCTCTGTAGAAAAGACAAAAATAGACTATAAAAATGCATGTGCTTTACACCTGAAATATAATGCAATGCACAGTCATTCATAACTGACGATGCTGAATACACACATCCATCTTCATTGCATGACAAACAGCAACTATTCCAGCTTCTCATTCGCCACACTGAAGTCTGATCTGATCTGAAGGTGAATAAATGATGCTCAAGACTTCATTTTCATTTTTGTACATGAGTGCGTGTCTGAAAGGCTCTGGCACTGAAGTGTTTTAGACTCATTGCATCACTGTGGTGACTAGCAGCTCGCATCCGCTCAAATTCCTGACAGCAGCTCAGTATGACACATATATAAAAGCCAAAATCAATGTTTTTTTCAAGTGCAACAATAAAATGTTGACAATAAATGTGTTATTCTACAAGCTCGCCATTGAAAAGAGAACATTGACCTGTAGTGCATTCAAGCTGGACGGAATAAAATGCACCAGCATCACATTTATCAGATTTCTGTGAGAAGAACAAGTGAGTATCTATCTAAGAAGAATTAATGCATGCATTATTTGGGCAACACTTTACAATAAGGTTCACCTAAGCTAATATGAACTAAGAATGAACAATATTAACAATGCATTTGTTAATATTAGCTACTGCACTGTGAACTAACATGAACACACAATGAACAGCTGAATTTGTAATGACTAACGTCAAATACTGAAACAAATGTTGCTCAAGGTTAGTTCATGTTAGTTACATTAAGTTTAGTCAAGGAAGATGAATAGTCTATAAAAAACTAAAGCTTATGTTTGGCTTGCATGAGCTCAAATAAAGTCATCATATCTGTGCAACATGAAAACTAAAGGTGCGCTCAGGTGGAGCAATGCAATGTCTGGATCTGACACTCACAGTGAGTGTTCAAGGATCTGAGCAGAACTACAATCGAGGTGTAATTAACTGGTGCGAGTGTCTGTGAGAGCTATCCGTGTTCGGTGGTGTGACTTGCCTTTTGGGAACAGAACTATTTCCAGACTGAACCCTATGTACAGTGAGAAAGCCACATCTGACAGCACACCGCGTTCAAAACACAGACATGTGCTGTCATTTATACACAGACATATGCATTTGTATACACACACACATATAAAACAGCACAGGAGCCTTCAAAAGACATGAAACTTCTGGGATCATGGGATGAGATTAACAGCAATCTGTTACTGACTGCATGATTCCTGATGCCTTAATATCACTCTTAATGTTTATGCTCTCAGCAGATGTTTCGAACCAAATTAAAAGCACAAATCACATGGTAAGTGGAAATTACCATGATAAAGCAAAGAGAATACACAACATATGGGCCTAAAACGACAAGAAGAAAGCCAAAAAAACAAACCTGCAATATTTCTAAATCAAGCTGCTGTTGAACTAATACAATATCAGACTGACGCCGTACAACATCTATAATAGAGATGCAGAAATGTGCCGTCATGCTTCAGTCTGACAATGAAATTCCAATGCAGAATAAAAAAATGATAATTATAAATGCATTAATCGCTTATAAAAACTATGATGCGTGGAAATATGAATGTAAAATCAACTTGTGGCCACTTGCATAAACCGCTAAGACTAGTCTTGACAGTTCATAACTTACCAGAATAAAACGTAGGCTAGATTATATACTAAAAGACACTGTCTTAACAAAATGGTCTATTGTTTTGTCAAATATTAATTATTTTAAAATATTTGTAAATATGTGGAGGACTTCCAAAATAATCAAATCGAATATAATCAAATTCCTGGCATCATTTAGTGAAGAGTCATACTTGAATGGTTGTCAGAGCATATATTTACACCCTGTTTAATCACTACACAAGAGGTCTTAACGAGTACAGGGTGATTATAGAGCAGGAATAGAGCTGACGAGTCCCGGAGCAGGGCCATCATGAGCAGGTGTCGAGACACTCAGTCTAAAAATGGCTGTTGATTGACATGTAGAAATGGTGATGGGATTCAGAGATTATGTGATCCGGGGAGGGGATCAGGCACATTTGGGGTCTGATTAATGGAAGCAGGCGAAATCTTTCATCTTCATGATAATTCAGCATTAAGTTTGCCACAGAATTCTGCTGACATCTAGTGGTGGTATTTAACGTTAATTGATTAGCTCCACACAAACCAGTCTAGAATTTAACATTTTAGAAACATTCAAGTGACTAATTAGCCTATACTGGCATATAGCATATAGCTTTTTAAATACAATACACATATTACAGATTGTTGTTGTGTAGACAGACTTTACAAAGCAGTAAGGTAGGCGTAGGCTACATATTGAGGCTATGGTTGGTAGGATACTCACTGTACCGATTACAATCTTATCTAGTATGGTATTTATGGCACTTCCATGGTATTACAATGGTATAATGTTTAAAACATAGTACTATGGTACTTTTTAAGCGCTAAAATTTACATTGGGGTCACGTGGGGTGAGATTATCGCTTCATAATATTATTAAAACAAAACAAAACACTTTTTACCCTCACACACTCAACAGCGCGAGAAGTGCCGTTAGGATTTTCCCGCTCATCTAGAATGTTAAAATGATTTGGGAAAATGTGTATTTAAGTGATGACTGGCTGCAAATAGGCGAAAAAGTGCAGAAGAAATGAACATACCTAAGAAAACGGGTTCAATCTGCTGGTACGGTAGTCCTTACCAAACTCTGGAGCACATCTTAGATGTCCAAGTGTCGCGTGATTCACGGCTACCCGCGTGATTTGGAATCAGAGGAGGTGTAGCAACATGAACAAACAGCTAATTATCCAATTTTTTAATGACAAGATGAGTTTGCTACTATGGTTGGAGTGAAGAAAGTGCAGGGGAGATCAGATTTTAGAAAGCTAACACTAATAACATTGACTCTCAGGCTCATGGTTGTCTTTGTAATGGTAGCCTACATGTAAAGTGATCCATAAGTAAGCTATGAACTATGGAACTATTTGGGTACTAGCCTATAATTGTTGAGGCAGGACACACCTGTAAGGGAACATACCTGAAAATGATGTGATTGTGATTATAGCCTACACAACAATGCTGAATGGGAAAGCTAGCTAGTAGCTATAAACAAATCATATTTTTGAACATATTAACCAAAATGGGTCTTTTCATGTTATATGTCAGGGATACCAAATCAGAAACGCAACATTTCACCTGAAAGCTTGTTTTGGTCTAAAGTACCAATGCTGTGAGCAGAAACAATCTCTAAGGCAGTAAATTGAAATTAAATAACTAGGCTAATCTATAAATATGTAAAATGATTTAACTGTCCAGATTGTCATCTCATCAATATTTCAGATGATTTAATGTGAAGCATCATTCATCATTACTGTGAATAACCAGAAGGTGGCGCTGTAATACAATCAGTTTGTTATAGAATAGATAAAACGTCCAGTCAAAGATTTTAGATTGCTTCCTTTTTATAACACACTCACACACACTGTCTGTAATGTTTATTAATATTTTACAGGTGCTTCTTCATTTCGTTGGAAAGTCGAAACTGGTTTTCAAGTACAAACAATATACAAAAATTGGATTTTTATTTGATTGCATTGTAAAAATCCAGGAGTGACCCGTCAACACATAATTCTATATGCAATGACAAAATTCTATTTTACAATCTCATGATGAAAACAGATCTATATTTTAAGCAAACATCATATATCAGTGTTCATGACAGTATTTATTCTAATCTTCAGTAGCTAATCATAACCATACTTTCATAAGAGAGAGTCAACTCTCATGTGACAATCAGAGGACGAGCATTTCATTTTCATTTATAAATAAAAATAAATTCCCTCAGTGTGATGCGGGATAATACAATAAAATGAAATAAATCTATTCCAGCTATATATATCTTTTTTTTTTTTTAATGAAGAGGCTTCAGATCATAAAAGGTTTTAATCATAAAACTCTGTAAATTGTGCAAACATCATATCGGACCTGAGCAGACCATTCTGTGGATCAGAGCACTGATCATGAAACATATATATATATATATATATATATAAAATCATTTTAAAACCACATTTTAAAAAGTTTATTATTACTTACACCTTCTGCCAAAGTAAAGAATTTTAAATCTAAAGGATGCCATGGTTTGTCATTTAGAGACTCGTTTACAGGATTCATCTGGAAAAAAGACAACATATAACATTTAAAATTACAGTTAGAAAAAACTGTTTATGTAAAAAAAAAAATTAAAAAATGTGCAATTAAGGTTTTTCTAATGATAGATAGTTTTTTTAGAGTGTTACATTTGCATAAAGTATGTGCATAAAGTGCATGTAGGAAACATACAGTATATTAGCAGTATTTCTGCTTCTCACTCCGGCGTAGTGTGTGTGTGTGTGTGTGTGTGTGTGTGGATGTAGGAAATGCTCCGTTTCCTGTTTGGCTTAAAATGCTGGGTTCTTTCAACCCAAATTGGGTTAAATATGGACAAACCCAACAGTTACATTTTTTATTTTTCCCCAACTGTTGGATTTGACCATATTTGACCCAATTAGGGGTTGAAACAACCCAGCATTTTTAGAGAGTAACAGTTGTCA
The DNA here is from genome assembly GCF_016745375.1 of Pimephales promelas. Next base: position 872,831 of record NW_024121128.1, read on the forward strand.
ACGTGAACTCAAATCTCAGACCTGTTGCTCCACGACTGAAAGAGAATAAACATGTCTCATTGCTTCTCATGGAGTCTGCTTGTTTTAATGTTGATGTAATGTAGAAGCCACTGACCCACTTTTAGGACCCGGACCCTTCCTGTGTTCTCGTCCTCTTCATCCTCCTCCTCTTCCCTCGCTCCGTCCTCCGGCCCGGGATGAGGAGAGCAGGGGAGCGATGCTAACACACAGTCTTCTGAAGGGTACTCACACACTCTCTCCAGCTGGACCTCGTCGAAACACACCTTCACCTTCACCTGCACCGAGAGAGAGAGAGAGAGACCGAGAATGAGAGACAGAGAGAGAGAGAAAGAGAGAGAGTGTAGACACAGTCCAGATCGGTGTAACAATACACGTGTTTACATGAGAGTTTTAAATTCTTTAATATATAGATAGATAGACAGACAGATAGTTAGATAGATATAGATCTGTTTAGGTTAATTTATAATTATTATATAATGATTAAAAATCATTATAATTATTATTTAATACGATTTATAGTATATTTTTTGACATTTTCTTGCCAGTTTTGAGTAGAAATTGATTCAAAATCCTCCATGAAACTTTAGTGTAAATACACTGTGAAAATGTATTTGTACAAAGTAGAAAATAAAACAAAAATTATTGGAATACATTTTACCTGAAAATAATAATTCCAACTCGTATAATTTCTTCCTACTTCAAAATGTCACTTTAATTCAACGTTGAATTACACTGATTATTCGTGAAAATTACGAGTGAAAATGGTCCCGAAGCAAATGAGAGTTTCCAAAAATGTCTGAATTTTCAAGCAGGACAAACATCTCCCTTCACCAAAATAACCTATTTAAACGGGTTTTCCTTCAAAAAAAAAACGTCATGACTTAAAACATCTTGAATGTAACACGACACCCTCGCCTCATTTAGAATGCACAGTTCAATGAATATGCAAATGAGCCCCGCCTCCACTCACTCAGAGATCCACTGGTGTAAATACGGAAACGTTTTCATGTGTTTTGGCATTTAGTATTTTATGGGCCTAAAAATGCAAACTCTTATAAGTGCACGTTTTTGAAAACACTCCCGTTCTCGTCTCCGTGTGAACTACAAAAACACAAGTGTGTGTGAAAAGGGTGATGTATAAGGTGGGATAAATGCGTTCACACTGCCCTTTTACACTGGAGGGCTCACATGGACACGCATGATTTACTCTGGCTTCTGTCTTTGCACTGAATTTCGAGCTGGCACAGTGAAGACGCCTTTATAGTCCCTCAGCAAACACACAACACTCACACACCATACAGAGAGAAAGCAGCATTATCGTGGCTTAACAGACTGACGTCAGTCGACCTGCAGGGGGTCGGCGGTGGTGCTGCAATGCATTATGGGAACTGTGCGAGCACGAACAGGAGGGAGAGCGAAGGTTAGATGTGGTCAGAGTGTAAACCGGGGTAATGACTCCTGGAGCAGAGACACATTCACACACACGCTGTCTAATATAACGCGTTAACTGAAATTAGCATGAACTGATAAAACTAAGGCTGGTCTTGGTTGTGTGTGTGGGTGTGTGTGTTACAGGAAGTGACAAAGATATGAGGAGGAAGTAGCCGAGAGTTTGTCACGAGACTGCTTTAAAAACCCCGAAATGTTGCAGACAAATAAAACACACATTAGTTAGGGTTGAGCTTGTAAAAATACACGCGATCCCCTTCATGCATGTGTACAGTTTAGCGGTTCATGCAATGCTCTGCTTTTAATGTGCAGTTTTGAATAGGGAAATATCACTTTTAGCGAATTAATTATTTTTTAAATGTTTTTGAGAGAAGGTCTAGCCAAGGCTGCATATATTTGATCAAACATACAGTAAATACAGCAAAAAATCTGAAATAATATTCTAATGTAAATCATCTGTGTTCTATGTGAATATCCAGTAAAGTGTAATTTATTCCTGTGATCAAAGCTGAATTTATCATCATTACTCCAGTCTTCGGTGTCACATGATCCTCCAGAAATCACTCTAATATGAAGATCTGATGATCAACAAACATTTATGATTATTATCAGTGATGAAAACAGTTGTGCTACTTCATATATATATATATATATATACTGCTCAAAAAATAAAGGGAACACTTAAACAACACTTAAAAAGTAAAAATAAGAAAAAAAATTTAATAAGATTAATTAATTCATTCAGATCTATGATGTGTTATTTTAGTGTTCCCTTTATTTTTTTGAGCAGTGTATATATATATATATATATTGTATTCAGCACCTTTCGTTTTTTAAATGACAGTAAAATAATTTATATGATCACAAAATATTTTATCAAATAATTTCTGTTTTGAAATTTCTATTCCTGAAAAAAAATCAAAATGTATAAATGAAGCAGCAACTGTTTTCAACAATGATAATAATCAGAAATGTTATGAATAATTGAGTTTCAAATCAGCATATGACATGGTTTCTGTAGGGCTTTCACAGGTTTACACTTACACAAACTAAGGCCTTAAACATTAGCAGAAAGTCATAGCTTTAAATGTTGTGTTTTTGCCCAGTTTTCCATAGAAATATGTAAACGCCCTTAAATCAAGAGACATGGTGTATTTTCTCAGATATTGTTAGACTTGTACTGGTGTTGTGCACGGCTGGCGTAGTTATTTTTAAGTCAATATTTCTAACACATTTGCATGTTCACGGTTCTCTATCGTCAGGTAATGGTCACATGACATGCAAATAAACAAATATTTCTTTATTTAGTGTGTTTAATTTGATTCTTTATTGTACTTTTTTATTTTTATTATGATTTAATGCTTTTTTTTTGCATTTCAGTAATTCTCAAACTTCCAGCATTCGCCTCTCGAACCCCGGTTTAATAAAGTAGATGTACACTCTAAAAATGGGTCAGATAAGGACAAACCCAGCCATTGGGTTAAATTTTTTAATTACATTTTAACCAAACGTTTGGGTTTGTCCATATTTGACCCAAAGTTGGGTTAAAACAACCCAGCATTTTTAAAGTGTAGGCCTTTAATGATAAAATATGAAGTTACTGTATTCTATTGTAGAGTTTATAAGCATTAGCTTCTAACAGACGTATGTTTGCTTTCTCCTTTAAAATTGAAACAGCAGTTGTTTTATTATTGTGATCATAAACGCTTGTGTTCTTCTAGCTCAAGAGTCCAGTTCATTATTGTGTTCTCTTGATGTATATTTCACTCCGGTTCCTGGCAGAAGTTAGTGTGTGTGTGTGTGTGTGGTTACACTGCTGCTCTATTAACTCCGTGTGTGAAAGCCCATCTAAAAGAAGAGGTCATTCTTTCTTTCATTCAGACTCTGTCGTTCCCGTTTCTGCTCGGTTGAGCTCTTTTGTGTCGGCTGTGTCCCACTTACTCCACAACGCTTCGTTTGATGAGATCGGCCATTAACCCACATCGCAACCTCCACAGCAAACTCTGCTGATATTAGATGTGATATGTTTCCAGAAGTGAAAGTTTCCAGAAGAGTGTGTGTGTCAGTGTTTTTCAGCTCGACGGAGGAACTGCACAGTTTAGGGAAGCCAAGCGTTCATCAGTGTATCCTGTGTGTGTGTGTGTGTGTGTCAGTCTCACAGATGAATCAGATGCCATCATAAATGTCCGGCGTTCCCTACGAGCTTTAATTCCTCCCGCTGCGACTCGAGAATAAAAGTGAGACGTGACTGACAGCAATGATGTGCACAGTAAACATCATCGTTCGACTGTTTCGGCTCATTATATGCGTTCGCTCGTGGAACAGAGACTACATTGGTTGTGCTTTCTATGTTTTTGTATAAACAGTGAAGACAATGCAATAGAAGGATCATTTTACAGTTTCCAAGGAATCTCAGAATATATTAACAAGCTTTGCGTTTATTATTTTGCAAAAAAAAAAAATATATATAGATGTAGAGCAAATATATGTGTGTGGTTATTATTGTGAAATATTATTATTTATATTATAATATTAATATTATATTATCCAGAAATCACTCTAATATGAGGATCTGATGCTCAAGAAACATTTATGATTATTATCAATGTTGGAAACTTTTTTTTTTTTTTTTTTGTGGAAACTATGAAACACTACCATAAGGAATAATAATAAATAGCAAGGATGCATTAAATTTACAGTAAAGACATTTAAATGGTATAAAAGATTCTATTTCAAATAAATGCTGTTCTTTTGAACTTTCTATTCATCAAAGAATCCTGAGAATTCAGTTTTCAACACTGATAATAATCATAAATGTGTCTTGATCCTCATATTAGAGTGATTTCTGGAGGATCATGTGACACTGAAGACTGGAGTAATGATGATAAATTCAGCTTTGATCACAGGAATAAATTACATTTAATTATATTAAGGCAGAAAACAGCTTTATTTAACAGATACTTTAACGTGTAATAATCATATTTCACAATATTACTGATTTATGAAATAAAAACATTTAAAAATCGTATGTTTCGACCGGTAATGCATATTATAATCTTTTGCTTTACGTTGGGATTCAGTGGATTAAAATCCTATAGATAAAATTAGTAGTCAAGTTCGATCAAACTGGTCTACAGCATTACAATCATTACATCTCTGGGTCATTTTCGCCTCACACACGTCGAGGTCAGACAGGACAGTGTCAGGGTTAAAGGCACTGAAGAAGCACGACTGCGATAGATTAACCTCCATCTATTCTTAGACTACGTTAAAGCCAGCCTTGGTGTTTTGTTTGTTTTGTTTGTTTGTTGTTTAAGCCAAGAAGTGAATTTTAAAGGTGTGTTGAACAACTCCAGAATGAGTCAGGTGCTTCTTCCCGAAGTCATGTTCTGATTTGGCTTTTTTATGCAGTGTTTAAATGTGTTAAATCTTCACCTGTGAACTGTGATGGCGTGAGAGATAAGGCTTATCCAGGATTAACACTGAGCAACTGCCTCGCCACAATCAAAGACGAAAGAGATCTTCTGGACTGACTATTGACAGATCACACTTTGATTCATTCTTGGGAATCTTTCTAAGTGCGTTCAGGTGTTTCTTTGAAATTAGAAATCCCACTAAACCACAAACACACTGCATTACGCTAGTATTTCACTGCATATACAGTACACTGTTGTGTAAAAGTTTTGGATCAGTACGATTTTTAATCTCTTTTGCTCTCCAAGGCTGCGTTTATTTGAACAAAACAAAAAAAACAGTAATATTATAAAATATCAATCATTCAATCAATCAATCATTTATTTATTTATAGAGCACATTTAAAACACAACCTAAGTTGACCAAAGTGCTTTACAAGGAATAAAAGAGACATATATAAATATAAATATAAGATATAAAACTGCGATACAAACTTAAAACCAAACGAGACAAGAAGGCACTCAATAAAAAATATATATATATTATGACATTTTAAAATAAATTTTCTATGTCAATATATTTTAAAATGTAATTTATTCCTGCACTGTAAAAAAATATTTTCATGATTTGTAATCAAAACATTTTGTCTTTTGTCAAATCAACTTAAATATTTAATGTAGTTCAGATAACATAATGTTTTGATTTTCTGACGATTAAATCAATCACTTTCATTGTATTAACTCAATTTTTCCATTTCAATAAACTTAAAATTAAGGCAACCAGGTCATTTCATTTTTTAAGTTAAACCAACAATATTTTTTTTTACAGTGTGTGATCAAAGCTGAATTTTCAACATCATTACTCCAGTCTTCGGTGTCACATGACCCTCCAGAATATGAGGATGTGATGATCAAGGAACATTCAGTCGTGTACAATTTATTTTCAGGATTACTTGATAATAATAATATTAATAATAAAACTTTATTTTATATAGTGCCTTTAAAAGTCGTATCTCAAAGCACTTTACATAAAAAACAATGGAATTAGATAGATACAAAGATATTAGTATCTTAGATACTAATTATACTAATTATCTATTATCTTAGATAATAGAAAGATATTAATCATAAATGTTTCTTGATCATCAGATCATCATATTAGAGTGATTTCTGGAGGATCATGTGACACTGAAGACTGGAGTAATGATGATAAATTCAGGAATAAATGACACTTTACTGTATATTCACATACTGTATTTTTAGTCAAATAAACACAGCCTTGGTGAGCAAACGCGACTTATTTGAAAAACATTAAAATCTTACCGATCCAAACGTTTAAGTTGCATGCTCTTGATATTATGAGCGCAGCATCTCGTTGTGAATGTCACGCGTAAACACAAGAAACACTCACCGCTTTGGTGGCCGCTTTGCTCTTCGCCAAGCAGGAGCGCTCGAGGTTCTGGTACCCTCCGATCACTTCGATCTCCTCTGCTGTGGGAAACCTCTTCTTCCCCGTTTCCCTGGTGTTGCTGGGAGCGGGCGTGGGAATGTTGGCCGGTGGCGCCGCTTTGGGAGTCCCTGTTGGGACGCTACTAGGCGTTGATATCCCTGCAGGTCTTCTAGGGGTGATTGTGATGGTCGTCCCTCTTTTGCCAGGTCCACCTGAGGCGCTTCTGATGGAGAAGAGAGGTGGAGACGGGGTTGTAGAAGGGGACGGGGTGCACGGTTCTGGGGGTTTGGTTGTTGATTCGGAGTTGCGGGCGTTGATTGTGAATGACGTTTGTTTAGGAGGTACTTTCTGTTGGGCTTTTGGGAATCTAGGACTTGTTGACGCTTGTGTTTCCCTTAAGATGTCTGGTCTTTTGGCTTCCTGGACCTCCGGTTCTTTAATACGGCTATTCTCCATTCTGGTCTGTACCTTTCTGTCGTTTTGGGAACCACATCCGGCTTCCGGTTCCCTCAGCTGTAGACGCTGTACCATCTGAACACCTGTCGACTCAATCGTCTCAGGTTTCTCACCGTCCCTCCCATGATTCCACAGTTTTACCGTTTCTGGTAGGACATCCGGTGACGGCACTTGTCTAATAGGGTTGTATTTACCTTGAGGTCCACTATGTGGGGGCAAATCCGCCGATCGTTCACTGATACACACTGCAGTCCTGGACCCAACAGTCTTGAGGTTATATATCCGGCTCATGGCGTCTAACGAGTCCGAGAGTGTTGGGGAGGGAGAGAGAGAGGGAGGGAGATACTCTTCCTCTAACAGCTCGTCCTCTCTCTCTTTTGTCTCGTCTTGTGCTCTACAAGCGATCTCTACATGGCGTTCGGTCCCTCTCTCCGTGTTCTCGCTCTCGAAAGCGTCTCGGATAGAGATCTCCCCAACTTCTCTTTCTGTCGAGTCTGACTTCTGCAAGAGCGACTGAGAAACAGGAAGAGGAAGTTGAGGGCTTGACTTTGCCATGCTAGCGTCCTGTGTGACGTCAAACGGTCTGACAGACTGTAGTGTGTTTTCTTCCTGTTCTCTGTTGCCCCCTTCTTTATCAGCTTCCCTGCCTTTCTGCATTTCCTTCTCTTGTTGACGAATTCTCTCTTTTAAGGACTCGACTCGTGTCAAAGGTCGACCTGCCTTCCAGCTCCCTCTCCTCTCCAGTTGTCCATCCCCGACAGGGAGACTCGCTCTCCTTTCTGCTAATATATCGACCCCATAAAACACAGTCCTGGGGATGGCGACTCCCTCTTGGGTGCAGAGTTTGCTCAGTCCCTGTGTAAAAGATTGCTGTGAGGTCAAACTGATCTCCTCTGTGGCTCGTTTTGGAAAGTTCTGGTGCTCTTTTTGATCCTGTGTACTCATTTCGGAAGATATCTTGTCTGGAAACACATCCCCTGCCCTCTTGAGTTCTCCGTCTGATAGGGCTTTTTCTTGGCAAGTTTGTCCGGCGTAGGCCTTAGATGGGCAACTGGGATCTTCAAAGGGAGTGTTGACGCATTTGCAACAAATTCCTGCAGAGAAATCGATAGTACCGTTATCTGAGGATGGGATACTTGCACCATGGGATTGCGTTGAAGCTCCGACGGTTTCCTCATCCTGATCGGATTCTGTTTTTGCCTCCGTTTTGACTTCTATGAGTGTCTGACTTTCCATCACCTCTCTCTGTTTACTTTCTTTCTCATTCTCCTCCCTCACTCTCTTGATCTCTATTCCCGAGCTGCTCTCCCTCCCATCTTGTTTGATGGGAACTCGTCGAGCGAATGTGACCCCCTCTTGGTTTTTAACGGAGACCCGAGTGAATCCCTCTTCTCCATCCACACTTGAAGCCTGTTCCTCTGTATCTCCACATGTAAAATCATTCTTATTTTCAACTCTTCGTTCTTTTTGTCTCTTTTCAAGCATCGGCTCGTCATGTTTGGGTCGGCCCCATCTCCTGGTGAACCTCGATTGATTCTCCGATGGGTCCGCGCCCGTTACCCGTGTCTTGACCCTGCGATCAGAATACGTCCTTTCCATCTTCTTAACGTCTGTCTTTCCCTCACGGTTCTCCTGTTGGGAAACCACACGGTCGGAGAAGCTGAAGGAGCGTTTGGGAACACCCCTAGACGTCGGACTCGTTTCCGTGCTCTGATCCTCCGGCACAAACAGGTCCCCAGTGCTGTATCTATCCCGATTCTTTCCCGGTCGGTTGAAGCAATCCGTGCTCTTGGAGCGCATCGGAGGTTTGGGATGTTCCCCAAACTTACTGAGCAGCAAACTAACCCGTCCACTACATTCTTGAGTCGCCTTATCCTTGTGGTTCGGAAATATCTCCGCTCTTTGCATGACAGTCCTCGACGTCAAGCGCATCGATCTCCAAATCCCTTCTCTCTCTAAACGTTCCTCACCGCTCCCTCTTTCCGGCATCCCAGCAATCTCTGTTTCTCTTTTCCCGTCGATCACGGATGGCTTGATGATCAATACCTCCGACGCCCTAATCTCCGTCACGCTTCCTCCGCAAGCCAGAAACTCTCTCAAATCCATCCGCATCCTCTTTTCTTCCTCCTCCACCTCCTTATTCATCCTATCCGGTTTTTCCTTACCATGTTTGTCTCTTTCGATGATGATAATGTTGTTTGCCTGGATCGTGCGGAGACCTACGACCTGAGAAAATTGGGATTTGCTGATTTCCACGTCTCTGGTTTCTCTCCCAGTGCTTCGATCTCGCTCTCGTCCCTCGCTTTTATTTCCCGTCTTCTCAAACCACATCTCTCTATCCCGTCCTCTCCAAATCTCAGTTTCCCTATTCCTTTCTCTTCCGCACTCATTCTCTCCATCTCTAATCACCTCCTTCCCTCTGTTATCTCTCCGAAAGCTGTTCTCGGAGCGAATGAAGGGGTTCTGTTGGATGGGGCTGATGGTTTCTTTTTTGGATATCTGTTTTTGCACTTCGGTCTGAAGGTGATGTGTGAGTTTACTATCCGTTTGCTCTGTGACGACGTCTTCCGAGATTCCCAAGACATCCGGAGAATTCTGTCCTCCGTCTTTCTCTCTCTCTCGCTCCTCGTCTTGTTTCGCTCTCCTTCTCTGGATGATCCCTCGCTTCCAGGCCGGCATGCTGGCCATCCGCTCCTCTTCTTCCCTCTCTCGTCTCTCTCTCTCCTCCTCCTCTCTTCGCTTTCTCTCCAGCAGAAGCTGCTTCCATTCCGGTAGAGCCGACAGAGACATAACCACGCGGTACTTGAAACAGTGCGGTGTTACTGATCAGAGAATTTCCAGGAACATCCAGGAATCCTGTCAAATAAATAAACACTTTAGGTTTGTCTAAAATGGAGATGTCATGCACTTTGCCAGATGAACCATCTTATATTGCCAGTATCCTATTAAAGGGATAGTTTGACCAAAAATTAAAATTCTTTCATCATTTAATCATGTTATTTATTTTAACAACTTGAGGGTGAGTAAATTTAAATTTTGGGTGAACTATACCTTTAAATTCAAGTCAAGTATAGAGAGACATGTGCATCTTTCAGTACAAACATATGATTATTCATTTTTATACTGCATAACAATATTTTATTGTTTTTATTCTGATTTTAGATATAAAATATTAATCCTAATTGATAAGAGAAGAAGCTTATTTTAGGTGCTGTGACTGCTCACTATTTTGTTTTTGCAATTCACTTTTTTGCAGGTTCAGTCCAAATATCAAATCAAATTTAATTCAGTAGTTTGTGCTTTACAGCAGGATAAGTATCTAAAAAAAACAAGACAGCAAAACAATGTTTACACAAAAACACCAATCAGAAATTTAAACATGAAAAATATTACTTAGCATGCATAGATAACATAATATTGTATGCTTGTCGTTTTTCATGTCAACTACTCAAATTATGATTTGTTGCATGGAAAAACAATTATTCTGCCATTATATCAACTGAAATGCCTATAATTAATTTTTATTTTGACATACTTATCTATTTAATACACAATAATCCCGTTTAAGTAATTATTTTTACATACCTTATTTTGTGGGATGACTGAAGTCCTGATTCACCGGAATAAACTAAGTTTTCCTCGTTTCCACTCGCTCGACGTTCATCTTCCCATGAATATAACTCCAAAGAAACCATCAAAAGTCCTGATAATTCATCCACTCTCTGCGAAAGTGAAGCTGCGACCTCGACCTGTCTAACACGCAACAAGCAATAAAGCCCCAGTTAAAGCTCCAGTTAGCTCATATTCCCGGTTCCCCGAGCCGTGTGTGAGTCCCGCGGAGCGGAGCGGCAGTGTCGTAAACACGGGCGGCTTTAGCGGCGCAGGAGTGGAAGAGTAATCCCATAATTACATTAAACTCCAGCAGGAGAATCACAGGCACACGCGCCATATTGCCGGAGAAAACACGCATCTGTTCTCCATCTCCTCGTGTGTGTGTGTGTGTGAGCGAGCCGTTAACGGGAGAGTGACGGCGGCACGGGAATTAACCCCAGCTCTTAGATAACAGTCAAAGTTCAAAAACTCCCCTTAATTAGGCTCTTAATTATACATTACATAATAATCACATAGCTACTTTTTAGTCCCAGTAATGTACATTTTTTAAATAAAAAACCCAACAATTTTATTTATCAAAAATGTTCATTATAACTAGAAAGTTTTTTTTTTAAATTAATGTTTATAAATATTAATTTAAAAAAACACACACAATAAGGAATATTTGTTTTACTAATATTAGTTGAACCTGAAGAACAGAGTAGGTCACGTGACGTCAACTAGTTGTCATTTTTGCTAGTTTCTCCAACCCGATCTCACGGGAATTCGTACGAATTTTACGAGGTGGCTAAGTCGTAACAATTCGTACGACCTCACTCGTACGAATTAGTACAATTTAGCCAATTCGTATGAATTACGACCTACATAACCGTCACGTGGGTTTAGACAAATCGTACGAATTCCTACGTGTGAGGTCGTACGAAGTAGTAGGCACTTTTGAATCACTCATGTAAATAAAAAAAGTTTTCCTGTCAGATTTTCTTTATGCAAACCCATAAAAGGGTTATAAAGTGAAATCAGAACGATAAAAACATCACTAATATTAAACATGTTTTGTTTAATAGCTACATTACCGTTCTAAATAGAACCCTCACTGCATGATTCCTTATGGAACGAGTTCTGCTATTGTTACGTCAAAGAACTTTTATATTTTTTATATATTTAACCAGTTCCTTAAACCTGTATAATAAGCAAACATGTTTTTAACATATTGCTAAATAATTCAGCTACAAGAGAAAAACACATAATTTGCTGCAAAATTGTCTTTATTCAGAACGATCTGATCTAATAGAGGCAGACGTGGTGCGATAAACTCTAAAAACACACGGCAAATAAACTTAAGGAGGTTTTCAGGTCTTATAATAGTGCAGATGCTTTCATGTCTTTAGTTTCTACAAAAATATTTTCATGTTTTTTGACCATGTAAAAATACATTCTCCACCAACTAATCATCATATAAACACACTTCAAGCATCAGACATTTCATGATTTCCAGTGGTTATGACACTTATTGGTGTGAAACACAGTTTTTATCCTGACACCAGCAGACATCTGAAACATTTGTAAAGAAATAAAAGTATTATATAAAAACAAGCAGTAAATACAAAACAAAAGTCCTCATAAAAGCTGAAACGTTACACTACTGGCCAAAAGTAAACCATCCAATGTCATTTTCTCCACAATGATATTGGATGTGTCTGTGTGTGTCTCTCTCTTAATGTCACACCAGGGCTGAAAAGAGATATTTAACTGATGACCTTTGACCTGTGAACCTCATCCGAAGCCGAAACACATCAGCTCCTCTTCCGCTGACTACAAATAGAATTTGATTTCTTTTATCTAAAAAGGATTTGACTCCTTTTTAAACGCTATTTTGATGACCTTGTAAGCTTTAAGTTAGCAGTTTAAAAGTGTAGAAAATAATGAGCATGACGGATGAGGGCTATAAATACTGCCAGAGAGGTTTAGGGACACAAACTACACAGAAATGCACAATAACATCACTTATTTTCACATCTATAACTGGACAACAGGTGAGAATTAAACATGCATACTGTAATGAGCTCATATGATGATGAGTGCAGCAGAAAGCTGTTTGAAATGTATATTGATGTATGCAGATAACGTTTCTCACTCATGTTTGGACAGTTTATATCGTGCATTACGTCTCCCAAACATATCTTTGCTTGCCTTCAAGTCGCATCACGCCACCAGAGGTCAGAATTAGCAGTGGCGGGACCTCTGATGACATCACAGATCATCTTTAAATATGCATGAGGTAAACCCCAGGACGAGAGACATGACTTCAGAAGGCAGCGTGACTCTCTTACACGCTTTAAAGATGAACGCTATATAAATTATTATTAATGATTAATTATAGGAAACAGAAATAAACTTACTTTTATTTTAGTTGTAATTAATTATGGCAAATTATTTTCCGTTTCTTTTTTTAAGATGTTTTACAAGTGTGTCACTATATATAATGGTCTCGTTTATGGATTGTGATTCCGGTTTATTGGAAATGGATAATATAACTAAAATCCTATAAAAAATATCATGTACTGTATATTCAGGCACCTTCAACATTTCTCACATGACATCACACATGAATTATATTAAATATCTGTCAGCTGTTCAATTTAACTCCACAATTAGATCATACCAGTTTAGCTCAACCAGTGACCAAGCAATGCGAATGTTGTTCAGTGTGTGTGTGTGTAGCACTTACAGAAAACACACTTCAGCAGAACATCATCAGCTCAAATATTAGTCCCAAATGTGTGTAAATGTTACTTATATAAATTAACTATAGTGTCCTGATCACACTAGTAGAAAATATCAAAAATGATATCTGGTGTCGGAATAGTTTTTGGTGTGACTGTATATAAAGCAAAGTGTGTTAAAGGAGTAGTTCACTTTAAAAAAAAATTGCTGATAATTTACTCACCCCCGTGTCATCCAAGATGTCCATGTCTTTCTTTCTTCAGTTGAAATGAAATTAAGGATTTTGATGAAAACATTCCAGGATTTTCTCCATATAATGGACTTCAATGGGGACCAAATGAGAGTTTCAGTCCAAACTACAAACTGTTCAAAGGGCTTTAAACGATTCCAAACGATGAATAAGGGTCTTATCAAGTGAAGCGATCGCTCATTTAATAAATAAATAACAAAGTTTAAGTTTTATAAGCTCAAATGCGCGCCTTGCTCTGTTCGTGACTCTCCTGTTCGAACTCGTTTATCAAAATGAACGTATCTTTTTTCCGAGTCAATTCGTTCATTGAATGAACCAAATGACTCGAAAAAAGATTTGTTCATTTTGATAAACGAATTTGAACAGAACGCGCAATCGTTTAAACCCCTTTGAACAGTTTGCACTGAAACTCTCATTTGGACCTTGAACCGTTTGGTCCCCATTGAAGTCCATTATATGGAGAAAATCCTGGAATGTTTTCATCAAAAACCTTAATTTCTTTTTGACTGAAGAAAGAAAGACATGGACATCTTGGATGACACGGGGGCGAGTAAATTATCAGCAAAAGTTTTTTAAAGTGAACTACTCCTTTAACTATAAAAACGGTAGACTATTTTCCGCTGACTCAAACACTGGTACTCGGCTGGTGAAAGGATGCTATTAGATGTATGATTGATTTTTGATACATACTTAATTTTTTTTTAGATTTAAGTGCTTTGTACGACTCTGTATCGTTATTGTTATTTAAAGAACACATAACTTGTGTTTGGCTGATGCAGTGATCGCTGTCCCCTAGTGGCGTGGAGAAGAGCTGTTCTTCTGAACTTTATCCTGGAATAAAAAAGTAAAAAAAAAAACAACACTGATAATAATCATAAATGTGTCTTGATCATCAGATCCTCATATTAGAGTGATTTCTGGAGGATCATGTGACACTGAAGACCTCCAGTGATGATAAATTCAGGAATAAAAGACAAATTACTGTATATTCACTGGAGTAATATTTCGTTCGTGTGCTCCGCTCCTCACTGAGTCTTGTGTGTGTGGCTGGCGCTGCGCTCGCTGCCCTCTAGTGGCGTGGAGAAGATCTGCAGTTTGCTCTTGAGCTGCCGGCGCAGGTACACACAGTCCTGCGCGTCCAGCGAGTGCGCGAGCGCCAGATACAGCGACAGGAACAGCGCTAACACCAGCCGGTCCAGCGGCAGCGACGGCAGGAGCCACAGCACCGTCAGCAGCTCCACACACACCGGGTGTCTGAGGTGAGAGTACAGGCGCTGCGCTCGCTCAGACTTCAGCAGCAGCGGGTCGCCCAGACCCAGACACTCGTAATACACCTGACACACACACATACAATGACTTTTGACAGGTGAAGATGAATCATATTTGAAACATCCGGGTTTTTTGGCTCATATATAGTGAGAATATGGAGAAGAAAACAGCTTGGATTTATTCAGAGGCTCAAACTCAATGAGATCTTCATAATGAGTATAGCAGATACTGACATAAAATGCATATAAATATCAATATCTGCCAATAATGTTGGATTTATCATTTAAATGTGTAGTTTTATGATCAAATCTCTGTACTTTTAAAACATATAATGCAATGCATGAACAATGGTAACACTTTACAGTGAGGCTCATCAGAAATAGAAGATGAGATTTGCATGATTTACAGGCAAGATCTAGTAAAATATCTAATAAATAGAGTGTATAGTTGTTGTAGATGCAGATGTACCTGTTTGAGCCCCATCAGCTCGGGATAGTCGAAGATGAGGAGGATGCTGCAGATTACGGCCCAGCACAAGAAGTGTATGACGAAGCAGAGGAGCGGGAACCAGATATCCCAGGGTGCACTGCGCACTGACCACAGACAGGGGGCGCCGGTGACCGGCTGCCAGAACTGCATCAGCAGCTACACACACCACAACATCATTATTACACTCATTACACAGGTAATTCAGTATTAAGATGATTCCGAAATTACAGGGTTAGTGTGTTTGAATAAAAATAAAATAATAATATTAAACCAACGAACGCAATTGTATTAGAATATATAAACATATATATTTGATTTAAAATGTCAAATGTTTTACTGTTAATGGAGTCTTTGTACATGAAAATATATAGTTGCCTTTTACATGTTAGGGAATATGGTTATATTTGAGAGTCTGTGGCATCCAAAAGATTGAAAATAATAGATCGCTCAAATAAAATAAGCATTTATTTCTGACGTTATTATTGTGGAACTAAATATACAATATAATGAGGTCACGTGACAACGATGTAGCATACTAATGTGAAAACTATAGCGCATGCTCATAGGCAGAGGTACCTGAAGTGCTGCAGCGGTGGTGAAACAGTACACAGTTCTGCTTAACACACCAAACACTCGCTGACACACACTCTTAACTGGAGCCCAGGCCAATACACTGTGCTGGAAACTGAAGAGGACCAGAAGGAAAACATCCACAGCTACAGCCTTCAGAACCACTCCGTCCCGCAGAGCGACAGACCAGGGCACAGAGTCTGAGAACACACACACGCACACACACACACACACACACACACACACACACACGATCAGAACTTTTTCAAAACCAGAAAAAAAGATGTGCGCCCAACGTGGGGCTCGAACCCACGACCCTGAGATTAAGAGTCTCATGCTCTACCGACTGAGCTAGCCGGGCTACATGCTAACGACGCACGCATTCCAAAATGACGACATGACGCACGTGCGTGCAAAAAAATGCAACCCTAATTTATGGGGTTAGTCAACTGTACATTCTGATCAACCAGCAAATTTTATTTACACATAATCTTTTCTTAATTGTTTTAAAAGGCAGATCAAGCTAACTTAGTTAACGTTAACGTTACCCGAGTCACTTAACGTTAAAACTTGGAACAGCCCGAAACTTAATTAACATTTACAAAGCGAATATACGTCCATTCGCAACACAATCCCTCCACTACTATATTTATGTGCACATGTCATGTGTTGATAAACATAATATGTATAGCATGTAGCTTTTTTGTTGGTAAACTTTAAAAGCGCGCTCCCTTACCTTGACACGGAGGCGCGGCCCCGCTCAGATTATGATAGATGGCACGAAACGACACGAAGCGAACAAAATCAGCACCGCTCACAAACACGAACACGAAGGTGATTAAAGCTGAAATGGACAGAAAACAATCGCGAAAAGTTACCGACGCCATGATAATATTTATATTTCCAACGGACAGTGTGATACTTCCGGGCTGCAGTGACGCGCATGATCACCGGATGGCGCTAACGTTTCGTGATTATCAATTCTGTGCTTTAAGACGTAAAGTAACAAATAAACATACAAGTTATCATTAACTAAAATGCTAAAACATATATATATATATATATATATATATATATATATATATATATATATATATATATATATATATATATATATATATATATATAATTAAAATAAAACCAACGACAAATAAAATATTAACCTTTTTTGTCTCTAAAAGTGTGATGAAAGATCTGACATCAGTGTTTTTCAACAGTGTTTGAGGTTTAGCATTAATGGTAACACTTTACAATAAGCTAGTTTCATTAGTTCACATTAGTTAACTACATTAGTTAACATGTACTAAGAATGAACAATACTTCTTCAGCATTTATTAATCTTAGTTAATATTAATTCCAACATTTACTAATACGTTATTAAAAATCAAAGGTTGTATTAGTTAACATTAGTTAATGGCCTAGATAAGAGTGACTGGAACCATTTGAGTACAGTAGCCTACCTGTGATACCAATCAAACTCTCCAGCCGAGATAATCCTGTGATCTACAAAGTCAAAAGTCTAATAGCACTAAAGCCATTGTGTATTCAGCGCCTGTAGTTATTAAAATATGATTAAAAACTCTTAACAGAGCAGACACAGTGCTGTGAATGGTTCAGCCAGTCTGAAAAATGTCAGAGACAGATTGAGTGTGTAAAAAGACAGGTTGGAAATTGGTCTATAATTTGCATGATTCGGTGGTGGAAACACAGAACTCAGCAGAGATTGAGGATCCAAATGCAGTTTATAATCAGTAGTCTATAATAAATTATGTTCGGGAGGAGCACATTCAGTTAATAAACACGAGTGGAGTGCACTCAGCAATCAATGATAAGAGGTGTATATATACAGTAGATTCAGCAATCTCACCTCACTCCATCGATAGTTTAGCCGCTTAAATCTTATCCACTCTAATTTTATGTAAGTGTGAACTCGGGAAGTAGTATAATCCAAACTCATAGTCCACACCAGAGGGCCTGTCACGATTACCAGCAGAGGGCGCTCCACCCAGACTTTTCTTAAAGAAACTACATCAGAGAGAGAGAAATGGGAACTGTAGTTTCATCAAGGAACGAGTAGTATGAAGCTGCAGACTCGGAGACCTGCATCTACAGTCCCCCTGCACCCAGAGTCCCGCATTTTCAGACCCCTCGTTTTTTGAGACAGCGCCTCCTATCAAATTGTATCGGATAAACATGTGAAGAACATGTGAAGAACTTAAGCCAAAACATGAGTAAGCTATCTTCAATTTTATTTAGCGAATCGTAGTAGCCTACTCGTTTGATTTATTTTTTTAATAAAACTAATTTAGCTCATCGATACAACATATGAATAGTCCATTTAATATTTGTAAAGATAGTTTGTAACACGATTTGAGCCGGTAATGTATGTTTTTTCGCCCTCTTCCTCCCGAAAATATTTAGATAGCTTACGTTTACGTTAGCCTTTAACCTTGGACTTTTTGTCTTAAATGCTGCAGTTATTTTCACTGCCCATTTTGTGCCCCCATACAGTTCAAACCCACAAAGTTGTCCAAAGTTCAAAAACATCTCAAGGGACACTTGAGTGACAATGAGTTTTTTTAATGCAGTTGAAGACGAAAAGTAAAGTCACGAACACTGTTTTTTCTTCCTTTTTTCTTTACAGCAAGATGATGTTTAGGTGATCATTAAATAAAGTACAGAATTGTTTATTATTGGTGTTTTGTCTATTCTGATTTGTTTTGCTTCGCATTCAAAATATTAAAAATATCAAAATATCAAAAAACAAATATAGTAATGTTAGCATTAGCATGGTAATGTTAATTAGACCATTATAGGTTTAACTGAAAGAAAAATTGGAATTTGAATTAAAAAAAAACATTGTAGCAATATAATATCACATAGCCTACTATTTTTCTGAAGATAGTTCAATCTGCTTATTGTCCCTTCCATCAGTAACAATTAGTTTATTTATTTTTTTGACACATGCATTAAGCAGGGAACACAAATATTTATTGGATCATTTATTTGAAGACCGTAATATTGCATCCTATTGTTTTAATTGCATTTGGATATCGTGCGCTGTACTCTATATACTATAGCTACTGTGCGGGTGTTATTCGATCTTTTGAACAGCAGGAGGCGCTGTGTTCGAAAAACGAGGGGTCTGAGAATGCGGGACTCTCGGTGGGGGACTGTAGATGCAGGCTCCGAGTCTGCAGCTTCATAATATTGCAAGGAACGACAATAGTCGGGGTGGAGTGCCCTCTGCTGGTAATGATGGGCACTCTCACTGGTCATCGAGACAGGGTCAAAGCACGTTATCAGTCCGAACGCATCATCACATCCACTAAGGCAGACAGCAATGAGAAATACAAGACTCAGGCAGAGATAAACACCAGAGCAGGCACAGTAACATGCAAACAAATACAAACAAGATTTCACTCATTGCAGGGCAAAATGCATTTACCGCTGGAACACAAGGGCACCGCAGCTGACAGATGTAACATTACTGTACATTTATTACACATTTTTGAGTCCTAATTTCGACTTTTCAAATCAGAAATCCAAATTTTTATCTCATATCTATGACTTATGAAGTCATAATATTTAAATGCATGATTTGTGATTAGAATTATGGTTCAAAAACAGCAATAGCAGTTGCCAAAAATGTACCATCCAAAAATACGATGACAATGTTTTGAGTGTTTGCTGAATGACGCCTGTGTGTTTTACAGCTTACCACCATATATTTCATTAAAGTGTTATTATGCAAATACACCAATTCAGAACTGTACAAGACACCAAAATAGTACAGGTGGTAAATTAGAGAGTGAGATGGTAAATCACTGTAAGTGCGGAGTAGCCTATGTGGCTCTGCGACTGAAGCTTGTTTTAAACAAGATCCTGGATCATTTCAGATCACAACAGTTAGCAGCAGATTTCAGATTTTGCTGCTTTATGAATCGGTCATTGTGTGATACAGCTTCATTTTTTTTTTTTAGTAAATGCAACAGATGTAACTCTTGAAACATCCTCTATTTCACTACATTAGAATATACGTATCTAAAACACAAAAATGCATATGCAAAAGAATGCCTCCAACAAAAGTACTACTTACAAATGTTGTTTAATTTATACAGTTAAATACAAATACATACAGTTGTCAAATTAAAAAAAATCAGTGAAATCAATTTATTTACACTGACTTTTGACCCGATTTACAGTCTGGATGAGAGTCAAAGTCAGTTTATTATATTGTGTGAACAAAATAAGAATACTCTAAACATGATGCTAACAAAAGTTTGACCTTGCTGAACTTTGACCTAAAGTTGACCTTACTTAAGTCTAAAAGTTGTCCCAACTTCCTGATGGAGTTATGTGAACAAACAATTTTGAGTTGAACAATTGTATGCCATTTCCCAGCATGCATTGTGGCATGAAAAAAAATATTACTTTGCATTTACTGGCTTTATTAGTAATCAATGCTGTAGCTGCTGTTGTTACAACAGTGGTAATGTAATCAGACATGGACATAAAAGAACAAGGATTAATGCTGATTGCTAAATAATCTGTAGTTGCCATGACAATTTTTAGTTCATAGGACTACCTGTTATTTATTAGATGAACAAAATAAAATAAAAAATAAAATAAACAATTACACAATGTAAACGTCCGAGCCAGACTGCAGATTTGATCTCAGAGATCTCACAGGAAATCTCATAATGCATGATTGGCACAGAACAAGGTTGTTGTTCTTGGAATAATGTACAAAGTCTAGTGTGTGATGTCCAGTTGTTTAACCATTTCCAAAAGGCAGAAAGTGGGATTCATATCAAATATGTGTAGTGGATTCCAACCTTCCTCAATCCATAGTCCAGTCACATTTCCAGAGCTTTTGACTGTACAGTTTCAAAGCAGTCAGATCAATAATTATGTTGAATATTAAGCAGCTTCATGTAAACAGGAAAATAAAGATTAAATAGAAATATAATTAAAAATATATCTTAAATAAGAAATAATTATAATTCATATTATTTAGACAAATATTTTCTACAATATTTATATGTAAATTCTTTACTTTTCTTTTTTTTCTATAAATACTTTCCTAACTCTTTAAAAAACAATAGTTGATATTCAATAAAAAACTATTATTCTTAGTTCAAGAACTAGGTTTGGTCACCCTTCTGTTAGACCAAATCTTTAACTAGGCCACTTGAAACTAATCGAATCGTGATGTAAACAGTATATATTGGAGAAATATGTAGACAGAATCCTCTAAAGATGTTTAGTGCTCAAGGAAAATTACAAGTAACCTCACCAGAACCTTCCAGCAAACCTCAACACAATCTGAATTACCATAATCACTATATATGCAATAAATATCGTAATCACAAAAATCCCATTCACTTTCTCTGGCCAACTCAAAGGTTCTCGATCACGATGGGGGGAAGCTGAGAAGAGAGCACACATTTCATATTTATAAACTCACTGTTCAATTTTAACCAGCCTCTTATTTTACTGTTCGTCTGTTACCTGTGTGTTCTCCTGTTGAGCCAGATCCTGTAGATACCACTGAAAAGATCAGTGATACAGTTTAACTACTGTTTGAAAGAGAAAAGCCCAAGCTCATGATGTATTAAAGATAATATTTCTACTCATCCACTGCTGTTCTCTCACCTGTGACTGTGACTGTGATCAAGGCTTCATTATTAGAGTCCAGAACTCTGTATGATCCAGTGTCAGTGTCTGTAAACTCATGAATGATCAGAGTCTGCTCACTGACGCTCAGTCCATCACTGCTGACCCCGTGACCTCTCCTCCACAGCTCTGTCCAGCCGGAGCCAGAGTTTCTCTCCACTTTATCAGCGTTGGTCAACAGAACATCCAACTTCAGATCCTCTGCTTTCTTCACTGAGATCTCATCTGAGGAGAAACATTAATTATAATAATGGTGTCAATCAATCAACTAATGTCATAAGCACAAGTAAGACAAAATGTTTTTTTTTTTTAAATAAGCCACTGAAAATCATATATTGTAGGCTTATCAAACTGGATATTTGATGGGATGATGAGAGGCATTTACTATTTGCTGGTTTGCATTGTTATTTATGAGGAAATCCAGAAAGCACAAGCTGATGTTTGATGAGTTTTGACTTTACCATGAATATGAAGTTTATATTGCAGGATTTCTCTCTGATCATTACTGTAATAGACTCTCAGCAAGTATTTCCCAGCGTCACTGTAGATCAGATCCTTGATGATGACGTCACATGATCCTTCTTTACAAAATCTGCTGTTTTCACTCTTACATTCTTCACTGTCACAGACAAGGATGTTTTTTGACAGTCTGCTTAAAACTAGAGCAGAAATGTCTCTGGCCTCAGATTCACATGTCAGTGTGACGTCTCCTCCTTTGCCCCCCGTCACAGGTACAGGAGTGGTACCTGCAAATATAGGCAGAATAAAATTCATTCTACCTAGAATTCCTATAACATTAAAAATAAAAATTGTTAAAAATTACAAAAAAATTATACCGACCACAATGACTGATAAAGCAAAACAGCAACAGAAGATTCAAATACCTGTTGGGAAACCAGAAGAGCTGGTTTGGCCTATGTGACACATAGACACACATCACAAACACACTCATACAGCGATAAAACACTTTCATGAGCGGTAAAATAATAGTAAACATTCATTTTCAATTAGTCTAAATATTTAACTTAGATCTTAGGCTACATGATAAAAATATCCAAAATGAAACATCAAACTTTGATCTGAATCTTCGGTGACAGTGTAATAATTATAACTACATTAAAGCCATCATAATCTTAATCACAATAATGGACCCATTGATGACCCAGCTTAAAACTTACATGGTAAAAATTCAGCACGAGTCCAGTTTGCAGGAATCAAAACTTTGTAAACATCTTAGATACGAGTCAAAGCGAAACGGAAAGCATCACACAGCTCCATCTTCCTGAAACAAAAGGTGTGCGAAAAAAAAAGTGATTTATCATTATTCATAAGGAGGAGCCTTTCCTTTACTGGTTATTTATTCAAAGCAGGTTAAGCTGTCGGGCTCCGAAGATTTAGCCTACATCATAAGTTGCCTAGCTAGTGTGACTGCTATTTTGTTAAACATGCATTTAATCAATCTTAAATGAACGGTCTGTTTCGCTGGTTCTGGGTGGTAGTGATTCGCTTTTCCCAATGTTGGGCTGTTTTCAGCATTTTTAACCTCTATACCTGATTAGCTGAAATCGAGAGTGAGATTCAGTTCAGAGATCGCCTGCAGATCATGTTCGAGTCCAGGTTTTAGAGTCGACTCTGACTCCAGAATCCCGCTGTGAGCGTCGATGGACTCACGATTTACTTTAGCCTACATCTAACCCGGGTCAGAAATAATTAGACAAAATTGCAGTCGTTAGGCCTATATAATTTTTTTTTTCCTGACACAAAGCCAAAGTCCCCCTAAATTAACACTTTTACCGTGACTGTTTTAATTAGCCCAATTTAGTCAATATGACTGTTATCTACTATTTCTAAAGTTAGCTGCATAGGATAAATGTAACCTATGTGACAGCATTTCTATGGCGTTGTCCGAATACCTCGCTTCATTTCGTCTCGTATAGCAAGAGAAATCAGCAAGAGTCGACAACGAGAGTCGATTCCTGTGCGTGAGTCCCGTGAGTCTGGTGCTATCGAGGAATCGACTCTATTGGCTAACATTCTAATTCAATATTAAAAAACATCATTAAAAACCACCATAATATTAATGTCAAAATATTATCAAAAGTGGTTAACATGTAAAAAGTTATTTTTTTAAAACATCTTAAAATCGATTATTGGTTTAACTTAAAAAATTAAGTAACCTGATTGCCTTAAAATTCAAAGTTCATTGAAATGGAAAAAGTGAGTTAATGCAATGAAGGAGAATGATTTAATCATCAGAAACTCAAAATATTATGTTCTCTGAAGTACATAAATTATTTAAGTTGATTTGACAAAAGAGAAAATGTTGTGATTACTAATCATGAAAAGTTTTTTTTTTACAGTGGGTCAGTTAAGCAACAGCAGCAAGAAAAAAAACAACTCTCTAAAGAAGATTAATACGGGAAATACTTATGTTGACACTTATTTGAAGACAATACAAGGAATGCTACAAGTGCTGAATGGGTGTAACTTTGTTATCTCGGTGCTCTTTGGGTTTAGGGATAGTTCCACTCATAAGAAAATGACAATCCAAGATCAATGATGTTGTGCTGAGGGTTTTTGTGCTGGTTTAGGCCTGCCTGTTTTACAAAAGCTTTTTATATTATTTATATTCTGTGCAAAAATGTGATATTTTCTCCCTTAAATTGATTATCAGGGGTATTTTTATATTTATATGGGCATTTTGTCTAACCTTATAAGATAAATGCATTATCTTTTATGACATGAAAATGATGAAATTAGTATTGTGGTAAATTTTTCCCTAAACCTAACTACGTCCTATAATATTTATACTCTAGCGTGTCTACACATTGACGTCGTCTGGGTGCTAATACTTGCCCCCCTTATCTAACTTGCTTCCTGCGCAGGAATAACAAACAGACTTCAGCAAATGTCCTCTAAATGCTTTATCACGACTGGGAGTTCTTGACATTTCCTCAGAGAACTTCCCCAAGAAGCATTAAGCATGGCCGGAGGATCTCAGACAAATCCCATTGAGAATCCCACCACCAGTAAACAAATACTACAGTTTTATAGAATAAGGAGATATGGTAAAATGACTGGAAACATTACTTAATTTGATTGGCTCTTCATAGACAAGCCCTTTTGTTAACCAAACTCTGTTTTTGGTTTTGAGTTTAGACAATCTAGTTTAATTTGCCATATTTGTTATTTATACAAACTTCACATATACACACAACAAGCTTTTTTTCGATTCCTCCGCCCTCCCACCCAATTCCCTCGCGTCTCAGCTCCACCCGTAGGATGCGAGGGAAGGAAGCGAGGAAAGGAAACGAGGATGCACAAATAAGAAATGAGAAGCACCCCTTGCCTTTATGATATACACTCTCAAGATGCCACATAGCCTATTATTTTATGGATGTTTTTGATGTAAAAATCTTGATCACATTATAATTGAACCTCAGAGAATATTATAACAGAATTTTGTTAAAAAGTGGCTTATGACTCCTTTAAGCATTTTATCTTGGAGCATCTTCATTCTCTTCTGCTTTTTCAGTTTTAAGTCTTACAAATGTTTTTATTCTATTAGCCTTAGTTTATTTGCTTAGTTTATTTGTTCATTTGCTCTTTTGAGTCAGCAAGTCAGACTGTTACCACCCTAACCACATATTTTGTGGTTTTCTTTGCATCACAATGCAGTCAGTCAGGAAACCATTATTATTCTTTGCACATTTATGTGAAACTTTCTTTCTTCTCTAGATTGTGATGGCAGAACTGACATGACTGAGTATATACGGTTGTGTTTGAACAGGTTTAGCTTTGTTAATGATCAGGTTTTCTGACAGAAAATGCACATAAAAACACAATTATTATTTAGCTGTTTATTCGATCAGATCTTTCAGTAATACATTTATTATTGAAGACATCTGTTGACATTTTTATTTATTCATGAATTATGTGCCATAAAATAGTTTATATTTTCTCCTGAAAACGTCTTTAAAGCTCATAGATAAATATATAATGTCTAAAGATATACAACCTAATAATATTCAATATGTTTGCTGTTATTTTTGAGCTCACTCTTTACATGTAAAAACTGCAGTTATGTAAATCATAACACTTGAACTCTAAACTATGAATATTGTTTATATGCTGAACTATTAAGCATTGCATTAAAGGCAGCGGCAGAAGAAGTGATTTGATATGTAACTGAATATATGGACAAGCACAAGATAAACCACACAAACGTGAATAATAACCACACCATTAATGACTGTTTTGCTGTTTATAAACTGGCTAGATTGACCACATCATCTCAGTTTCTCTGAAATGGAAGTGAAATCAGGCCAACAGGAAAAGACATCTGAGCCACAGTTTGCAGCAACTACAGCAGTGCTGATATAACTGGCAATGCGAAGCTCCAGGACAGGCCTATATTGAGTTAGATTGTAAAATAAAGTAGAAATAGATCATTCATCTGATCTTTGGTCCATCAGAGCTTCTTGTTTCGCTGCTTTCCATCCTTTCTGCTGTCCACGATGGTAAATGATTCCTCCTGCGACGACTGTAGCCAGAAAAAACACAAACACAGCCAGTCCAAGACCAGCGAACATCAACACACGCTCCGTCGCCGTCACCTCGTCTACAGACACAGAAGAGTTACACACATTCATACAACCAGTATTAACTCATAACTTTTCACTATGTCACTATGAAAATTAACATCCAAGAAAAAGATCAACAAGTTACCTGTGATGTCAACATCTTTTGACTCTTCTGTTCCAAAAAGACCTGTAAATTGATCAGTTTGTTAAACAAACACACAAAAAAATGTTTTTAGTTGTTGTATGGTAGAGTGTAGGTGAAGAAGAGCTTCTGTCCCAGAGTGTCGGCCCAGATCCGGCCCACAATTACCAGATCTGGGCCGACACTATGATGCTGTCTGGGGTAGTTTTTAACTTTAAGTTGTCCTTTATGGAATATAAATGGTGCATAATGACATATCAAGGCCTGTAGCATTTTTCAGATCAAGAAAAAAAAAACAATACCTCAGTGTGTCCAGACTTTTGATTAGCAGTGTATGTTTGTGATCTGAATATGTATATAGTATATACTGAAAAAGGGTAACCTAAAAATGGTAAGATTTTAAACAAAGACAAAACTGAAGTTATTGCTCCAGGCGGGGTGCGCGAGCGCAGAGCGTCCGGTGATTGCTTGGAATGGATCTCAGTCAAATTATCATAAATCTATAAATAAACCACAGATTTGAGCTTTAAAAAACTACAATCTTGCCTGAAAAACTACATGTCTTGACACAATAACAGTAGTAGCCTATTATATTTCAACTGTATATTAAAAAATGGCACTTCTAATGCCCTTGTAGCATGCGCAAGTGATGATACTTTGTCAACCAATCACCGTTCTGCAGTGAGTGAAGTACATTTTAGTACTATACCACTGTGCTAGGTACCCCAACAGAAAGGTACCCAAAATGTGGTACGTATGGTATGTTTTTTTACTGAGAACCTTTACATCCCTAATAAATATGATGAGGAAAAACTGAAATCTGGTACCTTCAATGTCCAGTCTGATGGGTTTGTCGAAGAACATCTCTGGAGCGTCAGACTTTACTCCACAGAAATAAAGTCCTGAATCTGATTCTGTTACTCTAGTAATAGTTAAAGAGACTCTGGTGATCCAATTGTCAGCTGTTATTTTCATACGTGTTCGGTTTAGATTGTAGTTGATCAGGAGTTTTGTCTCATCCTTCTCTGCTGAACTCAACAGAACGAGTTCATCAGATCTGAGAAGATACCAGGCGACTTCATATCTGTCCCTCATGCTGCAGTTCAGAGTGATGTTTTCTCCCATCCGAACCCTCACAACAGAAGATCCTCCTGCTGACAAATCTGGAGAAACGTTTATAATAAACACTCATCCTTTTAGACTGTTGATATCTATAGTATTTGAGGTTGATATGTTAATTTCATGAATGTTTGAGATAGAATATATTTACCACTGGATGTGATTTGCATAATCCAACAAGAAAATACACAGAAGAAAATGACTGTCTCCATTGTGTCTGTTGTTTGTTAAGGTGTTGGTAAAACTATAGGTTTCAGATCAATGCAGAGACACTTAAACCACAGTGTTTCCACTTCCGCCAGAAACATATACAGCATTGAATAATAGTCTCTATCAGTTTAAGTGTTGCCTTCTCACTTTATTTATTGCATCAAACACTATGTAATAAAAAACCTTATAATTTCTGTACTTTTACTGAATGTGCATGGTTTACTAGACATTGACAAACAAAACTTAGTTTTGTGTAGATTTGTGAGTCCTTGTTCATATATACTGTATTTCTGGCTTCATAAGAGTTTAGCTCTATGAACAGCTTCTGAGACATGTTTTTGGTTAATTAACCATTTTGACCATTACATGGGAAAAATCTTAACCAAAATACAAACACAAATTATGTCTCTTCCTGGTTTACATGTCATACCATAACACTGTGCAGTTTTCTGAAAAGGGAGGATGTCTTTGTTTTTGGTAATGTACAGGAAGCTGACGCTGCAATTCTGAAAAAGTTAACAAAGATGAAATTAAAGGAGTAGTTTACTTTAAAAAAAAACCTTTTGCTGATAATTTACTCACCCCCATGTCATCCAAGATGCCCATGTCATTCTTTCTTCAGTCGAAAAGAAATTAAGGTTTTTGATGAAAACATTCCAGGATTTCTCTCCATATTATGGACCTCAATGGGGTCCAAACGGTTCAAGGTCCAAAAGACAGTTTCAGTGCAAACTGTTCAAAGGGCTTTAAACGATTCCAGAATGAACGAATCTTTTTTCGTGTCATTTGGTTCATTCAACGAACGAAATTAAGGAATTGACTCGGGAAAAGATTTGTTCATTTTGATGAACGAGTTCAAAAACATAGAGTCACGAACGCGCTCTAGGTTCTCTAGTACTGCGTAATATCTTATGCTAGGGGAAAACCTCTATTCCTCAAGATTTTGAAGCCAAAAAGTTATCCTTAATTTTGAATTATTGCAAAACGCAATAATTTGCACGCGGCAGCATGCAGACATAGGCAGCCTATCAAGAGCGGCTGTAACACTTTGACCAGGATAGCTCTCACAAATTCAATAGAAGAAAGAGTTTAGGCATAAAGGCTGTATCACGCACATTTAATGGCAGGTTACCCAGGCAACGCAATCCTCTCACACATGAGAGATTACTCTTTCAGCGTCACAAAATAAAACTGGTGAAAACAAAAGTATATAAAGAGAGGTAGAGCACGCTAGCATCTACGGTGGATCTCACAAAAACTCAACTCAACAGCGTCATTACGCATAGCGAGCGTCATGTATGACGCGATCACACTCTTAAAGGGCACACTGCACAATAATAGGCTTGTTTGAGATGAGCAAATTCTGCGTAGAATCGATCACCGGTGATCAGCGCGAGATGCATGCCGGTTAGAAATGTGTCCGAGAACGGTCCGCCTGGCTCTGATGTCATGCCGACGTATGTCAAAAAACTCTCGCGAGCGCAAGGCGGAAGGGTCGGATTCTGCAGTCGCGCGCAGTTGCTCTCCACCGACTGCGCTGATCAAAAGCATGATGGGAAACGACTTGCTGACGACACAGCTTAATGCTCATTGGTTTAAACAACAGTGATGAAGGTAAATTCCATATTCATTAAGCTAAATTCTCCAAATCAAGGCCATGTTTTATTTATTTATTTTTTTCAAATTGAAACTGATCTATATTGTGAATCTCTTAAACGGGTTAAAAATAAGAAAGCTATAGTCAGTAACTCAAATATACTAGGCCTACTCTAAAATGTTCAAGTGAAAAATAGCTCTCATTTTATAGATGATGAAGTTTGTAAGTCTGTCTATTTAAGCTAAGCTTATTTTGATTGATTTATTTATTTTATTATTAATTTTATTCTGATGTTTATGTATTTGTCGCTGTATAATAGGCCTATTTATTTCACGAATTGTGGTGCTTGTAGGTAGGCTATGTTTGTAACTTGCATTCTAATAAAAAAGTAAAAAAAATAAAAATAAAAGAACACCAGATGAATTGTTCTCTTTTAAAATGTTTGATTTTAAAACTGATATCATGTTTTATGTGTATACATAGGCTATGGGTGAATAAACTCTCTGACAGTGCCATATGGGTTATATTTCATTTTTGTTAAAACAATAGGCTATAGCCTATAAAAACACGTCTGTATTAAAGAAAAAAAAAGATTGATAAACCATAGGCTATTTGGAATGTTATTAAATAACAAGTACTTTGGGTTTTATTTACATTTTATTTATTTTTATATAAAAGCAACAGAACTTAAATCACACATCCAGTTTATTAGCAACACGTGCACGAGCGTGAATCCCGTTAATCCCGCGATATCCGCCTTTGATCTCACAGGTGTCTGATTCACTGCGAGAACCCTAGATCTGTCCGGCTTGATTGCGCTTTTTTCACTCTTCCCCTCACTGCAGCCGCCTACTCTCGACTACATTGCAGGCGAGGCGAGGCGCATCTCAAACAAGCCTAATGTGATGCATGTAAATACACAGTTTCGTTCGTTACACGGCCCAATGGTGACGCTTCGCGCCCATTGCGTCACCATTGGGCCGCTCTCGATAGGCTGCTACAGTTGCCGCAGGACAGCCAATAGGCAAGCTATAAGCCGCCTTGCCTATGTCTGCATGCTGCCGCAACGCGTTTTGCAATAATTAAGGATAATTTTTTGGCTCCAATATCTCGAGGAAAAGAGGTTTTCCCCTAGCATAAGATATTACGCAGTACTCGTTCCCTCTTCTAGAGAGAACTTAGGACACGGGTTAGTAACCAAATACGTTTTATGGTTTCGCAGACTATGTGACGTCAGAGCTCGTAACAGGGAGTACAGTACATCGATCTAGTACGAGTTCACGGGTGGGAAGTCACGGGTTTGACTGCTGTTCCCGTGCACATTGACGGGTATAAGTTTGGAAAAACACGGGTTACAGGTTGCCTGGAATGCAGCATTAACACTTTTAAGTAGCAAAAATAGAGTATTCGTATGCATAGAACACAATATTATAGTAGACTAACTTACTTTTCTTGTAAATGGAGACTTTATTGCGTAAACGGTGTTATATTCATCTTCAAACAGGCAGTTTGGAGTCTGGATTAAAACAAATCTAGCTGTTATTCAAAAGTAACATAGGCTGCTCAGATTTAATGCGACTGTCATAAAATTCTAAGAAAGTAAAATCTAACACTGAAAGACATAGCCTATATCAAGTATAAGAGAAAGCTATATGTAAACTGAAAAATACACACAATAAAACTTACAGTTGTGAAAATGTTCAGTTCAGTTGACCAATAGTTCTGTTGTTTGGACCAATGTGTCAAAAAGACAACGGACATTTTGCGCCGATTTCTTCAACAAAAATGTTACCTTCTTTGTGCTGTTTGTCGATTTCAAATGTTATAGCCTACGTAATGGAAAAATTACGCTGTGCAACAGTTCAAACAGAGTAATATCCTCAAAACACTTCACGAATGCTGTTTTGATAATGTTCCTCTTTTATTATGGAAAATTATGCCAATATTGTATAGGTTAAAATAATTCTATAATATGTATACCTAGCATCTTCCCTAAAATATCATTTGTTATGAGCTTTTGTTAAGACATCATATTATGAGATTTTGTCATCTCAGCCCTAAATGTCCCCAAAACATTTGATGAATGTTGCTTTGATAATGTTCCTCCTTTGTTATTGTGCAAATGATTTATAAAAGATAACGACATCCCTAAAAACTGCTCAAAATGTTTCATGCAAAATGTTCTAAAAAAGTCAATTGAAAGGAATGTCTTATTACAAACATTTTATCATCGCAGGACTAAATAATATCCTCAAAACATTTTCCTGAATGTTGATTTCATAATGTTTATTGTGGAACATTGTACTAATGTTTTATTGAGAACAAATGTGTTATCTCAACAACATTCACAAAACATCCTCAAAATGTTACAACGTTATATCTTAGTTTACATTTAACCTTATAGGAACATTATTTGAAATGAGAAAACATCCTTAATTATTCTTTGAATATTACATTAAAATGTTTTCTTTAAACATTAACCAAACTTGTAGGGAATATTAGCCAAAGTTCTGAGATGTTCCCTGCTAGCTGGGCTGTTTCACAGATCAATATCCCTTCAAAGCAGAATTGTGTGAAAAACACAATAACTGTCCTCACAAGACATGACTGCTCACATTCGGACATATTAGATGATATGCAACGTAATGAAGACACCAGAAAAATCCACTTTTAATCTGTTTGGTTTACACAATACGAGTATAAAGCCCATTAAAAAATTACAATAATCAAAAGAACATAGTTTGAAAGCTTAAAATCCCCTAATGGTCAGTTGAAAGCAACAACAGTAAGGAAAAAAATTATGTTTAATATGGGAAAAGAAAAAATAGCTTTATATACACATAACACAGCCTTTGGACGCGCTCTTCCTCATGTTGCTGCATATTTAAACATACAAAGCAAACAAAATATTTGCTACATGACTTTCACAGTTACACACATACTGTATGACATCACAATTTTTTCAGATTTTGTTGATAACAGTAATTAGATGATATTTTGTGTTTTTTTGCTGCCATATCTGTCTGAAACACAAAGCTAATTCTGTGCATTAAAGACTAATATTTTCTCCGATAAATTGATTTCCAGGGACATTTTTAACTTTAAATGGGTATTTTTCTAACCTTAGATGGATGCATCATCTTTTATGACAAATTCTTACATTTAATCAATAATTTCAGTTAGAATAATAAAACACAATCAGATGAAATCAGTATCAAGAAAACCCATCTTTGGCACATCTGAAGAGGCATTTAGATTTATTTACAGTGTTTAATGCTGTTAAATCCTTCAAAATATTAATTCATCAACGAAACGTCACTGTTCTTTGGCCACAATGGTTCTGCTGTGGATTTATTTGGTACTACTTTCATTTGTGAAATACAGCAAAATACAGACATGCTTAAAAATAAGAATAAGATACAGGGGCATTTGTCTCATATCTTGAATTTCAGGGTCATTCTGACTGTATTCTACAACATGTCAGTGAAAGTGTGCACTATCAAGCCTGTTCCATAGTCCCTCAGGAGAGATTATTATAGTCCCTACTGGACAGTAGGCCCCAGGACTACTGTGCAATGTCTTGCATTGGAACATCCTGGTAGTTACCCTGATCAGAGTTTATGTGTTGACGTTGGTATGTTTGGAAGACAGCAAATATAATCTGACGCAGAGCCTCCCTAGCCACCAGAACCAGCAGAACCAGACCTCCACACACTGACAGCACAATAATCAAATGATCTACAGTAGAAAGGAGGAAGGAGGGAAGAGAACGCAGTTTAAAAAAAAAAAAATATATATATATATATATATATATATTATAAACTCACTGTTTAAAGATTTTATAAAGTTCTCAAACTCCCCTGTTTTACTTACAATTTATTTCAGTAGTATTAGGTTTGTGATCATCTTCCCTCTTTGATTCTGTACCAGATTCTGTAGAGAATATCAAAGGTTATCAATAGTGCTCAAAACAGGCGCGCTCAACTACCAAGACGTTTGTGGGTGCGAGTTATAAAACAGTAATCAAATTAAAGATGAAAAACTGCACTCTCTATCGTTGCATCTCATATATGTTTATTATACCATGTCCACACAGAAGCGTTTCAGCCTAAGCCATCATGGCTTAGGCTGAAACGCTTCTGTGTGGACATGGTATAATAAATATATATATACTGTATATATGAGATGCAACTATAGAGAGTACAGTTTTTCATCTTTAATATCAAAGGTTACTCACACAGTTTAAGATTTGCTGTTCAAATTGTGATAAATAAACCTAAAATAAGCTCAAATATTTGTGCTGGTCCACTGCTGTTCTCTCACCTGTGACTGTGACTATGATCAAGGCTTCATTATTAGAGTCCAGAACTCTGTATGATCCAGTGTCGTTAGCTGTTAAATTTTCAAGGATTCTATCATTGTCATTATTAACATCACTGTCTCTCCTCCACACCTCCGTCCACAGTGAGCTGTCTTTACTCTGATGCTCCACTTTATTGGCGTTGGGCAACAGCTCACCCAATAGCTTTCCATCTTTCTTCACATAATCTGAGGAGAAACAAAGACATTATTATTATTATAGTTAAGGCCTTAAGCATGTAATAATTATAACCAATATTGAAGCTGAATAATCTGAATACTAGTGACATATTCAGAGTCTCTCATTACAGGAATTCATGGGATACCAACACAATTACTGAAGGAAACCTGATGGTTTGATAAGTTTTGATTTTACCATGAATTTGAAGATGGTACGTCTTCTTTTTTGGCTCCAGCTCTATCGCAGTTTTATTGTAAAAAACTTTTAAACTGTATTTCCCAGCGTCACTCGGTCTCAGATCCTTGATGACGACATCACAGTCTCCATTTTTTAAAAATCTGTCACCCTTACATGTTTTATTCTGACAAATAGGGATTTTTTTTTGAAATCTGTTTAAAACTAATTTAAAAATATCTCTGGCCTCAAAGTCACATGTCAGGGTGGCGTTTTTTCCTTTTTCTCCAGTCACAGATTCAGGGGTGGTTCCTACTACATCTGCGGTTTCTGCAAATAGACATAAAAATAATCATTTAATACAAACTTTCAGTCTTTTTTTTTTTTTTTTTTTTTACCACAGATACAGTGAGTGGCTCTGACAATTAAGTTTCTCAAATATTTAGCAAGAAATGCCAGTAAATATTAAGGTTAATACTTCATTGATACAGCTATAGCTCCTCTGCTTTGATTGGTTTGGTCTGTGAATTTAAAGTCGGCGTAAAACAGAAGTTGAGATTGTCGTTTTTTCCTCGCCGTATATCAGAGTGAAAAGGCTTCTGAAATTAGAAAAAAAATGTAGGGCAGGGCTTGATTTCGTCCTTCGGGAATTGATTGGATCGTTGGAGGTTGGGCGTTGCAAACAAAATGGAGGCAGATTTGATTCTCTGAGAGGGGGTTCACAGATAGTCCAACATTGTCCAACATAGTCCAACATGACATCATTACTTTTGCGTAAACATACACGCCACTTTCGAGTCTGGCCGCACCCTTTCGCCATTCCACGTGACCGAAATAAAAGAGAGTCGTTTCGATGGGGGAGGGAAGGGTAATGTATTTGATTAAAGATTATAAGGGTACATGAATTTAAAAAAAAAATTATGAATGCACAGATAAATCATTCAGAATAAACACTACAATATTACACATAAAAAGAAGATTTGTCAAATTTGATTTTATGCTAACTCAGGGCTGCCAACTCACGCAATTGAGCCAATGGGCTATATGCACGCATAAATTCCGCATTTGAAGCAAGGATGCTCGTCCATTTCCGGTTGTGTAGATTAAAGCGGAGGGAAACCGAGGAAAACGGGATTATGGCAGAGTCTTCAAAATTTACTGTCCTCCAGTCTTTGAAATGAAACGTACATACGTTTATATGTAATTTTATATATAGTTATATTTATTTAATATAATTTTAAAAAGAACCATAAACACAACGAGGGGTGTCTGTTTTATCTGTTTTTGTGACTAACGTTTCATTAGTATAACCATGGAGTATAAAATTCAATATAAATTCTCAGTATTGCATTGGACTCTACGATCGGCGGAAGTTATCGAGCATCCCTACCCAGACAGCAATCTGACATTGAATCAACGTGGAAACAACGTCTCTCATGACATTGAAACAACGTTGATTTTGCTCATCGAATTAACGTTGAACCAACGTCAGACGCGGCATTCTTCAAAGCTAAATGAAAATCGAAAATTGGTTTGCTTTCATAACGTTGAAACAACGCGTTAATTTCAAGTTGATTTTCCGTAAGTTTTGAAAGAATGACGCGTCTGACGTTGGTTCAACGTTAATTCAATGAGCAAAACAATGTCAGATCAACGTTGTTTCTGTCATGTTTCCACGTTGATTCAATGTCAGTTTGCTATCTGGGTAATGCTTCACCGGAAATACTGCTGTGCATAGAGCCCATTCTCACGCTCTCACGCTCTCATGCCACACCCCCAATTTCTCACGCTAAAGTGTTAAGCCAGTCGGCAAAATACCTGAAAGATAAGTTTATCTATAAATCCACCAGTTGAGCCACTCGTGATTGACTAGTTTTACTGCAATGCTGCGTTCAAGTCTTCCTGGGGAGTTCGTACGTACGAGGTGGGAAGTCTACGACGTGAGGTGCGTTCAAGTCAGTTTTGTCGGAGCAAAATGGCGGTGTACCTACTTTTAATGAATTACACGAAAATACAGCAAGGTTTGTTAACTCTGCTAATAAAAAAATGAAGAACAAAGAATGCGCATCAGGTGTGTTTTTCTTTTTATGTTTTTTTATTAGCTTATGAAGCCAATGTAAACTCATATCATTAGGAATAATTTTTATTTTACAATGATATATTTTGTGCAGAGAGCTTGCTTTATAAATGAAAAGCCTTACAATATCAATTAGTAAGCATTGAAATTCAATTAAAATTTACAACAGACGTTGAATGAACTTTCTCATTGACACGCCCCCAACTCCTACAGATCGGGGCTTAAAGAAAATCCCGAGCTCCTCACTGGTATTTACGACATTGTGGTGGCGTTCAAGTGCGTTCAACTCGTAATTACGATCTATACGAGATGACTTGAACGCATGTGCTGAAGTGATGACGTCACTTTGTAGGACAACTCGGAAACTAGCGGTGCATGGGTTCCCTCGGTCGAAAAGCAATGCATTTTCCCCATAGATTAAACACTTCATTCACAGATGTAAATTTGTAAAGATCAAACCCCATTTCAATGGTTGGAAGAATGACTTGAAGTTATTTGTAAAATCTCTTCTTTGGATGACGGACTCAAAAGCCCTGAAACTTCTCTCCATTTTGGAAATGTTTAGGTTATTGGAATAAGACCCTCACCCTTTATTATTATTATTTTTTCTTCTCTCTCTTCTACAGGTATGTATTTTTT
Organism: Pimephales promelas; assembly: GCF_016745375.1. The sequence continues at coordinate 909,294 of NW_024121128.1, forward strand.
TTCTTCTCTAAGTGATATATCAGCACGAATGTAACTGTATGATTGTTGATTTATGCCTTAATTGTTTGTACTTGAATTCTATTTGGCAATAAAAAAAATAAATAATAAGTCCCTTTGGTGGGACTCATCTCTTCAGGGGGACCAGCACTGGCTGGTTACTTCCAGGTTCTGGACTGGCTGCAGTAATGCGTCTCTGTCCATGCGGGGGCGCTCGCGGTCGAGTGCAGAATGAATGGGAGTCAATGGGGTTTCACCCCAAAAAATCCACGTTTCTCAGGATGTAATTTTTTGTCAAGTAATTTGAAAGTTGCAAAAGGGAGGGCTAAGAAAATACACTCAGCTGAAAATTGCATTTTTGAGTTCACTTATCTGTTATAAAAATCCGTTCAAAACTGTGATGACGTCACACAATAGCAGAATGCTAGCGTGTTCTGGCCAACAACGGCCTAACCTGTAAGAAATCAAAAGGACATAAGTACTCGTTCATTCGACTTTAGCCTATAATCTATATTGAACTTGCGGAATCAACAATAAAATCTATGTTAATTTAACGACAAGCAGGTGAAAGAGACACATTTAGCCGTTTAGCCCCATAGACTCCCATTCATTCTGCTCTCGCCCGCGATCACCCCCAGTGGAATTCTAATGGAACTGCAACCAAGATGATACACAACGGGGCTAATAGGAAGTGCCAAGGCTCTCCGTTAGACGGGCTCTGGGGGGACTCATCTCTTCACCACACCGGAATGCTAAAATGCTAACTCACTTCCGCATTTTGGCCTAGAGTGACGTCGAGAGCGATCATGCATACATACGAGACAGATGTTGAGCTCCTAACGGCGCGGACGCAAAACCAGGACTGGAGTCAAACCCAATTCCTCTCTGCTCTTATCACTCCGATTATGTCCACTATACGGGTTTTCCAATCTCACTCACAGGAAAAACTGCTCCGTGTTCGCGTGAGCAAAGTGCACACGTTTCTCTAAAAACACCCAGCACAAACAGAATGCCTATTCTTAAAGTCTTGTGCTGTTTTATGAAGGCAAAAAGCAATGTCATTGGCAATATAAATCTAGAGACCTTCATGTTAGTTTATACATTTTACATCTCATATGTTCGGCAAAAGGCTGATTCAAACTCGGGTCCGAGCGCATCAATAGATCTTTCATGAACTACACGCTCTACGATCTACGCCACTGCAGCTATTCAATGACGGGCGTGTTTCTGTTATAAAGACAGGTACTAAAGGCGGCTATAGTGCAAATATAGGCTATGCTCTATAACCCCCCCCCCCCCACCCCATTGTAATAAAAAACAAGATAAATCAAAACAGAGATAAAAGCCAAAATGGCAAAACGCGACAATAGACCAACGCTACTTTTGCGTCATCGAAGGGTAACGCCCCCTTTTGGGGGAAAACACCTCTATACTGTCTATGGGAAAACATACGGATTCCCATGAGAACAGAACTCGCACTAGATCTGCAAAGTTTCTTGATAGCAAAAATGGCACAAACTTAAAGAAGCTAACGTTACTGAATACGGGGTTACAGAGGTTTCCCTTTGAAATGGTCGAAAACTGGATTAATGACCCCACACAGCGGCCAAATATGGACTATTCAGACATCTAACGTTACCACTATCTCGTGGAATCACCAAGTAAGTAGCCTTTTTTATTTATTTATTTATCATTTACACACTCACAGTAGCCTATGACAAACTACTAGACGATGAGGCCATGTCACTTAGGTCATATTTAACTTGATTTACGCTATTGACAGTTTTGTTGTCGACTAGCTATTACAAAGACTAGCTGTTAGCAGCTAACATTACCTTATTAGACTATGTCAATAGCTTAAATCAAGTTAAATATGATCCATTCATCGTCTAGTTTTTCATACGGTGAGTGTTAATGAAAAAAAAGGCTACGTGCTTACTTGGCGATTCCACGAGATAGTGGTATCGTTAGATGTCTGTTATAGTCCATATTTGGCCGCTGTGTGGGGTCATTAATCCAGTTTTCGACCATTTCAAAGGGACACCTCTGTAACCCCGTATTCAGTAACGTTAGCTTCTTTAAGTTTGTGCCATTTTTGCTATCAAGAAACTTTCCAGATCTAGTGCGAGTTCTGTTCTCATGGAAATCCGTATGTTTTCCCATAGACAGTATAGAGGTGTTTTCCCCCAAAAGGGGGCGTTACCCTTCGATGACGCAAAAGTGGCGTTGGTCTTATCTGAATAGTCCATATTTGGCCGCTGTGTGGGGTCATTAATCCAGTTTTCGACCATTTCAAAGGGAAACCTCTGTAACCCCGTATTCAGTAACGTTAGCTTCTTTAAGTTTGTGCCATTTTTGCTATCAAGAAACTTTGCAGATCTAGTGTGAGTTCTGTTCTCATGGGAATCCGTTTGTTTTCCCATAGACAGTATAGAGGTGTTTTCCCCCAAAAGGGGGCGTTACCCTTCGATGACGCAAAAGTAGCGTTGGTCTATATTTAGGCTTGTTCGACTTCATGCAGCTCTGCGCAGACCGATCGTCGGCTGACTTGAAACAGTGCATGCCGGTTAGAAATTTTGTCCGACTTGATGCAGCGCTGACTCCACGTGACTGTGACGTATGCCATCAAAGTACCGCGAGAGCGATACGAGAGTAGCCGGAGGACTCAGCCAGCGCAGCTTCTCAAGAGCGGCTGCACGAGCTCTGATGATGTCACAGCTGTTCCACGATTCGCCGGATTCACCGCATGACTACGATCACGTGCGTTTCGTGTTTATTCTCATACATTTAGTTCCACTAAAGCTCACAAATCAGTGTTTTATAACAGTAAACACTCTTTTCATGTAGTCGCAATGTTATATTGTGTCATGCTTATCATTTTTATCTAAATAAAACTGATTAAAAAGCGTTGATTTCACGTCATTGATTATAGGCTTATTTTGAACTGTATTCTAGTTCAAACAGATGCTCTATGAAGCAGTAAAGTATTGAATGAAAATGTGTCTAAAATATCTGTTTATTTGGCAAATGTTGCATTTATTTCACTTCAGCTGTGGTATAAGCATGCAAACACCACGTGAGCCGTCATACGGGGACCAGAAATTGTCCGACTTCACGTCTCCGTTTGCAGCTCCTCCCCGCCTGCACGCGGCTGTTCTCGCGAGTAGTATGAAGCTGCAGACTCGGAGACCTGCATTTACAGTCCCCCTGCACCCAGAGTCCCGCATTCTCAGACCCCTCGTTTTTCGAGACAGCGCCTCCTATCAAATTGTATCGGATAAACATGTGAAGAACTTAAGCCAAAACATGAGTAGTAGATAAATAAAATCTTCAATTTTATTTAGCGATTCGTAGTAGACTACTCGTTTGATTTATTTTGTTAATAAAACTAATTTAGCTCATCGATACAACATATGAATAGTCCATTTAATATTTGTAAAGATAGTTTGAAACTATTGAAACTATTTGAGATTTGAGCCGTTAATGTATGTTTTTTCGCCCTCTTCTCCCCGAAAATATTTAGATAGCGTATGTTTACGTTAGCCTTTAACCTTGGACTTTTTGTAGAAATGTCTTAAATGCTGCAGTTATTTTCACTGCCCATTTTGTGCCCCCATATATTTCAAACCCACAAAGTTGTCCAAAGTTCAAAAACATCTCAAGGGACACTTCAACAGAGCAGTGCAACATGGTAACTAACATTTGCAAACATTTTTTCTTTTTTTTCTTTCTTTCTTTCTTTTTGAAACATCATAAGACATGTGCTATCGGTCCTATGGAGTTGCCCCTGCCGAATCCAGCAACATATCATTTTATGATTATGCAAAGGGACTTATTAATGAGTTTTTTTAATGCAATTGAAGACGAAAAGTAAAGTCAAAACACTGTTTTTTCTTCCTTTTTTCTTTACAGCAAGATGATGTTTAGGTGATCATTAAATAAAGTACAGGATTGTTTATTATTGGTGTTTTGTCTATTCTGATTTGTTTTGCTTCGCATTCAAAATATCAAAAAACAGATATTGTAGCCTAATGTTAGCATGGTAATGTTAAATTAGACCATTATAGGTTTAACTGAAAGAAAAATTGGAATTTGAATAAAAAAATATAATAAAAAAACATTGTAGCAATATAATATAGCCTACTATTTTTCTGAAGATAGTTCAATCTGCTAATTGTATCCCTTCCATCAGTAACAATTAGGTTGTTGTTGTTGTTTTTTTGACACATGCATTAAGCAGGGAACACAAATATTTATTGGATAATTTATTTGAAGACCGTAATATTGCATCCTATTGTTTTTAATTGCATTTGGATAATGCGCTGTACTCTGTGTGCGGGTGTTATTCGATCTTTTGAACAGCAGGAGGCGCTGTGTTCGAAAAACGAGGGGTCTGAGAATGCGGGACTCTCCTTGGGGGACTGTAGATGCAGGCTCCGAGTCTGCAGCTTCATAATATTGGTTCTCGCCGATCGGTTGCATCCAGCCGCAGGCGATGTCGAACACACCTTTTGTCTGCTGCCCCAACAGGCACAGTGACCGCTTCAGAGCTTTTAGGACAGTATTGGTTCTTATTTGGTTTTCACTTCAGAGCTGACAAGCTGGCTTCATTCATGAACGGTGGAGTGGAGATCAAAACATTTATCACAAAGACGACATTTGACTGCTAAAATACTGGCAGTTTTAGTGAATTCCTGTTTATTATTAGATGAACTGAATAAGATAGACTAAAAGATAAGTCAGAAATGTGATGTTGCTTGATGATGTTTTAAACTGTATTATGCCACAATCAATCCACAAACATCAACTAAAATCATTTGGTGCAAAAGATAAATAATTGACTAGAACAACTAGCAGTGAAAATCAAAAAATTGTACTCACCGCTGTATAAAACAAAGCAAAACAGCAGCAGAAAATACCTAAACCTGATGAGAAATCAGAAGAGCTATAGTTTGTAGGCTATAAAAAAACAAGGAAACCAGAAACCAGAAGAACTGGTTTATGTGGAAGACACAAATACACATCAAAGACATTTATACCGAGATAAAACGCATGAGCTGTAAAGTAAAATATATTAATAAACACTCACATAATGTCTGAATATTTAACACATGTGCATGTGCTTAAATAAAAAAAACATCAAAGTAACCTGAATCTGTGGTTTTATAAATGATTCTACTGAAAATGATCAGTCAAACTCAATACACAAACAGGCTTTACAAATTCTGTAACAATCTAATAATTCTATTAATTACTCAACTAATAAAACCAACCATCACAATCACAGTAATTTTCATCGTTATTAAGGATCTATTTCCTCTTCACTGGCAGCTTTAGTTTTACCCAAACAGAAACACAACTATGCACAAATAACTACACAAATGTACTGGATTTTTCTGTTTAGAAACATGAAAACTTACATGATGAAAATTCTTCATGAGTCTTATATTCAGGTGTCAAAGAGCCACGTTTAAAAAGATGATTTAGCGATGAGTAAAAACAAAAGTAAAAGTATCCAAAGAAAGAGAAGCTGAAGTTTCCATTTGAATAGGAATATCGGCTCCTCCTATAAGCTGGAGTCGGACAGCTCATTATTGTCCTCTACTGGATATCATTTCAGTGCAGATTGAGCTGATTTGGATTCCACATGATTTTGGGACTTATTTATTGAATCATCGACATATTTGCCTTTAACATGCTTTTAATGTGCAGGAAATCTTGTTCCTGTGACAGCTTAGCAATTGGATCATGTGATTTGATCAATTTTATATGACTGTCTGATTTTACAACTCACTCGTTTGTTTTTTAAAAAAAGTTTAAAATTTATTTTAAATTGTTAATTGTTAAAAATAAAATTTAAATTGTTTTTTGATTAAAACAATCACTGATGTCATAAATCAGGATGGATAATCACATGACTATAACTACATTTGCATATTTAATAATCAGAAACCTCACATCCAGTGATGTCATGAGGAATAATATCCCTGATGATTTCAGTCTGATCTCAGTTTGACTTTGAGCAGAAGATTTCAGGTCTGATTGTGTCTGATCTCATGAAAAGGCTTATGTATGACATGCCAATTCGTTTTTCCATTTTTGGCGAGCTATCAACACGCATAATCGCTTTTCAGCGTGTTTATGAACGCTGTTGTTGACTTAACGTTACATTACTGTATATATAAATATATGACTTACCCCAGCCCCGTCCCTAAACGCACCCGACACTGGGGTTAATAGCATTTATGAGTCTTCCCCTACCATAGGAAAAGAAATATCACTCCCCAGAAGAAGATCTACATTTTGCTTCTTTTCGCTCGGACATTTAATGGCGTAGACATACACGCACACAAGGGGATAGCTCAAAATGCGTATAGATAACACGCCACTTGACTTGAAAGTTGCAGAATGCAGTTTGAGTTGAGATGCAGTTTCACAAAGAAGTGGTTTACTTTGTAAATGCAGCAAGACATAAACTATTTACACTCACCTAAAGGATTATTAGGAACACCTGTTCAATTTCTCATTAATACAATTATCTAATCAGCCAATCACATGGCAGTTGCTTCAGTGCATTTAGGGATGTGGTCCTGGTCAAGACAATCTCCTGAACTCCAAACTGAATGTCAGAATGGGAAAGAAAGGTGATTTAAGCAGTTTTGAGCGTGGCATGGTTGTTGGTGTCTGAGTATTTCACAATCTGCTCAGTTACTGGGATTTTCACACACAACCATTTCTAGGGTTTACAAAGAATGGTGTGAAAAGGGAAAAACATCAAGTATGCGGCAGTCCTGTGGGCGAAAATGCCTTGTTGATGCGAGAGGTCAGAGGAGAATGGGCCGACTGATTCAAGCTGATAGAAGAGCGACTTTGACTGAAATAACCACTCGTTACAACCGAGGTATGCAGCAAAGCATTTGTGAAGAAGACACAACACACACAACCTTGAACAGCAGAAGACCCCACCGGGTACCACTCATCTCCACTACACATAGGAAAAAGAGGCGACAATCTGCAAGAGCTCACCAAAACTGGACAGTTGAAGACTGGAGAAATGTTGCCTGGTCTGATGAGTCTCGATTTCAGATGAGACATTCAGATGATTTGGCGTAAACAGAATGAGAACATGGATCATCATGCCTTCTTGTTCCCACTGTGCAGGCTGCTGGTGGTGGTGTAATGGTGTGGGTGATGTTTACTTGAATCAATGTTGAATATAATTATGTTGAATATTAAGCAGCTTCACATAAACAGGAAAATAAAGATTTAATAGAAATATAATTAAAAATATATCTTAAATAAGAAATAACTGTTATATATACATTAAATAATTCATATAATTTAGACAAATATTTTCTACAATCTTTATATGTAAATTCTTCCCTTCTCTTTTTTTTTTTACTTTTTTTTTCTATAAATACTTTCCTAACTCTTTAAAAAACAATAGTTGATATTCAATAAAAACTATTATTCTTAGTTCAAGAACTAGGTTTGGTCACCCTTCTGTTAGACCAAATCTTTAGGCCACTTGAAACTAATCGAATCGTGGTGTAAACAGTATATATTGGAGAAATATGTAGACAGAATCCTCTGAATATGTTTAGTGCTCAAGGAAAATTACAAGTAATCTCACCAGAACCTTCCAGCAAACCTCAACACAATCTGAATTACCATAATCACTATATATGCAATAAATATCGTAATCACAAAAATCCCATTCACTTTCTCTGGCCAACTCAAAGGTTCTCGATCACGATGGGGGTAAGCTGAGAAGAGAGCACACATTTCATATTTATAAACTCACTGTTCAATTTTAACCAGCCTCTTATTTTACTGTTCGTCTGTTACCTGTGTGTTCTCCTGTTGAGCCAGATCCTGTAGATACCACTAAAAAGATCAGTGATACAGTTTAACTACTGTTTGAAAGAGAAAAGCCCAAGCTCATGATGTATTAAAGATAATATTTTGTGCTGGTCTGTTCTCTCACCTGTGACTGTGATCCAGGTTTCATTATTAGAGTCCAGAACTCTGTATGATCCAGTGTCAGTGTCTGTAAACTCATGAATGATCAGAGTCTGCTCACTGACGCTCAGTCCATCACTGCTGACCCCGTGACCTCTCCTCCACAGCTCTGTCCAGCCGGAGCCAGAGTTTCTCTCCACTTTATCAGCGTTGGTCAACAGAACATCCAACTTCAGATCCTCTCCTTTCTTCACTGAGATCTCATCTGAGGACACACACACACACATTCATCATCATTATAATGGTGTCAATCAATGAACCAATGCCATAAGCACAGTTTAGTACCAAGGAGACAAAATGTAATTATTTTAAAAATAAGCCACTGAAAAGCATATTGATATAAGGATATTTGATGGGATGAGTGACATTTACTATATTTGCTGGTTTGCAATGTTATTTATAAGGGAAATCCAGAAGGAAGCACAAGCTGATGTTTTGAATTTACCATGAATATGAAGTTTATATTGCAGGATTTCTCTCTGATCATTACTGTAATAGACTCTCAGCAAGTATTTCCCAGCGTCACTGTAGATCAGATCCTTGATGATGACGTCACATGATCCTTCTTTAAAAAATCTGCTGTTATCACTCTTACATTCTTCACTGTCACAGACAAGGATGTTTTTTGACAGTCTGCTTAAAGCTAGAGCAGAAATGTCTCTGGCCTCAGATTCACATGTCAGTGTGACGTCTCCTCCTTTGCCCCCCGTCACAGGTACAGGAGTGGTACCTGCAAATATAGGCAGAATAAAATTCATTCTACCTAGAATCCCTATAACATTAAAAATAAAAATTGTTAAAAATTACAAAAAAATTATACCGACCACAATGACTGATAAAGCAAAACAGCAACAGAAGATTCAAATACCTGTTGGGAAACCAGAAGAGCTGGTTTGGCCTATGTGATTCACCCAGTGATTCACTTTTCCCAATGTTGGGCTGTTTTCAGCATTTTTAACCTCTATACCTGATTAGCTGAAATCGAGAGTGAGATCCAGTTCAGAGATCGCCTGCAGATCATGTTCGAGTCCAGGTTTTAGAGTCGACTCTGACTCCAGAATCCCGCTGTGATCGTCGATGGACTCACGATTTACTTTTAGCCTACATTAAGTCGAGCATATTTACACCAACAGAAGGAAATCTGCTGGAAGAGGAACAACAATCAAAAACAGCCATTGATTCAACACGAAGTGACAGGGCACTTAATAGGGACAGACATTGTTCTCCATAGTGGTTCAGCATTTCTGTTATGCGTCGACTAATTTTCAAAATACATTGGGGTAAAACTACTCAGGGACATCCAGAGTCACGTGTGTGTGTGTGTGTTGCTACTGGAGGATAATAAAGTTATGTAATGACACAGGGTCTGATGTTCGTCTGTAGGTCTAAAGAACATGTAACCCCTCACACCCGGGTTCAACTCCACCCGCTCCGAGCGGGCCTCGAACCCGGGTCTCCGGCATGAGAGTCAGGCGCTCTAACAAAGAGGTTAAAGACTGCAGCCTCTAGCGTCTGTCGCTAGAGCATCTATTGAGATCGGGGAGTGAGGTTTACTCGCACAGCAACTACTAGCTGGCCTCCGTTACAAACAGAACACACAAAAATAGATCAAAATGACATTACATTAACCAACCATTCAGAAACGTCCTGTTCGGTCCTTAAATGATCCTCATATGCATGTGGAGAGACATTGATACGCATCCTTCTAAACTATATTGATCATAGCTATACTATTTGCAGAGATCACCCACACTCACAAAAGAAAGGTCTCAGGGTGACTGGTACCAATGTCTCATTCCCAAAGAATTAAAACAAAGTTCTTAGGAATATAGAAATATCTTGCACACATAAGAGTGTGTCCTTGAGTTAACACCTTCTGACCATCTGTCTGAATGCTAATTACCACTAGAAAATAGACCACAGTAACTTTCCACTGTAAACTCATGTTTTACATATCAAATGAGGTCTGGATATGTAAAGAAAAGCAACGAGAGCTCAGGGCCTTTTCTGTATCAGAGACTCCCAGCTTCACGTAGCCTATAATGTCGGGTAAAGTTATTTGTTCTAGAACATTTGATGGTTTGCATTGATTATCTTTCAATTGATTATGGAATTGTAATAATACATTTACCTGACATAATAAATTGTCACATTTGATTATTCTAACAGACTTTGACTTTTGTTACGTTCCACCCAGTCTAGGATAGGGGAAAGAACATTAAAGAACTACAATACAATGGTTGGCTCAAAACGTTACATACCAACACAGCAGAAATGTGGTACACAAGATTTATTTGGTGTAACACAAGTATAGGAAATTAAGACTTCGGGAGTGAGAAAAAGCCAAAGAAAATACACAAACAAAATCTCTAACTATAGGGACCCAATCTACACTTACCTTAATGAAAGAAAAAGGAAAGAAACAACAGAATAGTTCCCTGACTCCTTCTCTACCTTAAACAGGAGAAAAGCATTGCAAATTTTTTTTTTAAAAAGGCACCCACTCCCTAGACTTCCAAGTTTGTCTATTTACAATATATACCAGAAAAAAAGAAAACATCAAGAAAAAGAATATAACAGTTGGGTTCAAGTATATATATCAACTTCACACTATTCAGAGGCTTTTAACAAAAACAAGCAATAAAGTTTTGAAATTTTGGTAAGTTTTGAAATTAGTCAAAACCAATCAGTAGCAGAAATGTACAGACACAACAAACCCAAGAGGTCATCTACAGTAACTGACGCTTTTGACCATACGTCAACATCAGACGTTTTAGGGTACTCTTTAGCGTCAGTTAGATGATGCTATCTAACCCTAACCCAGACATAAACCTACCCTCATCATCTAACTGATGCTAAAGGTAAAGCATCAGTTAGATGATGCCCTAGGACGTTTAAGGGTGCCCTAAAACATTGGATGTTGACGTATGGCTCAAAGCCTCAGTTAGATGACGTCTTGGGATGAGAATGTGTTGAACAAACAGGTCAAGTTCAACTGGCAGGAAAACAAGGCTTCCTTCAGTGGAGATCAGTCAGGCTTTATATTCTTATTTTCCTTCTGAAGACCAAACACAACGAGCACAATTAGCAGAGATGATCACCCTCACTCACCTAGCTTTACCTGCACAGAAGACAGAGAAACAACCACTACTGCCACCTAGTGGCCTGACACATAGTATACAAAAAGTAAAAAATAAAATTACACTGTAGGACGTAACAACTTCATTTTCATTAGAGTTAAAAGGAATAGTCAAATATTAATGTGTATTTAATGATGCACAGATATCGTTGAAAAACCTTTTCATTTTATGGAGTCCGATGAAATAACGAGTTAATATATAAGATTAAATGCATTGCATTTAGACAGAACATGCGCGAGACCTTCACCTCTAATCGTGCACCGCCATTGGATCGATTTAGACGGCCTTACAATACATACTGCCAATTAAATAATATGTTGACGGATTACTCTGCATGACATGGTTTTGTTTTAAAGGAGAAAAAATTACTGGAGTCTACATGACCAAGTCCAATACAATATAAAACTGTCTAGAGACTGAACTGGAGAACTAGCACTAGTTCATCATGATCCAAAGAGCCTCAATACTTCAGATCAGTGTTTTCATCCTTCGGTGATCTCTGTGCTGACGTCTGTATATCACAATAGTAATCAGAACCAGCAGAACCACAGTCAGTCCAACCGGCAACATCCAGTGATCTACAGGTGAACAAAAAAGAGGAAAAGTAAAATTTCTACATTTTTAATTCACTGTTTAAGATCTTCTGTAATTCTCTCATGTTTTACTCACGTCGATGTTCAGAGTCGTCAGTTTTGTCTTCTTCAGTGTCGCTCAGTTTTCCCTTCCAGTCTAGAACAGATTCTGTCCAGAATATTGAAGGTTATTGATGCAGTTTAGTATTAATTTGCTGATTAAAGATAATATTTGTGCTGGTCCACTGCTGTTCTCTCACCTGTGACTGTGACTGTGATCAAGGCTTCATTATTAGAGTCCAGAACTCTGTATGATCCAGAGTCAGTGTCTGTAAACTCATGAATGATCAGAGTCTGCTCACTGACGCTCAGTCCATCACTGCTGACCCCGTGACCTCTCCTCCACAGCTCTGTCCAGCCGGAGCCAGAGTTTCTCTCCACTTTATCAGCGTTGGTCAACAGAACATCCAACTTCAGATCCTCTCCTTTCTTCACTGAGATCTCATCTGAAGACACACACACATTCATCATCAATCATAACTCTAATAGCATCATTTAATCAAGACCATAGTCACATATTTAATATTGTGGAAACAGATGAAAACATTGGAAAAACCCAATCCACTCTGAATATTAAATGTGTGCGCCAATTTCTGGTCATATGTTAACTATTAGTGCTGTAAAACGATTAAAATATTAAATCACGATTAATCGCATTAATGTCATAGTTAACTCGTGATTAATCGCAATTAACCACACATTTTTATCTATTCTAAATGTCTCTTGATTTCTTTTTTCCACATTTTTTAAAGGTTTTGTCTCCCTGAGCTTCCTCTGCACCTCGTCAACTCGCTGATTGGCCTCACGCCACTGTCCACAGGCTGTGTGCTCGTTTTTCCCGTGGGACACCACACACACACGAGGAGAAATTGGGCCAAAAAAAATCGGGCCAACATGTTGGATATCCCCGATTAGAGATCAGAGCGGTCCCGACGCCCTTCTGAGCAGACGAGAGCAGTCTTAACACACTTAAAGGGTTAGTTCACGCGAGATTGAGGAGATCCTCGAAGTATTCCTTCCACCGTCCGACGACATCCCCAGTTAAGGTCAACAGCCACCCACCCCTACTGTAAACAGCATTGGTAGGCGACTGTTTCCCCCTCCTGAGGGGCCGGAAAGTTTGCCAGAATCTCTTCGAGGCCAGCCGATAGTCTTTCTCCAAGGCCTCACCGAACTCCTCCCAGGCCCGAGTTTTTTCTCCACAACCACCCGGGCCGCAGTCCGCTTGGCCTGCCGGTACCTGTCAGCTGCCTCCAGGGTCCCACGAGCCAACCAGGCCCGATAGGACTCCTTCTACAGCTTGACGGCATCCTTTACTTCCGGTGTCCACCACCGGGTTCGGGGATTGCCGCCTCGACAGGCACCGGAGACCTTACGGCCACAGCTCCGAGCAGCCGCTTCGACAATGGAGGTGGAGAACATGGTCCACTCAGACTCAATATCTCCAGCCTCCCTCAGGATCTGGTCGTGGTTCTGCCGGAGGTGAGAGTTAAAGATCTCTCTGATAGGAGACTCTGCCAAACGTTCCCAGCAAACCCTTACAGTACGCTTGGGTCTGCCGAGTCGGATCCAACTCACCACCAGGTGGTGATCAGTTGACAGCTCTGCCCCTCTCTTCACCCGAGAGTCCAAGACATACGGCCGCAGGTCAGACGAAACGACCACAAAGTCGATCATCGACCTACGACCTAGGGTGTCCTGAAAAAAAAAACAACAACAAACAACAAAATAATATTAATGGCACAGGTATAATTACATACCCCGAGCCCCAGGGTATGCGTGCGCCTGGTGGCCGGGCCTCTCCCCATGGGGTCTGGCCGGGAGCGACGTGGGGCCGCCTTCCCGTGGGCTCACCACCTGAAGGAGGAACCGTAAGGGGCCGGTGCTGAGAAGATCGGGCAGCAGTCGAAGGCAGGCGCCTCGACGACCCGATTCCTGGACACGGAAACTAGCCTTAGGGACGTGGAACATCACCTCGCTGGCGGGGAAGGAGTCTGAGATTGTGCGTGAGGTTGACAGGTTCCGACTAGAGATAGTCGGGATCACCTCTACGCATGGCTTGGGCTCTGGGACCACACTCCTCGAGAGAGGATGGACTCTTCATAAACAAAAAGTGTCTTACAAAATTTAAAATCAACCTATTGTTTTATGTGAATGATTAGGCAGGATGATTTTCAGATCATTTTGGAGCAAAAACTCTAGGCGACTCCAAGTCCTGTGGACACACACATATTAAGTATGTGTTTTGTGGCCTTATTTCAGGAACTTTCATTTTTAGTTTTTTCAATAATCATGCATAAACATTATTTTCTCAAAAATACAAACATGTACATACATGTTGCTCACATATTATGGTAGCCCTGTTTCTGCGAAATAGACTGTAATTTCACCTGTGCCATTAATATGTTTATAAGCAACTGAAAAAAGCACAAATGTCAGGGCATGTCAGAATATCTCAAGGACCCCAAAAACACCTTAGACCCCAAAGATTTAATCTATTTCTAGTTCTGCACACAATACCAACAGAATTAAGGAAAATCCTGTAAGCACATGCTGATGGTTTGATCAGTTTTGACTTTACCGTGAATATGAAGATGATATTTCCTGATCTGTCGCTCCACTTCTCTCTGATCATTGTTGTAATAAATATATATAAAGTATTTCCCAGCGTCACTGTAGATCAGGTCGTTGATGATGACGTCACATGATCCTTCTTTACACACTCGACCGCTGCAATTTCTCTCCTCACACACAGGGATGTGTTTCGACAGACTGTATAATCTGATCTCCACAATCTCTCTGTCCTCAGATCCACAGGATAGAGTGACGATTCCTCCCTTTATTCCTGACACAGTTTTACTGGAGGATTCTGCACACACACACACACACACACACACACACACACACACACACACACACACACACACACACACACACACACACTATATAACTATCAATACTGAAAAATAAATGTTCTCTTTTCTGTAATCAATATGATCTTAAATATTTTAGTTGTTATTTTAGTGAACTGGATTAAATAAATAAAATAAATGAAGACAAAAAAATTATCAGAAGTGCACATCACAAATGTTTCACATGTTGATGACAGTATAAACCTAGAGATGTGTCACTGCAGTTTTAGTGAACAATGTTTATTAATCAATGAATCAGAAGATCTGCATAAATAAACCAGTGATATCAGCGTGTGTTTTTTTTGTTTTGTAATAATGATGGGAAATTTACACCATCAATCACAAATCAAATCCCTGAGTGGGACAACAGAAGAACTAATTATTGACTTAGATATATACTGACCGCTATGACTGATGAAGCACAGCAGAAGAGGAAGAGGAAGAGTCATCCTGACGAGAAAACAGAAGGTGTGTTATGTGACAGACACAGACATTATACACACACTTTTTTTTTTTTAAATATTTTGATCCACTTGTTCATAAACATCAAACTATAATCTTTTTTGTCTTTGTTTCTCCCATCATAGAAAGCACAATGGGAATGTTTATGTGTGTGTGTGTGTGACCGGGTGTGTGTGTGTGTGTGTGTGTGTGTGTGTGTGAGAGAGAGAGAGAGAGAGAGAGAGAGAGAGAGAGAGAGAGAGAGAGAGAGAGAGAGAGAGAGAGAGAGAGTAGTTAATTCCTATCATAGTCAAATACAGTGCAAAAAGGACAAAGCAAATATAATTAATTGTTGTACCGTTCAGAATTTGAATCTGATCGCAATCGGTCAAACGGGTTTGCAGAAGGTCTGAAATTGTTCGGGATTCAGTTTGTTTCATTCAGGTAGTTCACGCATTTAATTGTTGCAATGGTTTCTCAGACCAAAATAGTAACGGGATCATTTTTTAAAGACAGAAAGAGCGATAAATGAGATGAATTTTACAATGCAGTGTAGGAAAAAAAAAATATTTTTTTGTATTTTTTTGTTACTTTGTCACTTTATTTATTTTTTACTTTGATTATATATATATATAGGCTATATTTAAATACATTATTTTAGTGTCACAAAATCTACATATTTTAGGAGTTGTTTTTCCTGCTACCAAACAACGGAGTAATCGCGGTAGAACAAGGGACAGGCCACTTGCAAATTTTCCGAAGAGTCATCTGTCTGTCAAAAAAAAAAAGTCTGTCAGGAAGAAGACCCCATTTTTTCTAATGCTGATACACTTTGTGCCATCATGCCCACATGATCGCTTTACCTTGATGGAACAACAAATTGCCCAAAATTCTGTTATCCACCCTTTTCTGCTCTAAACAATGCGCGCTGCCATGACGACGATGCCTGTTGTCAACTTCCGGTTCGAGTCTAGCTGGTCTATGCTTTTTTGCCATGTCTTTTAGATTGTGTCATCCCCACATCGCTAAACTAAATCGAAAAAAAAAAACCATTCATTATGATTCCTTAAACTATTTAACCCTTTCATGAATAGGTCACTACAGTGGACGGCTATTATAAAATCATTTTCTTGAATTTGCATGGGTTTTGATGGCACAATTGCCAACGCATTCTCATCCTAAAGCATCATATACGACACTTTTGCCAAAGCGTAGACATCCAACGCACATGGCACCCTTTAGCGTCAAAAATGAGACGTTTCGGTTATGGTAGGTTTAGGTAGAAATATCTAATGAGTCAAATCACAGTTACATTTTCCAAGTTTTGATTTTAGATTGGGAGAAAATTCTGATTAATCGTCTGTCCACTATGTGGACCTCATACATCAATGGCTATTTCAGCTACAATTCATACTTTTACTGTGAATGTTATTTTAAAAATACTTTATCTGCAGTAACGTCTTTTTTACTGTAAATAAATGTAGCTAAAATACATTTGTATAAGTATGTCATTTTCATTTACATCAAAAAAGTAATGTGATAATGCACATTATTCGTAATGAATTTACTTGTTAGATCAAAAAGTAATCTGATTACATTATGCATGTTACTTGTAATGTATTGCCCCAACACTGCTCATTTCAGATGAGATTGAAAACTGATCAGTTTTCTGAGAGGTAGGGATGTCACGATATCAAAGTTCTAGTATTGGCAAAACAATTTTACTGTTCTTCTCGGTACGACAGCAAAATCTGTTGGAACTTATTTAACTATTTGAACAAAATATTGAATTAAATGCAATTACTTTATTATTTATGGTGGTAATCAAGTAGCTACATAAAACATTTAAGCATTGAAGGCTACATGCTGTTTAAAAGTTGACATTGTTAAAATTAGACACTGAAAAATTAGCAATCTTCTATGCACACATTATTATTAGTAGTAGTAGTAGTATTTTTATTACATTAAGACGTAGCTAAATCTACTGTAGAACATAATTAGAATATAATCTTCAAGTTAACTCAAACTTTTATTTATTTAGATGGGTTGCCGTAAAGACATATGAGTTTCTGTGTGTGTATGATCTGTTATTATTGTGCCATAATTAAACAAACAAATCCAGCATTTTGCAAACAAACACGATCTGCTTTGCAAAGAAAAACTCGAGTCACAAACAAACAGAAAGCAATGTGCAAATGAAAAGGTCAATTCAGGTCACGAGACTTGAACACAAGTTTAAAAACAAAGAAGTGGCGTTATATTTAAAAATAGGAAAACTTACATGGTAGAAAAACTGCATACGGTGATGAAAGTTGACTTTGACGGTGATGAAGTGTTGTCGCCTGCAGATGGGGAGGAAATAAGGCAAGACTCCTTAGACATCATATAAAGCAGACAATGAAGCCCAAACATAAGACATCTAAATGCTTGTCTGTACTTGTCACATTCCAGCATGTACGTATTATCCTCATGGATTCTGTGGAAATGGATCAGGGCCAGTCTTTCCCATCATCACACAAAGTGAAATGCTTACTAGTCATATTATTTATTATTCTGTGTGGATTCTATGGAACTGGATTGGGGCCAAAAGTATTTAACTAAAAATTCTGCTCATTCTGGTTGTTTTACTTTAGTGTAAAGATGCACATTTAACCATGTACATAACACATATTCTTTGTGCATTGAGTAAAAAAAAACAAAAAAAAAACATACAGCCTACCTACAAATGAATCCTTTAGTTTATTGTGGCATTGGTTTACTGACTGTGCTAGAGTAATGTGACAATGTCCCTGTAAAGACAATTCTACAAAAAAGTTCTAAACACATTATAAATGTTGCATATGTATTGCTAAAACATTACAAAGACTGTGAACTGTGAAGTACTGAAATGTGGAGTTAGACCGTTAAACAGTTTTTCACCATTGCAATTTTACGGATTGTTTGGGCGGGGCTAAAACAGGGCTCGATGACGCACTGGAGCCCATGAGCTCCTGGGCAAGCCCCCTATTTGATGACGCATTTTGCTGATCTCATCTCTCCCCTAACAATAGAGCACATTCGCATTCGCTGCTCAATCGCGAGTGACTGTCAGTCCTATTAGTTACTACAGCCTACAGTTTTCTAGCTAGCTTTGACACAGAAATGCATAGGCTATTACCTGGATGCGATCATGTACAAAACAGATTGGTATCTTCATTTAAATTCCCTAAAAACGATCAAATCAAGAAGAGGTTTTTAGAGAGCCAACCTTGTTGATGAAGAGCTGATCACCGCAAACACCCGCCTCTGAAGTGATCGTTTTACACTGGATCGTTTTATAAACTTTCCTCAGAGACAACTGGGATTCACTGATTATTCACTGATAATCCACTGTTACTGGTGAACTGTTACCCCTCGCTTCTGCGCACGGCACCTTCTCAGCAAGCAGGGCGCCATTGCCAATAATTGAATCGAAATGATAAAAAATAGATTTTTTAGGATTTTTTTTAACTGCTCGTGCCGCCCCCCATGTGACACGAAGAAATGCCGCCCCGGGCGACTGCCCGATTCGCCCGTGCCTAGAACCGCTACTGAACTAGCACACATCGTTCCCGAACCACTTTTCTTCATGTTGTAATTGTTATCATCTTTGTCACTGCGATTTCAGTGCTTTGTCGGCACAACGGAGCTAGCTAGCAAAACAAACCCAGCCCGCGAGAACGGAAGTAGGTTGCATCGACCGGAGGAGTTTACGATGTAGAGCGGAAACGGCTCATAAACTTGTCTATTGGCGGCGCCGGCTCCACTACACACGTTACTTCCGCATTCCAAAGTTCCTATGGCAGTCTATGGGAGTGTTGCAACTCTCTCTCTCTCTATGGATCTCCTCTTTAGCATTCGGAGAACACATAAATGGAACAGGCTAGCAAGTGCATGTCATTGCGTCATTACATCAGTGAAAGGTCCGCTTTCGGCACTGCAAAAATGATAGTGCTACTGGTTTGGTTGCTGTACCGTACTGTTTAAACCAAGCGGCAACATTCTAATCTGAAAAATGACAACGCATTCTCACCCAAAGGCATCACCTTAAAGCGTCAGTTAGATGACGCGGTTAGGTTTAGGTCTGGGGTGGGGGTAGGGTTACACGCGATCCTAGGGCATCATCTTACTGACGCTAAAGGGCGCCTAAAGCGTCAGATATTGAAGCATGGTCAAAATCCTCAGTTAGGTGACGCCTTGGGGGTGAGAATGGGCTGAAAATGAAGCCTACCCGTAATTGCGAAAAACTGCAATACATCCAAAAATCCACTAGAGGGCTGTCCCAAAAGGGAGCTAATATCCATAGACCTCATGTTAAAGGGTTAGTTCACCCAAAAATGAAAATTAAGTCATTAATTAATCACCCCCATGCTGTTCCAACCCCGTAAGACCTTCGTTCATCTTCGTAACACAAATAAAGATATTTTTGATTGAATCTGAGAGCTGGATCAGTCCTACATAGGATGCCTGAGGGACTGGCTCTTGACGGCCCATAAAGTCATTAAAGAAAAGGTTTAAATATTCCATGTGCCTACAGCGGCTCAATTATAAGTTTGTCAAGCGACGAGACTACTTTTTGTGCGAAAAAAACATAAATAACGACTTAATTCGACTATTCTATTACTTCCTTATGGGCGCATACGCGAGAACTGAGACGAGGACGTTCTCATTCGTCTACTTCTTGTTACCGGCTGCACCGCTTAGGAGTATTACCGCCCCCTACCGTATAAAATGATGATCCATATATAAGGCGCTCCGGATTATAAGGAGAAGAAAAAACAGTTTTTTGAGAAGATTAAAGGCTTTTAAGTGCACCTTGTAGTGCGGAAAATACGCTAATTGAAAAGCGTATGTACAGCGCGCATCTTCCTCTGCTTGTAAACAGAAAGTTTTGCGCTTCCAGCTATATCAGCACATCATCTTATACGGTAGGGGGCGGTAAAACTCCTAAGCGGAGCAGCCGGTAACAAGAAGTAGTCGAAGGAGAAGAACGTCCTCGTCTCAGTTCTCGCGTATGCGCCCATAAGGAAGTAATAGAATAGTCGAATAAAGTCGTTATTTATGTTTTTTCGCACAAAAAGTAGTCTCGTCGCTTGATAAACTTATAATTGAGCCGCTGTAGGCACATGGAATATTTAAACCTTTTCTTTAATGACTTTATGGGCCGTCAAGAGCCAGTCCCTCAGGCATCCTATGTAGGACTGATCCAGCTCTCAGATTCAATCAAAATATCTTTATTTGTGTTACGAAGGTCTTACGGGGTTGGTACAGCATGGGGGTGAGTAATTAATGACTTAATTTTCATTTTTGGGTGAACTAACCCTTTAATTAAAAAATAAGCGAGATATATATTTAATACATATTTAATAATAAAAATGTGCATGTTGTGAAGAAAATAAAAACCTAGAGAATTTCATCCTTTAATATGCTGCTATAGAATTAATAATATGTCTGAATACATAAATAAATACATAAATAGATTTTCTTACCAATAATACAAATAGTCATATCAACGGACATAATTTTACATAGACCCACACATAGTTGAATAAACAAATAAGGATTTTACAGTAGCCTATATATAATATACTAATAGTAATTACAATAAAATCAATTTCACAAGAAGAAGTAGAGTAGTTAATTTGCGCATGAATGCATTTTTTTCCATAGTGACGAGTCTAGAGAACATGCGGTATAGGCCTATTGTTTTTTGTTGTTGTTTTTTTCTTTGAAAAATAAATATATAATATTAATATAGTATTCCATACATTTGTCAGAGCTTGGTAGACAACTATTATATTTGTTAATGTTATTAAACAGATTAATAAATACATTATAATTGGTATTATTAAATATTAATCATAAATGCATACTAAATTATGGTCATATCTGTAATACACACTTTATGGCAATTAAAAGAAAGTTTTAAAAGTGCTACATTATTTAAATAAAAAAATAGACAAACAATTACATAACAATTTCAAAATGAAATTCAAAATCAATGTGAGTAAATAAAAACAATAAAAATATCCCATCCATGCAGAATTGTCAAAAACATGATTACTGGTTCATATATATACATATAGTAAATAAGTAAAATAATAAAATGTAAAATAATAATATAAAATGTTTTCTGTTGCAAGCTCACATGTTTTCTCTTGGTTTATTGTTGAGCTGTCAAATTGTCATGTTGAAATAACCAGTTCCATACCCTTGACACATTTTTTAAATTTAATTTAATTATTTATTTATCTCGTGTATGGGTGTCCCTTATTTTGCCTCACTGAAGGTGGCAACCCTGGGTGCTTCTCATTTCTTATTTGTGCATCCCCGTTTCCTTTCCTTGCTTCCTTTCCTTGCGTCTCAGCTCCACCCCCTGTAGGATGCGAGGGAAGGAAGCGAGGAAAGGAAAGGAGGACAGAGGAATCGAATAAAAGCTTTTTTATATATATTGGAATACTTGATGACTCGAGCGTCACTCCACAGTGTCATCAGCAGCGCTAAAAGGATCTGCCCTTATGATGTTGAAGTTTGGTTATTTAATAAATTCATAATAAATAATAATAAAGATAGACTATACTGTTGAAATATCTGAGATGTGTGGTTTATATAAACTGCAAAGGTAAAGTATAAATTAAAATGATTGTGACCGATGTGAAGGGGGAGGAGAATTGACACGTGCGTCACGTTTACCACACCTTCTCGGATGACTGTAAACTGTAATGATGACGTCACGCCGGGGTCACATGACTGACCTGCAACCAAAACAGCACAGCAGAAATGTCAGTTCTTCATTCCGCTTTTGTGTTCAGAGTTTAAAACATGTCGATGTTTAAAGTGAGTTTTATTTGTTCTGTGCTGTTTGTTGTGTTCGGTGCCGCGCGTGGGTTTCTGGGAAATGGAGATACATTTCGACGAAAAGTGAGTATATAAATCACTGAGATCAAGCGAAAACAATGAAACTAACTTCACACCGCAACAACAAATAACCTCTAGAAAGCTGCAAACACCTGGAGAAGAGACACTTCTGAGAAAGAGTATTATTTTTACATTTTAATCTAGTCTTTGAACGTGGTGTTTATACATCTGAAGCCGTGTGTCAAGTTTTATTGATAATTGTTCATTTTCTCTGTAAATTGAGGCTCGTTTCTTACAAAAATCTGGCTCTCAGGTTCCTCTTTGTGTGTTTTTGAAAGGTTGGATCAGAACTAGATAGTTTTTCAGTATAATAAGTTGCATGAAACTGTATTATATAAATGAATTAGGATTTATGTGTTCATAAGACCTTTGAAACCCATAAACACACAAGTACAACTGATTTAGTGTATTGTGCATATAATTCTACATTTTTACTATAATAATGTGAATGATTAATAATTATGGCAAATCATTCATTTGAACTGGTTCTTTTCAGAACTACAAAGCATTTACAGTCACAGCATCAGAGACATTTGACAATCTATAAATGACTTCAGTTTAATATAAATGTTTAATTGACAAGCCATAAACACTATTTAACTAGATCAGAGATAGAAACTGTACTATGTGGTTTTCTTTCTTGTTATGGTGGTAGTTCAGATTGCTCTTCCAACATTTTCACTTTTCCCACCACAAAATCGATATGATTTCATATTTGTATTGCTTTTAAATTTTCCATGATTGAAGTAATATTACTACTAATTGACTCTGACAACTGTAGGTTTTGCAGGAAAATATTAGCATATAGAGAAAACATTACTGATCTGTTTCATACTTCCAACACTATCATAAAAGTCAGGTTTTGCGATTCAACAAAATGTCCTCTATGTTAGTCTGTTTAATAACTTTATCATGCTGATATATATTGAGACTTCTTCAACATTTCTCACATGATCAGTTTATTGGCTATAGTTTAGCTAATGGTGATGAACATGAGCAGAACTCAGTTCTCAGATCAGTGGATATTTGACTGGTTTTGTCCGTCCTTCTGTTGGACTCTCACACATGAATTATGTTGAATATCTGATAAATTTAACTACACAATTAGATAAAACCAGTTTAGCTCAACCAGTGACCAAGCAATGCTTCATGATGTTCAGTGTGTGTGTAAAAAGAGCATTAGCGATTACAGAAAACACACTTCAGCAGAACATCATCAGCTCAAGTTTCTGGGCCCAAATTGTTAGAAATTTTAAAATTTAAATGAATTTCTGGGTATAATGTGTCTCAGTTTACTTTATTTTGCTCTCCTCATTTACATAAATGAACTATAGTGTCCCGCACACACTAGTATAGAAATATCAAAAATAATATCTGGTGTCTGAATAATTTTTGGTTTGACTGTAAATCATTTGAATTCACAACGATATTCAACACACACTCTAAACCGAATCTGAGACGTCTCCATCTGTGGTGTGTACGATACTGCTGTGATGAACACACTTCTCTGGTGTCCTCAGGTGTCTGTGGAGCTGAACCCGGGTCTGGCCCCGCCCTCGTCTCTTCCTCCGGGTGTCGCTCTGGTTCATGCGCGAGGACTGGGACTGAACGACACGCTGCACTTCCTGCTGTGTAACCGAGGCGCTCCAGCGCTGCTGCTGGTCCACACCAACAGCACCGAGTCCGCAGTGCAGGTCAACTGGCCGGAGTTCATCAACCGCAGTTCCCCGGGCAGCCTGAGGGTGGCGCCAGAGAGCAGCGTGACCTACAGCGCAGCACTAGTGTTCACCAGGGTGAGGAGGATCTTCCTCTCTCTATCTCATGGTCATGGCCACTTCATCTGTATTTGGAGAGGATTTGTCTTTAAAATGTTGAAAGACGTTCTTACCTTCATTCTGGAATGAACACCGATGTGTGTGTGTGTGTGTGTGTGTGTGTGTGTGTGTGTCTCAGATCTGGGAGTACGATGACGTCAACAACACGGCAGACCCACAGACGGCAGCCGAGTCCAGTTTCTACTCTCCTTACGAGCTCCAGAACTTCATCTGGTCGGACCTGAACGCCACCGCCAACCAGTCGGATCACGTGATCACGCTGTGCGGCCGCGAGAACACCGAGAGCTTCGCCAACGGCTCCCTCTGCCTGAGAGTAAGCACAACTGCAGCACACACACACACACACACATATGATGTGTGTTGTGAAAAGCTCTATACAATTAAACATGAATTGAATTGAATATGGAGATGATTCATGTGTAAGAAAAATGATGTGGACGTTGAAGATCTCAAAGCTGAAGTGTGTGACTGTGGTAAAGCACAGCTTGGGTTCACCGGCGTCAGAACGAACCCTGAACACCCAGATCTCAAACCCTTTATCCTGCCACAGTTCAACACTCTGTGGTGCTTCTGTGGCCTGTTCAGACTTTATTGTGTAGGGTTGGGTGTTAGATTCAGATGTTCCCATTCGATTCAATTTTTAATCACAAGCTATCAGTATGATTTGATTTTGATTCACAAGCTCTCAATGTGATTCGATTTCTATTTTTAAAGCTCAATGCGATTCGAGTTATATTCAAAAGCTCTCAATGCAATTCGATTTCTATTCACAAGCTCTCAATGCGATTCGATTTCTATTCTAAAGCTCTCAATGCGATTCAATTTCTATTCACAAGCTCTCAATGTGATTCGATTTCTATTCACAAGCTCTCAATGCAATTCGATTTCTATTCTAAAGCTCAATGCGATTCAATTTCTATTCACAAACTCTCAATGTGATTCGATTTCTATTCACAAGCTCTCATTGTGATTCGATTTCTATTCTAAAGCTCAATGGGATTCAATTTTGATTCACAAGCTCTCAATGCGTTTGGATTTCTATTCAAAAACTCAATTCGATTCGATTTCGATTCTAAATTCATTTTTGATTCTCGATTTGACTCAATGAATATAGATTTAATACAAATCCTATATTTATAAAAAGAACAGTGCACATAAGTTTACAAGTGGTTAATTAATAAAAAGAAATTAAATTTATATTAAACTCTTTTATTTTAGGAACACATGGGCACATTAAAGCAAAACCCAACTCTATATTTCAAATGCGTACGATGAATCGACAGGATTTTGATGCGAGATGAAAATTGATGCTGTTTTTTAACGAGTCTGAACAGTGATGAATGATGATCACTCAGGATCAGGTTATATTATGTTGAAGATATAAACACATAAAGTCTCCCAGCATTCTCTGTAACAGTGGAGGAGAACTAATACTGGCTTTTGGGTGATGGATAGATAAAAATGGAAAAAAAAATCAATTCAATCTATTTTGAATCGTCCACATTTTAAAAAATGATTAACCTAAAAATGATGTGATGAACCCAAATAGTGAAGAAACGATATAACTCCGCCTCCTTCATGTCTGTGATGATTAAGGCATTTAGAGGATGAGCTCATTCTAACACACATATCTGGGAGTGTAATCTGCTGCAGTCTCTCACATGTGTGTGTGTGTGTGTGTTTTCCGCTCTCCTCAGCTGTCGCTGTTCGAGTCCGCGGGCCGCGAGGGGGCGTGGCCGAGTCTCCTGCATAACTCTAACTCCTCCCAGCTGCAGGTGTGGCTGGACGGGGCGGCGCCGCGGGGGAACCGCTCTCGCTTCGCTCTGGAGTTCCAGTCGGTCGGGGACGCCGGCTTCCAGGGGCGGGTGGACGTGCGCAGCTCCATAGATGATGAATACACTCCTTCCATCTTCAAGGTGTGTTCCCCGTACAACAACAACTCGATGCTTTAGTTCTGCTCTACACCTCCTGTAATGCAGCGCCTGTTATACTTCCCCATGTTCATCAGTGTTGAGTGTGTAATGTGTGATGATGAGAAAGCTCCAGTTCTCTATAGTGTCAGACAACTCCTGAAACGCCTCCACTGTAGTCTTGAGTTTCTTTCACGTTTTGTCCATATAAATATCAGCAACTACAGCAAAGTGTATATTTTTGCTCAGTTTGAGCCTGATCTGTTTTTTCCTCCACGTTCTCGCTTCTGGAGCAAGAACACATGTGGGCGGAGCTTGATTGTGTCTGTGAGGAATTGATTGGATGGTTGTGGTTTGCTATTGGCTGACCTTGTGTGAGTGACAGATTAACCCTTGTGCATCCTTATGGACATTTTCAGTTTTGTTTTTTTGATCACTTTGCCTGTGTTAAAGCTAACTGCAAAAAACGTGGCACAGGTGTGTGTATTTTTATTGGAATTTTACTATTTCACCGTCGTTTTCTTAAAAAATATTTTTTGCATTAGGTACAAAAAACACTCCCTCTCAGCGCCTTTTGGACAAAAATGTCCCCATTGAAACCCATTAAAACTGCCATTTTTAATCCCCGGTTCAGTTAACTATAAAATTATGCAATATTTGATAAGAGGCTTTCATTCTGAAGGCAAGGCTTCAAATGTTTATTTTTTAACTATCTTTTATCAGATGGTGCCATATTTTTTAAAGTTTGGCCTATAAAACAAATATGGCTATATTCCTGTTTTCTGCTTCGGCATATTATAGAGCCGACTGGATAAATTATGCAACAATATTTGTGTGGGTGTGTTGGTATGGATGTCAGAGTGTGGTTAGTATGTGTGTTATAAAAAAAATATAATACTGAGAGAGAAAAACTGCAAATAACAAATCCAATCACTGTGAGCTCCAGTGGGGTTTTGCTGCCACCCAATGGGGAAAATATGTTACTACGCCCAAACAAACTGTTACCCAAAGCTCATTTTTTGAGATATCATCCTCAAATTTGGAACACAACCTATTTAGATTTATGGCTTTGCTTTTATTGCAGTTTTGAGTTCAACCTGATTTATAAAATATATATTTTATATAAATACATTTTTATAAATAATTTTCATAAACTTATACCTATATAATTTTTTGGGGGGGATTTACTTATTATTATTTTTTTTACTTCAGCAATAATCTGCAAAGGGTCTTCTTTAAAATGATACCAAACTTAAGCGTCACATTTTTATGACAGTCTTCTGACACGGACATTTTTGTCTTCCATGTACCTATGTGTAACTTTTTTTAATTGATGCACAAGGGTTAAAGCCCCGCCCACATCATCAGAGAAAAGAAGCTGCAAGAGGAACTTATTCTGACTCAAGATTGATGTGCAGTAACAATAATGATGTGCAGGATAAATGATTAATAATAAACCGTGACAGATGTTGACGTGTCTCCGGGCAGGTGTTTGATTGGCTGTCGCTGCCGCTGAACTCCAGCCGTGTGTGGGGTTTCTCGCAGTGGAAGCCCGTGGCGTACCGTAAGCCGGCGCCGGTGTTCGAGGACGCGACGCCCTGCAGGAGCTCTCCTCTGGTGTCCGTGAGCCGCGTCCCCCCGTCCGCGCTGGTCCAGGCCTACTTCACACACCAGCCTCACACACACGGCCTCAACATCAGCTTCGGGGTCGATAAGGACCCGGTGTTCTACAGCGACACCAGATACATCAGCTGGTGAGAGCATTCACCTTTTACATATACTGGCTGTGTGTGTCTGTTAGGAAATAATGGCATTTTTTATTTAAATATTAAATAAATATTAAATTGTTATTTTATTGAGTGTAATTGTCTTTGATAAAAATATATATTTTTAATTGTTTTTTTTTATATTTTAATTGAAGATATTAAAATTATTATGTATTAAATAAATATTGATTTATTTTATTTATTGTAATTACTTTTTATACACATACTTGTCAATTGGTATTATTAAAGGAATAATAAAATGTAAAAAATATTACAAAATTAATAGTTTAAAATATATGTAAATATTAAAATACTGTATAATAATTAATATAGAATTACTATAATTAATATTTTCTGTTGTTATTTATTTTGGTTTTATAGACTTTTCTTTGTTTTTACCATACTTGCCGATTATTATCTGTTATTAAAAAAATAGTTTAAAAACAAGTTTAGAATATTGCTTTTGAATATTTTAATTAAAAAATTAAATACATATACATTGTTATTTTATTGATTGTAATTTTTTATTGGTTCTTTTTTTATTCATCATTTATTTATTTATTTATTTTTACGCATACTTGCCAACTAGTATCTGTTGGAAAATGTTACAAAAACTACAAATATTTTAAAATTTTTAATGAATTTTTAAATATTTGAGGATATAAAAATACTACATATTGAAAAAATATTAAATTGTTATCTTATTCCATGAGTGATCTCATTTTACACTAATTGCAACCACTATAAAGCACATATTGTCACTATTTTTTTAGTAAATGCATCTAGTTTGTTTCCAATGAGTGAAAACACAGCCCTTGACAGTCAAACAGATAGTCCCGCCCCCGAACTCGAATGATTGGTCGAGTCAGAAGTTGTCAAACTTCCAATGAGTGAATTACAGAGACTCTGAACAGCAGCCAACAGCTTTACAACACATGAAATGATCTGTACCTGATATTACACACAGTATTTTGAGTATGAGAGTGTGTGTGAACAGTGTTTGTGTGTACTCTCTCCAGGACTGTGTTAATGGGCATGGGCGAACCTCCAGCCGATTCCTTCTCCACGTTGATCATCATCATCATCGCCGTGGGTCTCGGCACTCCGCTGGCCATCATCATCGTGGGCGGAGTGTTTGTGTGTGTCCGCAAGAGGATGACACAGTCCTCAGTCTACGAGCCAATCAACTGAGACGTCAGGGTACAAGCCCCGCCCCAATGCACACACCAGCCAATCAGTGCTGAGGTCACGGACCCCTGATTGGACGATTAGAATGATCACATGCACGTTACTGATAATGAGGAGGAGCATTTGCAGACTTCCTCTGGAAGAAGAAGAATTACGAATGTTTTGCACCTTTATACTGAAAACTGGAAAAAATCGAGTGATTATTTGATATTGTTCATTTTTTTAGACATGATGCTTATTTGTTCTGTGCCCCATAATAATAATAATAATAATCCTGCGTGATGCATATTCAGTTATGTGCCTGATTTTAAAACATGAATTTCTCTTTAATGCTAATATACACGCAGAGACACGAGCGAGTGAGTCTCTCAGGGATCAGGTGTGTGTGTGTGTGTGTGTTTAGGAGAACGCCGCCGGTTTGATGCACATTTGCATTCTGTAAATATGATTTGCACCGCATTTAAAAACACAATGAAATCTTTCTGTTTTTGTTACCGCCAGTTACTAATAAAAATGTAAATATGGATTTAAAACTGCATCCGTTTCTCTCTCTCTACATAAGCTCCTCCCCCTCGACTCTGATTGGATGAAGTTTCAAACACCTGTTAATCAAACACTGATGCATTACAATCAAACATCTAGAGCATCATTTATTCATAAACATCAGATTTGAGTAGAAACATTAGTAAACATGAGGAATATGGCACAAATCAACAGTTATAATCACAGTATGACATAAACAACTGCATTTCTCAAATATTACACAAAACAAACACTTATCCAACATATCCGGGTTACAAATAACTTTTTAGGAGATTTTTCATGATTATTAAACGCATATCCCTGTTATTTATTTTTACATTAGCTATTGGAAAGACATTTTTAAAACAATAACAAACATTTGGAGGGTAATGAAATAATGTGAGACATCATAACGGCCGTAAAACAAGTGTCACTTTCCAAAAGCACAATTATTAATGAGATCATACAGGTGCATTAAAGCACTGTATAGTGCATTCTTCATAAAGGCTGTGAGTGATGTGTTACAGTGTGTTTGTGCTTCTTAGATTTCAGGCTTTGTGAGCGTCACTCGATCCTGAAAGAGCACAGCACAGATTCAGCGGTTAAACCGGTTTCTTCATGACACCATTGAGTTTCTGGCCATTCATCAGCGGTTCCCAGTGCAGGAGCGAGTGTGTGCCGAGGGATTCAGGACGGACAATCAGTCGTCGTTCTCCAGTCACGTTCATCTTTATTTAAAGGGATTGTTCTGAATGCTGAACTCTGGGTTCACCCCCACCATCGCAGTCTCGGGGGCGGGGCCGTGGTGGGAGGAGCCACGTCAAACACCGCCTCCGGCCCGCCCACAGAGCCAATGAAATACAGGTTTGCTCCCAGGAGGACGAGCAGCGGCAGGAAGGAGAGCGCGTGTCCGAACGCACGTACACTGCTGCCGAACGCCACACACACCCAGTAGATCATCCTGAGGACGACAACACACACAACATTCAGTGAGTGACAAACACACACAACCCAACGAGAACGCCACACACACCCAGTAGATCATCCTGAGGACGACAACACACACAACATTCAGTGAGTGACAAACACACACAACCCAACGAGAACGCCACACACACCCAGTAGATCATCCTGAGGATCAACAAAACATCAATGAGCAAGAACACACAGAAACGCCTCCGAGCGCTTATTTCAGAATGCTTTATGATTGATTTTGTTCGGTTTGTATTTCTGTAATTAGATGAAAATTAGAACATGCTCATGTACTTTTTGAATATAAAATGTAATATTCGGTCACTTACAAATTCGGTTGAACATGTTTCCCCTCCCCAAATATTATAATGTTAGCGTAACGTAATTTTAGAGTATTGATTGAAATAATGTAAATGTTACATTTAAAAAAATCTTCGATTTAAATGTAACTGTTCGAATGATGTGAATGTAAAATTTAAAAGTAACTTTTTTATTTATTTAAACAACAGTATTCTGATGTAAATGCTACATTTAAAAATCTCAAAAGTAACACTTTTCCCAATTTAAAGGTACCAGTATTAAATATTTTAAATGGTACATTTGCCAATTTAAACATAAAAGTATTGCAAAAATGTAAATGCTACATTTAAAAGCCTTAAAAGTAACATTTTACAATATAAATGTAACACTATTTAAATAATGTAAATGTTACATTTAAAATTCTTAAAAGTAACACGTTTCAAATTTAAAAGTAACAGCATTCCACTAATGTAAATGTTCAATTTAAAAGTCTAAGAGTAACCTCCCCGACACACACACACACACACCTGCCGAACACGAAGACGACGGTAAGCAGCGGCACCAGTTTGAGCAGGTCCGGTTGGGCGTAGGTCGCCATGACAGCGAGCTGGAGGAAGAAGAGCAGGGAAAGGTGGAGCGAGTCTCGAACGAAGAGTCCGTGAACTTTGACCTCGCGATTCTCCCACGTCCCGTCGAACAGAGGCTTCAGCGTCCCGAACCTTAGCCGGGACACACCCTGGACCAGCACACCTAACACACACACACACACACACACACCGCTCGTCACTGAACACTCACTGGTGCATATATACAGTCAGACCAAAAACTATTCACACATAAGAGATATCATTTTTATATTTTCTGTAAGTGCTAATGCTCTTTTTACACACACACTGAACAACATGAAGCATTGCTTGGTCACTGGTTGAGCTAAACTGGTTTTATCTAATTGTGTAGTTAAATTTATCAGATATTCAACATAATTCATGTGTGAGAGTCCAACAGAAGGACGGACAAAACCAGTCAAATATCCACTGATCTGAGAACTGAGTTCTGCTCATGTTCATCAACTATAGCTAAACTATAGCCAATAAACTGATCATGTGATCTGAATATATTTAGGTTTGACTGTATGATATATGTGTTGTATAGATCCTCACCCAGCACGATGGGGGCGCTGGCGAAGAACGCACAGCGCAGTGTGTAGAGCAGCCTGAGGGGGGTGCTGTCGAGCGCAGGGGCGTCGAAGGGGAGGAGCTTGTAACCGGCCCACGTTAGTAACGGGAACATGAGCGCGGCAGCCGTTACACACACACACAACCGCATAACCTCCACACAACTGCTGTCTGAGACACACACACACACACAGAAATCATGTTAATACAAGCAAACAAGTGTGCTTTATACAAAACAGTATCCCACAATTCAATGCACTCTACTTGACCCAGGGTTATTATCATTAGCTAAAAATAAACCATAAAAAAATTATTTGTTACTTGAAATAAAAATAAATGTTAATTGAAATAATAATCTAAAAAATGCATTTAAAAATGTCGTGAACTGAAATCATACAAAATATAAAAAACATGTTTGAAAAAAACATTTTTGTTATTCGAATTAAAGATACGTTTTAATTAAAATATTAATATAAAAACGTATCTCTAAAATCATATCTAGCAACCGACATCTTTTCTCATGCAATTGCAACTTTATAACTTTTTATAAACGTTATAACGTTTAATTGTGAGATTAAAAAAAAGTCAGAATTACGAGATAAAAAAAAAAATCTTTGTTAAAAAAAAAAAAGTTAAAATAACATAACGAATATTTGATTACAATATTTTTGAACATGCCCATATCTACACGTCGAGCGCATCATTTACCTTCAGGTTTGTCGATCTGGTGGATCCAGGCCGGCTGGAAGTGCTGAGGAGCGCTGGGGGTGAAGTTCTGCTCATCCATCGGGATCTTCTCCATCGGGATCTTCTCCATCGGGATCTTCTCCATCGGGATCTCTGGGATCTGTGTGTGTTCCCGTCCCGTCGACTGCAGGATCATCACGTTGGGTGTGAACGCTTGCACCAGCTGATCTTCTTCCTCCTCCTCCTCCTCCTCATCGTCAGCATCGTTCTCCTCCGCCTCCATCCAGGCGTCCGGTTCCTCCAGCTGTCCTGCGCTCTCCGTCCTGCTGTCGGATCCGTCGGGTCGGGTCGGGTCAGCCATCAGAGGTTTGATCTCAGGACTGAAGATCAGCACCTCCGTCATCTTAGAGTGTGTGTGTGTGTGTGTGTGTGTGTGTGTGTGTGTGTGTTTATGAGCTGAACTGCTCTGGAATCATCTCTGAAACACAAAGTTCACCATGGATATAAAGGATGCACATTTTCACTGACAGACTCCTCAACACACACAGAGAGAGAGAGAGAGAGAGAGAGAGAGAGAGAGATTTCAAACATGCCTGTTGCCATTCCCTTAAAATTATTTGTGAAATTTAGCATTTTCTGAGTAAAAACCATTTTAATATATTCCTACAGCAGATTTTTGACATTATCAGTCGATCATATTTACCCGGATTAGGTTTCTCTCTTCCTACAAATGTTTTTTTTAAATCAATTATTATTATTATTATTAGCCAATGTAAACAAGCATCAGTAATATCATTAATCATCAGCATTAGTTCAACACAAAGTTCATGAAGAGCTGGTTTATCAGAAACACATTCCTCGTGCATTAGTCAATACAATGTGTCTGTGTTAGTCAGACCTTCACACACACACACACACACACACACTCAATAATTCACTGTGAAGTGTTAGTTACTCTGATTCACTCTTATGTCCACATTATTACACTAACAGAAACTGCACTTCATTGAATACATTCACATAAAATGAAAAGGAAATACAAAATAAAGAGAAATGACATCTCAACCAGTGAGAAAAATATGATCATAATTCTTTAGAAACGTGTCCTTCTTATCAATTAGTTAACGAATTTATTCTTCAGTTCTTATCAGTTATCAGTGAGTTTAAGAGATTTTACAATGAGAGAGAAAGACACATTACATGAATAGTAGACTAACCATGAGTGAGTAATGCAGTTCCACCAGTTTCTCCTGAACACACACAGCAGAGATTACCACAACACTGACCAACACGCATTCACGGGTTCATTTCGAGAGAATACAACAACAACAACAACAACAAACTGTTCCTAATACGCATAATAAAAGGAAATTCAGATCTAAAATAAACTCACTCACATGAAACTTGTCTGGGAACGAAAGTAAAATGATAGTGTTTCTTACCTTACACTCCAGAAGAGCCCTATGAATGTATTATATATTATAAGTGATAATAACAGATGAGGAATGAGTGAGAATCGACCGAGATCGCGGTGATCGGGCACGCGCACAGGTGCGACGGTCAGTCCACAGGTTTCTCTGAGGTAATAACTCATTCACTAGCGGCGTCACGTGACTCTCGGCGACGCCCACATTACATACATCTGTATTTAAAATTTTACATGGGGTTTAGCCAACTTAAAATTTTGCCACATTTAATTAATTGTTCGTGTAAAAAAAGGAAGATTTCTAATGTAGGAAGTTTAGCTGATAAAAGTCATTGTTTAGTGCACTAAACCTGTTTTTTACTAAAGCTCATCGGTACAGTATTTGTGTAAACTAGCATATGATTATAAAACATTTTAAGATACAGGAAATCCATACTTTTAAGAAACATAACCTGAGTGCTGTTGTTTACTAGCGCTGCACATGTGTGCGAGTCAGGCGCAGTGAAACCAAACTACCCCGCAGCTGATCGACAGCTCCCTCGGCCAATCACAACGCTGCATTCGCCGTGACAGCCAATCAGGATGGAGGATTGCCAGAGGGACGCGTGTGCACACACGGAACTTCGTCTGAACCTGCGACAGTGTGTTTTCTGAGCTTATTATGAGAAATATCATGTTCACTTTCATTAAAATGTGTTAATATTTAAAGGGCAACATGAGCGGTATGTGCAGGGAGGTAGTTACACTCCAGCTGGGACATTATTCCAACTTTGTCGGGACACATTGGTGGAATTTACAGGTGAGGATGTTTAATAACGGATACATTACAATTACATTAAGCTGAAGAAACCTGACATCACTAAGAAAAGAAATTAAACTAAATTCTACCTCTTTTTGAAAGAGATTACCTATTAATTTATGATTTTTACAGCAATAACTGTAGTAAGTACACTTAAAAAAAGTGGTGTGATATTGTGCATTGTCATGGTTTTGTACTATGTATGACCATGTAATACCTTGACGTTCTTTGAAATGCCATGTAAATATGTTAATTATTCAGTACCCTGGTTTAAAGGTTTCAACACTTTTTGTTTTTCTGGTTGAAAAACTATCTTCACATCCTGATAGCGATCTATAGTAGACGACGTGGTCTAAATATTAAAAGATTAAAATGAAATATTTCTATATCTTGTAGGAGGCGTGGCTCTGAAACCTTTAAAGTCACCATGAAATCAAAATGGAATTTTCTTAATTTTTATAGAGTATTTTATTATTTATTATAAATGATTTATCCGTGCAGATTATTTTTTTTTATTAAAGTCCCCCTGTGGTGTAAATCCAGCGTTTAATGTTTTGTGCGTGTGTGGTGTTTTTAACAGGCTTTAACACACACCATGTGTAAAACTGCTTAAAACTGCAGTGAACCAAAGACAGTCTCAAAAACACGCTTTGAAATCGCTGGTGTTTCTGACGTCACAAACGACCTTGTAACCAATCAGATCAACGTGTGATCGTCAACCAGTGGATCTCAGAGTGAGTGAGTGGAGGCGGGTCTCATTTGCATATTCATAGAACCGCGCATACTAAATGAGGCGAGGGTGTCGAGTTACAGTCAAGATATTTTAAGACATGAAGACATTTTTGCATGTCATTTTGGTGAGTTTTAATGGATAAAATGATTGACTACAGGGGGACTTTAAAATTATGACCTGTTCATACCATGTTATAGCCTTCTGAAATAGTCTCAGTAAAGCATGTGTGTGTGTGTGTGTAGGATGCGGGTCTGGTTTATGACGCGGTGGAGCCGGCGGGTGAGCTTCAGAGTGACGTGATGTTCAGAGAGGGTCAAACGCTGGGTGGTCATGTGACATACACACCTCGACTCATCGCCATGGACCTCAAAGGTACCGGAGTCCATCCTGATTACTGGAACAAAGCAGAAATATAAATTATGGAAGCTTGTTTCCACCGCAGAATAAAAAATAAATTAGGTAATTGTGACTTTTTTTCTCATAATTGCGTGATATAGTCACAATTGTGATATACACTCTGAAAATCGTGATATATAGTCACAATTGTGTGTTATATAGTCAGAATTGCGTGATATAGTCACAATTTTGTTATACAGTCAGAATTGTGTTATATAAAGTCGCAATTGTGTGATATATAGTCACAATTGTGTGTTATATAGTCAGAATTGCGTGATATAGTCACAATTTTGTTATACAGTCAGAATTGCGTTATATAAAGTCGCAATTGTGTGATATAGTCACAATTGTGTGTTATATAATCAGAATTGCGTGATATAGTCACAATTGTGTGTTATATAATCAGAATTGCGTGATATAGTCACAATTGTGTTATATAGTCAGAATTACGTGATATAGTCACAATTGTGCTTTACATTTAGAATTGTGTTATATAGTCAGAATTACGAGATATATAGTCGCAATTGTAGCCTGGCTGCGCCCTCCTACGCACTTCCGCTCAATTTCATTTTACTTCAGTACTATGTGGAAATGAAATGAACTAAAGTCTGGTTGAACCAGGCTATCGCAATTGTGCTTTACATTTAGAATTGTGTTATATAGTCAGAATTACGTGATATATAGTAACAATTGCTAGTTATAAAGTCAGAATTGGAAGATGTAAACTCGCAGTTGTGACAAGAAAGTCACAATTATCTTTTAAAATGTTTTATTCTGTGGCGGAAACAAGCTTCCATATTAAATGAATCCGACATAAGTCATGAAAATATACAGATACATTGTCAATTATAAAATTAATAAGCAAAAGCACAATATTTAATTGCTTTGTGATAATTATATCACTGAAATTAATTCATTAATTATATTTTTGTGTTTTGATGATGTCATTAGCTTTGCTTCCATCCGCCTGTTTTAATGCACATTTTGGGATATCACATAAAAACCGCTGGATGGAAACGCAAACACCCATAATGCTGGTTTGTGTAATGTGTGTGTGTGTGTGTTGTGGATATGTTCAGGAAGTCTGCAGACGCTGAGGAAGCAGGGCAGTCTGTATGACACGGAGAACGAGAACACCACCTCCACATGGTAAAACACACGCCCGGGCGGTTCTGTGTGTGTGTGTGTGTTCATGCGCTGATGTGTGGTTTATGGATTCTGATTAAAGATGAATTTGTTTCTCTCAGGGAAGGAGAGATTATGACTCACAAAGAAAGTCCTGCCACCAAAAACCCTTTCCTTCAGGATCTGGACAATATAGATGTGAGTGTGTTAATGTGACTCAGCTGGGGTTTAAATGCATGTAATATCTGAGTGACACTTCTCTGTGTGTGTGTGTGTGTGTGTGTGTGTGTGTAGATGGGAGGTTTACCAGCAGATCCAGGTTTGACGTGTCCTTCCTCTGCGGTGGATCGCAGCTCAGGTGTGTGTCCTCTCGAAATGAAACCCTGTTCAAAGGCTTGGTTTATGTTTCGGCTCTTATTATGAATTTATGCATTTGGCAGATGCTTTTATCCAAAGTGAGCATATTATGATCACTTCAGTTTATGCTTTCCCTAGGAATCAAACCCATGATGCATGATTATTATCATTAGCTAAAACCATTAAAAAACATGTAATTTTTTTTTTAAAACAAATTCATTTGTTTTACTTAAAACAAAATAAATGCTTATTTAAAAAAAACAAAATGAAAAAAACTTATAAAAAAATAAAATTTTTCCTAAGGCAACATTTCTCATTTTAGTTTAGTTTAATTTGATGTACTAAAATAATTAAATACTAAATATAATTAATAAAAACTATATTGGCATATTTAATAAAAATTTAAATCTAATAAAAATGACAAAAACACAAAAAAATTACTAAAGCATTAACTACAATTATAGTGAAAACAGGAAATGTAAAAATAAAATACAATTCTTACTTGAAGTTCTAAAATAGCTTAAGCTAATACAATTAATAAAAACTAATTAGACATATTTAATATTTATGTCTTTAACTTGAAGTACTTAAATAAAAAGTAAAGTAACTAAAAAAAAAGTAAAAAGTAACTAAAACTCATAAATAAAATTAATAAAAACTACATTTAAAAGAAATTAAAATAACTAATAAAGAAAGAAAAACAAAATTTCTATTAACATTAATTAGAATTACAGTAAAAACAGAAAATGTAAAAATCAAATCAAATTCAGACTTGAAATACAAAAATCAATAAAAAACTTATTAGACATATTATTTAAAAAAAATAACAAACACAACAACATACTAAAACAAAAATTAGAGTGAAAACAGAAAATATAATAAAATCTAATTCAAAATATGAACATCATCTATAAACAAAAAAGAATGCTACTAAAAGAACTGGCTTTGTGTTTCTCTGCAGGAATGAAAAATTAATGCGTGTGTTATTTTTAAGGAAAGCGTTAAAATATAACAACCCCTTTCATCATCAATCCCTCTTATTTCTTATTTCTTTTATAAGTCTCATTCAATCCTTCATTTTCTGTTCCCATTCAATATCCCGCTTCGCCTAATCTCATCACAAAAGCAAAGGGGTGAAAATGTCCATGATTTGTTCTCGATTGCGCTAACACTCACTGTGTGTTGCAGGAGCGAGCGTTGCCATGGCGACGGTGAACAGCAGTCTGGAGCGCGTGCAGAAGTCCTATAGGCTGGAGGGGAGCGTGAGGGTGTGGTCGGACTTCCTGAGGATACACCTCCACCCGCGCACCGTCACCGTCATCAACCAGTACAACCATGACGGGTGAGTCCCTCACTGACGGACGCCATTTGTATGTTCGCTATTTAGCTTAGCATAATTAATTTAAATTAGCCTTATTGTTATTTTTTAATTTTCTGTAATGAATTATTCAATGATTCACTTACAAAGACTTAGCGTGTTTCATGATCCGAATTAATTCAATGACAAATGCCTTTATAACAGTCAGTTGTCGCCCCCTACTGGTGAAATGGTGTAATGATACAATCTTTATTTTAATCAGGTTTCTTTCAAAAGGCGATTCACTCTATGTTGATCACTACCGTAGACATCAGTGTTTATATCCCAACTATAAACACACTTCTGTGGTTATCTGGATGATTGTAAGACATGACAGCTGCTCTCTCTGGCTCAGATCTGAATCGCTGTCGTTTAGTGATTTGATCACGTGTCTGTTTGAATCGAGATCACAATCGTTTTCGGTTAATCGCGCAGTTCCTGAAGGCACGCTATAAATGAACAGTGACATAATTAAAATGTGTTATCGAAGACGCACTAAATTAATTAGCTACGGTCGATGATAAAACGTTTTGTTTGAATATTTTTGGATGGTGAAACTACTCTTAAATGATGTGTGTGTGTTTTCAGTGAATCTGAGCGTCTGCAAGCGTTCGGCCAGGGGGAGGCGCTCTTACAGGGCCCATTTCTGGAGGATCTGGAGGATCGACTGCACTTCTTCGTGGAGGAGTGTGACTATCTGCAGGTAACACACACACACACACACACACACAGATCCGCCTCTACAACACAACACACGGGGAATATCAGAAAACCTGTCAGCTCAAAATCAAAGGAAATGCGTTTAAATTTATGGTTCACTGCAGTTTTAAGGAGGAAATACTCAGCAATGCTGTCCACTTATCAACTTACACACGGTGTGTGTTAAAGCGGATTAAAAACACACACATAAACAACACTAAACGCTGGATTTCAGCACAGTGTGAGATCTATGAAGCCCCTGGCATTAAAACAAATATGAGATGTTTGGCCGGTTATTAATATTAGCCAAAGTGTCGGAAACGGGACTTTTATTTTGAAGTCGCTGAGAATGTAAACATTTTAAGAATCAAAAGTTTAATGAATACGCAAAGTTGTATGTACATAAAATACATATATTATGCATTTCAAGGGTATAAATGTAAATATCAGCGTCCCTCTGTCTCTGCTTCCTCCTGCTCAGGGTTTCCAGGTGTTGTGTGACCTTGCTGACGGCTTCTCAGGCTTGGGGTCAAAGGTCACAGAGTTGTTGCAGGACTCTTACGGAGGCCGTGGGATCCTCACCTGGGGCGTGGCACCTGTCAATCACCCAGACACGGTGAGAGCGTCATTCATCTTTAATACAAGCAGTTTTCCCACCATTCATCAGGATCCCCGTGTTGAACTGTGTGAACGTGTTTTGTGTCCGCCTGACAGAGCTCTGTACTGGACTTGTACCACATGATGAACTGTGCGTTGGGGACGCTGAACATGGCCAATCACAGCTCTTTCTTCTGCCCTTTGACCCTGAGAGGCGGACTGGGCAGACGTCCCCCGCCGCCCACTGCTTTCCCGCTGCTCAGCTGTGACGTAAGCCGCTTTCATTCGCGGGAAACTCATTCAGAGTTACAGCTAACTAAAACTAAACCCATAAAAACATTTTCTTTGCTTAAAATTAGAGATGCACAATATATCGGTATCAGCCGATATAAGTTAATATTTATGTTATCGTTATCGGGCCGAGAAGAAATGTTTGCCGAGGCTTTAAAGCCGATAGTTATTGTATGATTCGCTTCTGTTGAGACACAGATGCGCACTGTTCAAATCCCTTCAAAAAGGCAATATACAGTTTTAATATCGGCTACATGACATTATAATGAGAACATTATATCTGTGTGCTTTTGGACGTGGCTTTTAATGGTGAGAGTTTTGTTTTTGTAATCAGGCTCTCAAAAAATGTCAAAAAATTTGGATTTAGAATTATCGGCCAATATATCGGTTATCGGCTTTCAGATATGAAGAATTATCGGCCAATATATCGGTTATCGGCGAATTATCAGCCAATGTATCGGTTATCGGCATTCAAATATAAAGAATTATTGGCCAATATATCGGTTATGGGCTTTCAGATATAAAGAATTATCGGCCAATATATCGGT
The DNA here is from genome assembly GCF_016745375.1 of Pimephales promelas. The sequence continues at coordinate 950,057 of NW_024121128.1, forward strand.
TATGGGCTTTCAGATATAAAGAATTATCGGCCAATATATCGGTTATCGGCTTTCAGATATAAAGAATTATCGGCCAATATATCGGTTATCGGCTTTCCGATTTGAAGAATTATCGGCCAATATATCGGTTATGGGCTTTCAGATATAAAGAATTATCGGCCAATATATCGGTTGTCGGCTTTCAGATATAAAGAATTATCGGCCAATATATCGGTTATCAGCTTTCCGATATGAAGAATTATCGGCCAATATATCGGTTATCGGCAAATTATCAGCCAATGTATCGGTTATCGGCATTCAAATATAAAGAATTATTGGCCAATATATCGGTTATGGGCTTTCAGATATAAAGAATTATCGGCCAATATATCGGTTATCGGCTTTCAGATATAAAGAATTATCGGCCAATATATCGGTTATCGGCTTTCAATTATAAAGAATTATCGGTGATCAGTATCGGCCCAGATTTTTATATCGTTGTATCCCTACTTAAATAAATGACAAAAATTTTTAAAAGCCATAAAATAATCCTTATTTAACACCATGATTGTCCGGATTAATGGCTCTCCAAAACCATTTTGGGCAGAAACCGATAAAAGCTCTATTGGCCCAAAAAAATGAGTAGGCGAAATTTCGATGCATCCCTAATAAAAACTAGACAATTTTTTACAAAAATGTATTAAAAAAAACGTTACTAAACATTAACTACAGTTAAAATCAAAGCGGAAAATGTTCAAATAAAATGAATTCCAAATATTAACACTGATCAGTGATGCTAAAACAACACTGATCTTTTCATTTATTCAGGATCTGATGTTTTTTATCTGTTCATTTATACAGTATCTTTTCTCTCTCTCTCCCCCCAGCCGGCGCTGTGGTTTCACTCCGGCTCAGTTCTGGCTCTGGCTCTGGACTGCATGACGGTGCCGTATCGGTTGGGACAGGGCAGTTCAGCGATGTGGCAGCTCTCGGACGCCCTGACCGCCTCGGGGAGGAAGGTGCGTGTTTAATACACACTCCTGTCAGTGTACAGGTCTCTACACACCAAAGATGAGAACTATAACAACACTGTTCATTTTTACTCGAAAGACATCTTTACTCTAATTTATCATTGAATCATTCACTCAAAAATGTTGTTTTGTGTAGTTGTGTGTCGTGCAGCGCCAGCTCCCTTTGACAAGCTGTTTCCAAATCCATGATTGCTTTGGGCTGGTATAGTTTGAAATGACGTCACAGAGGAGTATCGTGTTTTCCAGGTGGTTTCAGCGTACGGCTCTGTGCCGTTTCCCATGATGCACGGCAGCTGCCTCCCTGAGGCTCTGGATGCTTTTTCAGATGCTTTACCATGGAAACCGCTTTCAGCGTGTCCTGAGCTCGGCGACGGGCGCTGTTTCGGCCAATCGGTGACTCTGAGAGGTTTAGACGGGCAGCGGTTAGTCAGGTGAGAGGACCGACTATTTGTGTGCACTTATAAAAAAGGGTGGGGTTTAATTGATTGAGTATGATATTTTGATTTAACATTATTCTGTCAAAAATTGTTAATATATCCATGGACAAATTGTTCACAATAAAATCAATAACATGCATTTAGAAATTTTATTTCATACCAAGTTAAAACAGCAGTTATATTAATTTGTTAATGTAATTTCATTTAAATTCTGCTTCTTAAAATTACGTTTGTTACCTTTAAAATTTAGGAATTTAATTGTTATTAAAAATGCAATTTAATTAATTTTAAAATGCTGTACCCACCAAATGAAACGATTAATATTTCTGTCAATTGAAATAAGGCTGAAATAAAATTAAAGTATTTGATGAAAAACTAGAAATGTTGCCTTGGAAACCAAGTAAAATATGTTTAAGTATTAATTGGAAATAAATAAAAAACTAAAACTAAACTGAAAATAAATTAATCTTAATAGTGATATTAAAAAAATATCTCAAACTAATACAATAGCATAAAAAATAAAGTAAAAATGTAAATGAAAACTGAAAATATAAAGATAAAAGCTCATTCAAAATATCAATAACGGTATATATATATTATATTGTAAAACTATAGAAAGGTTTCATTAGTTAACATGAACAATGAATGAACAATAATTTCACAGCATTTATTAGTCATAATGCAAAATTTCTACATTTACTAATACATTTTTAAAACAGTGGTTAATACACTGCAAACAAATATGAACAAACTTTTAACAAAATGAATAAAAATATCGCACATGGTTCATGTTAACTATTGAGACCTTATTGTAAAATAACTCTTGCACATGAAAATGTATATGTATGTTTATATAATATGTAATAATATTGTAGTTGTGATGCTAACAGTGTTGTTGTCCGCAGTGCTGTCCTGCCGGGTGTGGAGCCGCCCAGTCCTCTGCACTACGAGCGCTCTGGAGAAGACGTGCTGGCGGCGTACGTCAGGTCCCGTTACCCATCATCCCCTCTGTGAGTGATCCACACACACTAACTGGACGGCTCTGAGCGGCTGTCATTGGTCTAATGTGTGTGTGTGTGTGTGTGTGCAGGGCGGTGCAGCTGCTGTCCAGTCCCAGTAAACTCACGCCTCCGTTCCCACAGATCTTCAGTCCGGCTCTGGGTCCGCAGGGCTTCCTCCAGAACCGGTCTGATCCGGCCGACAGTGAGTGCCGCCCCATAATCAAGATCAGGGTTTTAGGGCTTCAAAATCTTAGGGAATATTCACTCCCATTATAAAGTCAACTAGGATGAGTTGAGGGCGAGTAAATCATGGGATCATTTTTAATTTAAATTGTTGGGTGAACGATCCATTTAAAGGAGTAGTTCACTCGCCCCCGTGTCATCCAAGATGTCCATGTGTTTCTTTCTTCAGTCGAAAAGAAATTAAGGATTTTCATGAAAACATTCCAGGATTTTCTCCATATAATGGACTTCAATGGGGACCAAACGGTTCAAGGTCCAAAAGTTTCATAAGAATAAGAATATTGTTAAGAATATTCTTTTCATAAAAGAAAAAGACCCTTATTCATCGTCTGGTGTTGTTTAAAGCCCTTTGACCAGTTTGTAGTTTGCACTAAAACTCTCATTTGGACCTTGAACCGTTTGGACCCCATTGAAGTCCATTATATGGAGAAAATCCTGGAATATTTTCATCAAAAACCTTAATTTCTTTTTGACTGAAGAAAGAAAGACATGGACATCTTGGATGACATGTGGGTGAGTAAATTATTAGCAAAAGTTTTTTTAAAAGTGACCTCCTTTAAGGTCAGTATTTGTATGAACCCGTAACATCAGCCTCTCTCTCTCTCTCTCTCTCTCTCTCTGTCCTCCCCTGTTTATCTCCTCGTCTTCTCCCAGCTGGCTCTCAGCGGGTCTCTGGTGTCCCGGTGCTGACGAGTCTTCAGTCGGGTCCTGCCGTGGGTCTCCAGCTGTCCGAGCTGCATAAGGTGTGTTCAGCGCTGGACCTGCGGCGCGTGACCCCGAGCTTCCTCTCGCACGGGCCCGAGGTCAGCGAGCTCAGCGAGTCCCTGGAGCAGCTCCGCAACCTCGCGCTCTGCTACCGCCAGGACGGCTCCCGCTCTTCCTCCGATGAGGACGACGAGGACGACTGAGGGATGCTCTTCGTCGAGTCGCAGAACCGCATTCAGCTCTCGGGGAATCATGGGATATGAGCCCCGTCACCCTTCAGAACAGCACGAACATTTAGAAGACTGTGAGAAGTACGATTAATCGCATCCCAAATCAAAGTTTGTGTTTACATAATATATGTGTGTGCACGGAGTATAATTATTATTTTTTAAATATAAACACACACACATGCATGTATATATTTGAGTATGTATATACTGTATATATAAATGTATATATTATACATAAATAAGAAAATGTTCTTAAACATATACATGCATATATGTGTATTTATATATACAAAATAGTTATACACAGTACACACAGATATTACAGTATGTAAACACAAACTTTTATTTAGGATGCGGACGAGCGCTAGATGTAAACCTCATCAAACCTGATGTTTTTTTAGGGCTTAATTGTGTAAAAGTCCCAATGAAATAGTTATCCTTCTTATAAATGATCAAATATGACTGTTGTTTTACCCTTCAAGAAATTTAACGGTTATTATTCATGTGCATCCTCATCAAATACTTGTTTAATAAAACCATTTTATTTTGGTTGGCTAATGTTTTTGCTGTGTGATCTGGTTATTAAGAAAATATACACTTATAAAATTGAGACTCGTTTAATATATATATTTGTCAGAACAAGAACTCAGTCTCAAGCACTTTTTACAGTGTATCCCTCACAGCATTGTTTTCTTCCTCAGGCATCTGCTATGGCTGAAGTCTATTGTTAACATCAGTTGTCAACCCCAGAACCAGCTGTTGAGATCATTAACTACTCGATAGTTCTTGTTTCTCCTGATATGATCGCAAGAATAACAGGCGTGTTCAAGACCAAACGAGCCTCCTTTTGCAAAAAAATGTTCCCTCCAGGTGAAGTGTTGCCTGTACAAATTATCATTTTGGTCCAGAAGCTTAAGATGGTCTGCTAGTTCTTTGGGGGTCTTGAAGTCATCCACATGGATAAAGGCACTGGCTGGTATGAATTCCTCATAGTTCGCTCTGGGTGGGCCGATGACCACGGGAACTGTGCCGAGAGACAGAGGTCTGTACAGTTTTTCTGTAATGTAGTCTTTGTGGATCGAGTTCTCAAAGGACAGGTAGAATTTACAGCTGGACATTACATCTGTATAATCTTGATCACCAATACGCTTGTTGAAGTGATTTCCGTAGGTTTGTACACTAATGTGTTTTTCAAACTCTCCATAGAATTTTGACCGCCTAAAGTTTGGGTTCCAGTTACTTACAATCCAGCAAACAAGTTTATTCTTACGCGGGATTTCATAATCTTTCTTTCCACCAGTGTTCTCTAAGATTCGCCCGTAAGGGACCAGGATGTCTGAATCTAGTCTGTAACTTGACGTCAGATTAAACAGATTGTTTAGATTTGAATGCCGTGCTGTATGGGTGGGAGACTCCATGTTCATCCAGACCCATTTCTGGAATGGTGGTCGTGGCAGTTTCGGCATGTTGGATAAGTCCCCATGGATGTCTCTGTGATGAATTAAAACGCCATGTGCTTTGTTAAACTGACTCTTGTCGACTGTCAAGTGGCAGCCATGGATGTCGTACATTGAACTACAGAGGCCTAAATCAAACTGATGCCCAAAAGGCCACATCCAGACCAGGATAATGGTGTCTAGATCGTCTCCCTGCGATGAAGCTGCTTCTGTTTGTGTTAACTGGTGTTGGACAGAGGTGAAGTTCACCGAACAGTTGTCGTTCACTATTTGGATTTGATTTGGCCTGTTGATACTGATGTTTCCACAGTCATCATGTTTGGGAGCGACTGGACAGTTTAACCAATTTACTGACGGCTCATAGTACATGTAGAAGATTGCCGAGAAACCTGTTATCAAGACCACTGCGATGAAGACGTTCTTGCAGGATCTGGAGGAGTTTTGGGAATCCATCTTTGACCTTCTGTGGAGAGAGCATGAGGAAGGGCTGGTGTTTAAATATCTTTCCAGATTTGTTTCAGAAATGCTTTGATCAGCTACATATTTCTTATATCAGGAAGAATGTTCATAACCCATAAAATGGCACTGAAGGCACAGATATAACCCAGTTGGCAATCTATAAGGACCAAAGATTGGGAAATAAAACTATACGCTGTCATTTGTTTTTCACATCCTCACTAGGGGTATCACGATTCTCCAAATCCTCAATTCGATAAAACTTTAGATTCTTGGTTTTTATATATATATATATATATTTTAAAGCCCAAACCGGCCAATCAGGATGCACTCTGTCTGACATGCGGTTCATGAGGCACACACGCAAGAGCTGTGTCCCAATGTGAAGGGTGCGTCCTTCGAAGGCTGTAGACTTCGAAGGATGCAGCCTATTCGGCCTTCGAAGGACGCTTCATGTAGCCTTCGTGGGATTTCCTAATTGACCCTTCGCTAAGCCACGCCCGAAAACCGCCACTGGCCAATCATGTCTTAGCAACCTTAACTATGCGCGGGAGGTCTGGCAAGCTTTCAAACGAGGGAACATGCTGAAGCATTGTGCATATATGGATTGTGCAAATCTGATACCGGTATACTAAGTTTGGACCGGGGAGAGGAATTGTTTTCCTTCCAGAAAATCTCAAAGCCAAGGGGAGAAATGATTGGCGTGATCTAGCGTCTATGTGCGACCCATTCTGGTAAATGTCGACATGCTTAACAAAAACACCTATTGCTTGGAAATATTGACGGTTCTTTGGTCATAATGATATAACGTAAAATAAGACGATTAAAGAGACAAGACAAAGTCTCACGGACATACTTTAAAATATATTTCAGCATTTTGTTAATCGACGTCCTACTAACGTTACCCCTTAACTTAACCCAATCGCGGCTCTCCCGGTATTAGTGTTATTCCACAAGATTTATTGATTAGCTGTTTGATTTAGAATTATTACGATTATTTTCACATACCCTGCTGTGTATGAACATAGCTGTTCCTCAATTTGTGTTTCCCATTTGAACGGTCAGTGTATGAGGCGCTGCTGCTTGCGCTGGGACTATAACGTTAGGCTTTAACTTCAATTTTTAAGAAATTATTCTCTAATCGGTGGCATATAATGTCGTGAATATATCCCTCGAATGCATACTGTAGTCCCTTTTGTCTTGCTTTCTCAGATATTTCACTTGTTCGCCGAAAATTACTAATTATCTCATTGGGAATGTCTGACACCGGGTGCCACACTATAATAGATGGGCCAGCCGCGAAAGCTTGACAGGCGTAGCAACAGTAACTAGGGAGGGCGGGGCTTAGCGAAGGGTCAATTGCTCAACCAGGTGTTCCCTATTACTGCTCCTGGCGCCAAGCAACGGAGCGAGAGTACAGCTGCCACCCTGATCATTCATTTAATGAAACTGAGTAAACAGCTATAGGCTATTGTCATTTTGTTGTTTTATATTTTACTGGAAATTTTATGTTTTATATTTTCCTGTCTTTAAATGAGGGGCAATATATATAAAATCACATAATTTCAATTCACATAACCACTAAAAAATATTTCGAGTAGGCTATTTTCGGCTCAAGAGTTGGCCAGAGCTGGTTTAATGCTAGAGGCTGCGTCCTGAATAGTCAGATTACACTGTAAACTGTTCAAATATTGGATGTTAACCTACGTAAATATTGTAATGAAATAGCCTAAAAAATAATAATGATAGGCACATAGCCTATATTCAAATGTTAATCGTACCTTGATGCGATTTTGTAGGGTTTTCTTTTTATTGTCTAAATGGACCATGGTGAATATATTTATACAGGCGGTCAATCCTATTTGAATATTTTAAACCAGTTGGATATAAAAAAGTCCAGTGCAAACGTCGTTACTCCCGCTCGTCGTGGTCAGCTGTCAGTCACAGTTGCTAGGCGACAAGAACAATCATCCGCAGGCTAGACCGGTCCGAGCGCTTCAGGTGCGCACTTTGATATGAGACGAAGTTGAAGGTAGCAACAATTTGTTAATATTGTGACAATGGACTAGGGATGGGACGGTATGAAAATTTCATATCACGATTATAGTGTCCAAAATAATCGTGATTATCAATATTATCACGGTTTTGTTAAAAATTTATGAAAGTGGTCAAAAAGAACTGATGCTCACACTGAAAACATTTCAACAAGTTTTATAATTGAACAAATAAAACAAGCCTCTCTATGCAGTTTTTTAGGCAAGTTTCTATTCTATGGCATTTGCTTCTTTATAATGCCCGTCGTCAATAGCAACACATTATTACACAGCGCACATCCATATCACAACGGACGCACGCTCTTGTTTCATTCAAATACAACTTGCCGTCTTGCGTCTCCGGTTTTTGATTGTATTGCAAAAATGAAATCAGAGTTGATTTATTGTTTACATAGTTTGATAATATTGGTGTGATATATCTCGTCTGGACGATTGTTTTACAAAATGAATTCATAAACAGGTAAGATTTAACACATTAGCTAATCTCATTATCAATTCAATATGTCCCCGTAATTATGTGGTAAAAATAAAATCGGTTTAATACCTGATGTATCTATACTTTACTATCCCTTAAAATATCACTCTTAATAATAGTCTTGTTTGAAGTTGTTCGTTCGTCTTTGGCTCAAATCCATTTGCTACGAACTTTTCTTCGCGGACGCTTGACGTCTATTTCAAGTGAGTGACATAAAATGTTTCAACTCAAAACAACATTTCGTGCCCAATTGTTTCCCAGACGTAGTTTTGGTATTAAGGTCAAAGTTAACTTGCCTTGCGTTCGGGTGATGATCACACAAGACGACTCGGCAGATTTGAAGTGTTTCTATTGCAGTGACTTTTTGTTCGGCAGACAAGGTGACCATCCTCGATCAAGTTTCCCTCAGGACTTTTGTAAAACCCAAAATATGACCACACCTCAGATTTGGTCCTCTTAAAAGGCTGAAAAATCTCCTGAGCACGGTCACTGCCTTCCACCATTCCTTCTCGAATAGTAATTTAAAAAAAATATTGCGTGCGGCGCGCCTGCGTCAAACTGGCTGACAGGATTCAGTGAGTTATTAAAATCGCGATAATCAAACACGGTTTTAATGATAATTAAATTTTAAACGATAATACTAACCGTCAGTACATTTTATCACGGTTTATAGTTAAACCGGTTATCGTCCCATCCCTACAATGGACCAACAATTTTTTACTTTAATTTTTAAAATAACCAGTGGGAGTCTGGGAAAATGTAAGGAACTTCATACTGCGATAGTATTCATGTACAAATGTGAAGTAGCCTACTTTTTTCCCTCACAGGACAACACTACACATTTTACATTAAACGACACAAAAGTATATTATATTTTAAATGTATCAACCTTGCAAATACTCAGAGACCCTTACAAAAATAAACAAATGACCAGAGCCATGAATTCTCTTTTGTGTACACATTTAAAGTTGCATAAAATAATGAAATAATGAATAATTAAGAAATACAATGTACAAGAAATACAATACAAGGCTATAAAAGCCGTTTTCGCATTTCGACTTGACAAAACCATGCAATGCTGACGAATGAGTTAAGATGAATAAGATAGAAAAAAAAAACTTTTGGCTGTTAACACTGGTTTCTCTGGCTATTTGAGTAAATAAAAACATAATACTTTTATATTTAAATGTGAATGTGCCGTCCACCACTGAACTCTCGGCCACCCTTTTTTTTTAAATAAAAATGCTGTCGTCACCCGCGCAATGATTTATGGGGTAGGATCGGGTAGGATAGTCCGCGAAGTGTCCATTTATGTATCCTTCCTTTCACAGGGAAACGAAGGATGCATTCGGCGTCGCTTTTGAATCAGGTAAGCCTTCGTCGCGCTGCAATGACGCAACCGGCCTTCGGAGGATGCATAACTGAATTGGGACAGCCTTCATCCCACCGCGATGACGCAATCGGCCTTTAAATGCGGCCTTCGCGGATGCAGCCTTTGAATTGGGACGTCCTTCGTCGTGCGGCTGTGACGCAATCGGCCTTCAAATACGGACTTCGGAGGATGCAGCCTTCACATTGGGACACAGCTAATGTCTCTCACTCTCTCCCTCTCTGCCGTGTGCACGCTATATGGGTTGGAGCAAATTTTTACTCTAGATTACGGAAGATTTTAACTAATTTGCGGGCATCAGGGAGCCACTATCAATATGCGGGAAACTCCCGGAACTTCCGCGAGACTTGTGATGTCTGCAAACTGTGGCTTTATTGAAGCGTGAACGTTGTCAACACTCACTGGACCTGCGACTTCAATGAAAGAGGAGGGGGTTCAAGTTCTGTCGATAGGTCTCTTGCCATGCTATCTTTTGAATGGCTGTAGCTAAGTTAGAGGAGGTTGACCATAGACTCGCAGCTCTTCAACGCGCGTTTTTTTCCGTTTGGCACGCCGACCGGACGTGACATGGAGGCGTGGCCGCATCGACGGTTCCATTTTTTAATTCGAAGTTCGAGATTGTGAATTAATTTCAGTCACCCAATCCTCACACAGGTTTTTTTTTATTTCACTTTTTCACTAGGGTTAAAGGGTTAGTTCACCCAAAAATGAAAATTCTGTCAGTATTTACTCACGCTCATGTTGTTTCGACCCCATAAGACCTTCGTTCATCTTCGCAACACAAATTAAGATATTTAAGATATTAAGATCGCTCCTGCATACGTAGCTCTACGCAATCACACTACGTTAACTGACTACAGGCTCATGGAGAAGGAAGTGAATAGTTGAAATAAAGTCGTTATTTTTGTTGTTTTTTTGCGCACAAAAGTGTTCTCGTCGTTTGATAAAGTTAAGATTGAGCCGCTGTAGTCACTTGGACTATTTTAACGATGTCTTTAATGACTTTTTGACATTCCCTCATGAAGCCTATGGACTAGTATGCAGGGGCGATCTTAATATCTTAAATATCTTAATTTGTGTTGCGAAGATGAACGAAGGTCTTACAAGGTTGAACAACATGAGGGTGAGTAAATACTGACAGAATTTTCATTTTTGGGTGAACTAACCCTTTAATAATTTAGTGTGTGTGTATTCTAAATTTGGTTTCTGACACAATTGCACTGAGGGCTAAATTGCCTTTGCTACTTGAGGTATTCGAGAAATAATTTTCTGTGGGTCATCTGCTGAAAAGATTTTATCAGGCTGCAATTTTAGTTTTGGTTAAAAAAAAGGGAAAGAACCTCTAAATTGTAGCTCATCATATCTTTGCTCAATGTGGATTGTAAAATCTTGGCAAAGGTTTTCGCCCGACAACTGGGGAACATTCTCCCTTCCATCATGACTCCAGACTCGCTTTATATATAAAAAAAAAACGCTTTTCCCCCTTCAATATCTGTAGAGTATTCGTCATTATTTATTCTCCTGAGATACCTGACATTATAATATCTTTAGAGTGGAGCTCCATCTTTTCACAAGTTTAGGGATATTTTGTCAGGGTTCTGTCTGGGATATATTCTGGTTCATTGTAAGCGCATGGCTTGTCTTGTATTCCTTGTGCCGGTCAACTGTCTAGCCCCTTCCATCGTGTTACCTGATGATAATTGATTAATCTTCCCCACCTGTTTTGTTCATTACCCTCTTTTGTTTGCTCCCTATTTAGTCTCCCATTGCGTGACAGATTTGGAGTGGGTTCAAAGTTTCTGACATGGGTGAAACCTCTGTACACTAATCCCTTTTCATCTGTCTTCAATAATTAATAATTGAAATATTGTCCATTGCATGTAGAGAAACCTTTGTTCCCATTATTGTTTGCAGTGGCGACTTTAACTATCCAGGAAGTAGGGTTGGGTATCATTTGAGTTTTAACTAATCCGATTCTTATCTAGTCATAATTTTGATTTTCAATAAGGTAAAAAAAAACTTGGATATCATTCACTTTTTGACTTCTTGCAAAACATTTAATTGTAGTTGAATATCATGAACAAAAATCAACAGTGTTTAAATATTTTCTGGAGTTCAGGTCCAGAAACTGTTATCAAATGTAAAATAACACTTAGGGTCGCCAACTTCAGAAAAGAAACATGCGGGACAGACGCGGTTCTTTACAGGAAAATAAATGAGACTCAAAATATTTGTACTGTATCACACAGTAATTGTCATTTCAGGTTTGTATGTGTTCAAAAGTTTCTCAGACATAAACACATTTGTTTTGCTTAACCTATTGATGTACTATTCAGTTTTAAAATGAATTTTAAGGTCACACAAAAAAGTCACATTACACACAAACCATTGTTCAAAATAATATTTATCTGACATAGAAATAATAATAATAGATTTTATTTATAATGCGCTTTTCTAAAACCCAAAGTGCTACACTGTAAAAAATATATATATATTCAAGATTTGTTATCACAACATTTTTTCTTTTGTCAAATCAACTTAAATTTATTTAGTTCAGATAACTTATTATTTTAATTTTCTGATGATTAAATCAATCTCCTTCATTGTATTAACTCACTTTTTCCAGTTCAATCAACTTAAAATTTTAAGGCAACCAGGTTACTTAATTTTTTTAATGTTATACCAACAATATTTTTCTACAGTGTACCCTAAGAAAACTTTTGTATCATTATAAACTACATTTTAAAGAAATCAAAGAAAGTGATAGCCTAGTTTTATTCAGTAAGGATGCATTAAAGTATTCAAAAGTGACAGTAAAGACATTTATAATGTTACAAAAGCTTTTTTTACTTTACGAATTTTTTTTAAAAACATTAATAATAATCAGAAATGTTTCTTGGGCAGCAAATCACATCAGCTTATTATTCCCTCAGGAAGATTTCATGTTTTCTTGCGTGGCTGGATGTTGGACTTATGAACAATAATCACGTTCACTAAAACTGTGATTAAAATGAATATCCAAGACCAAGCTGTCAAAGATGTGTTCATATTGAATCCAGCAAGATGTAGCTCTCCTTACTATACTATAGGCCATACAGTATATTTGGTTATAATATTTTATAAATGATTAACTTAACCCCATCTTTTTCCTTTAACCCTCCCTGGTCTGGCGTGTGCTGCTCTGACCTTTCTTTACGATGAATCGCTTTAATTTACTCACTTAAAAGCGTCTGTTAAAGGACTAAATGTAAATGCGTTTGTCCAAACCCTTTATCTGTCTGCCATCTTTGATATTGTTTGTAAAAGGCCGCTTTGTCTAACAATGAAATGGTTCACAATGTAAAGCACATACATACATATTTAAATATACATTTAAATAAACAATGGTTATTTAAATAGAAACGATAAAATTCAACAAAAAAAGAATTAGGATGCTTGACTTTTCTCCGAAGTTAATGTTCTGCTAATGAAAATAAATGTTGATTTACATCAGCATCTCAAGCTACTGTCAGATGTGCAATTTCAAGAGATAAAACATGTAATATTAATAATTGTAAATTAAAATTACGCATTTGAACAATATAAAAATGTATTCCATTTTCTAGCACGTTTCTTTAAGGCATCGTGACTTGATTCATCTGAATCAAGACTTGATTCATGACTTGATTCATGTTTAAAGTGATGTGGATTCAAAGCAGATTCAGTTTTGTTACCATTAAATGTGCATTAATTGTTCCTTCAGAGTTACTGTAAATCTGATATTATCAAATGAGGAGATTGATAAAAACGCATGGAGACTCACCTGTGATGTCCTGTCAGATAATCCCACAGTATTAAATAATATTGAGTTACAATCCCACACGACAGGTTTATTGTACAGTTGTAAACGTTAATGAGTGATAGGTTCATCTCTTCAATGTTTAACCCTCCCACATCACATCGTCATGAAAGAACATGAAAAAAATTAACCTAACAATGACGCTATTTAAATGAACTGCTTTTATACAAATCAAAATATTGTTTGACACTATAATCAACCTAAATTAATTTATACCAAGCAAAATTCATATGGTTTTAATCAAGTAAAAACAGCTTTATGAGTCACCGCTTTTTACAGTGAATGCAGCACACTTGTTAAGTTCAGGTTATATATATATAAATATAGGCATATATATCAATGATTGTATTGCTTTATCTATTTTAAACTGATCTGAACAAGTGCTGCATTCACTAGTTTTAGTATAGTTTTATAGATTTACAATATTCCCAAAATACTTGATAACTTGAAAGTGTATCTTAAAATATATTAGTGTTATTGTTTTGTCTCAAGATGCACCTGTAATGTATTTTTCTTTATAACAGCTGCTTAAATGTCAAGGCCGAATCCAGGGTTTAGATAAACCAACCTTTGCACAGTCTTAAGGAAACGTAGCCTATATAATTTATAATAATTTTTACGTCAAAACGTCACTCGGTTTGGACTTTGTTTCTGTTTGCACTTCTTATGTTGGGTTTGTTGCAATTTCGTGAGTCAGTTCAGGTGTGTGACATTTATTATCCTTATTTGCATTAAGTTCCTCTGTTCCAGTGTCCACAGATATCCACATAACGGCAGAGTCTCTGTCTTCATCAGCGGCGGCCATCTTGACACAGGCAAGCTTTCTGGCGTTCTCGGTTCCTAGTGTAAGATGAGTGATCGGCACAAAAACAAATACTCTAATCTCGTTGAAATCTTGACGGATTTACAAACGTTTGGTTTCTTACAACGAACAAACGAACGAGAGTCTCAGCAACAGGAGTCCGATCTCATTAATTATGAGAGCGAGGGACTGACTGACAAGACCATGGCGGAACATTTGGTGTCAAAGCGAAGTTTAAAAGCACATATTTCAGCGAGTTTGTCATTGTGTTGTGTTTTTAAGAATATCAATGGACCCATCAAGCAATTGCTGCACCCGAATTGGCACAAATTGGAAAGTAAGGATTAGGAGGCGAAAGTTAAAGCATAGCGGTGCGTGTCTACTGGCGATTAGCGATTATCGGTGGGAAAATGTCCTTATCACATCCCTACTAGCAACTGATGTTAGCTATTGCAGTCTTTAGTGTCCTTGTTTGCAAGGTTACAATCAACTGGAAAGAAGAACTGAAGATTTCTCATCGCTGTTGTCTCTTCCTCCTCGTGTATCTGATGACAGGGTTGTGCGACGTGTGAACGATGTCTACCAACTCAAAGTCGTATATTTTCTCCAATACAATACAACGGTGATAACCTGTAAAAGATCAACTGGGAAAGACACGTTAAAAGTTAAATAAAGGAGTATTTTCAAACGAGTGCAATGAATGAATGGCATTATACTGAAAAAACTGGGTGGTTAATCATTCATTATAGCCTAAATATAGTGCAAAAATAAACAAATAAGTTCCCCTGACAGGAACTTGAGCAGCTTCTGGTTTATGGTTATATTGTTTCAAAAATCAAATAACAAAATCAGGTCTTTATTTTTGGATCTTGCTCCCTTAATTCCCTCCACTGTTTCTTATTGGAACAACATTTTTGATGATATTTAAGGTGCTGTATGTATGGTCACTCCCTTTCCTAACAAACATTTTTCAGAAACTGAGAAGGACGCCTATGCACATTCTGCCGCTTTCTGTGAAGTTTCTTGTGAAACTCTTGGCCATTTGTTTTGGAGTGTCTGTTTGCTCAGTCTTTAAAGGAACAACGCCTTGATTGTCCAAAATGTGTTTTGTGATAAAAATTTTTTTTTTTTAAATCCCCTTATAGACATTCTTTTGGGGTTTTATATGAATGACAAGTTTTTGTATAACCCTTCTATTTATTTAAAAAAAAAAATTATATTCATAAATGTATAAAGTAAACCTCCCTTTAACATCTTCAAACAAGCGTTTTTTGTATATGTATTTATTGTAGTTTTAAAGCTATACTTACATCTAGAATTTATGCCATGTTTAATAATCTTTCTTAATATGCTTTCATCTTCCACTGCAGAGATTCCCTGATATGATTGTAAAGCGCAGTATTACATGCCTCATTCGTTCTTTTTTGTGTCATTTTTATTTCTTTCTCTTGGGAAATATTTTCAATATGATATATTAAGATACTTTTAAATAATCTTTATGTCATAACTTATTTATTATTTGAAAGACTGTTTGTATTCCTCTCAAAACTGGCGTGAGTGGCGTCCGTCCATCAGAGCGGACGTGACGACACACACACACACACACACACACACACACACACACGGAATTAATGGTTTGAATCGATAGTTATGTAGTTAAAGTTAACGGCCCTGGAGATTTTTATGAGGGAAAAAATCAAACAAACCAACAAGAAATTACTCCTCAAACTGTCTGGTGATATCGTTTTATAGGTGAGTTCATTGTAACTTAATGTTTAGAGAGCACATTGTTATTTGTTTTTACAATGTTATTACAGTGTTTTTGCAGGTGGCCTATATGTTTGTAGTTTTAATATTGCTCTGTATGGTATATAGATGGACAAGTAATTGTTTAATCGTCGTCATTACTGTTAAACGCCTCAGTCAGTCAGAACATGCAGTACCGAATTTAACCACACGAGCGAATGAAAGTGTTTAAAAAAGCTTCATTTCTTCTGCGTTATTTTCTGAATCTGGCGTCTAAACTCAAGCAGAAATACTTTAATGCTAAATAGTGAATGTTTTATGGTTAACAGCTACTGATAACGGAAACAGTCTTTATTTTGTTCTGACTTTGTGCTCGTGTTTGATTGGCCGATGGACTCTGTGCTCGTGTGTGATTGGCCGATGTTAAACTCCGGGTTTACGGTTGAATCCGCTTGTTTTGAGGGTTTTCTCTCGTTATTTGTGCGAATCTCCGCGTTTCTCTCAGTCTCCGAGCGGGACATTATTTCTCGAGTGTGTGTGTTTGTAGTTTGAAGAGTTTCTCCTGATCTCAGACCGAGTGACCGTCATTGAGGTGTGTGTCGCGCTGAGTGAGTCGTTTAGCTCGAACCCTTTCTCAGTATCGCTTCTCGGCCTTTTGGCTAAGATCAAGTGTAGTATCTGTTCTTATCAGTTTAATATCTGATACGTCCCCTATCCGGGGACCATATATTAAATTGATTTTTGGATCAGGGAGATGGAATAGGGGCTTGCTCCGTCCACTCCACGCATCGACCTGGTATTGCAGTACTTCCAGAAACGGTGCACCCCTCACGGGGAAATAATTGTGTTAATAGTAGACACTTATTTGGGTAAATTAATTATGATCATGTGTCAATTACGCGTTTTTGTAATCTTATAATTTGAATTGTTCAGGTGATAATGTTTGTAATAAGTGGATATTTCATGTAAATGAAGTCCCACATAGTATTAATTATTGGTAGATAATACACGATATGAACGACATTATTGACAAATGAAAATGATATACACTCTGATCCTAACCATGCATGCATAATATATGTACTTGATAAACATACATTTTATCCATGCAAGTAAAATAGTTTAATTTATCAAATATTTTTTATTAAAATAAGATGTCAAAATATCGGTGAAATAATGTTCCATGTAAAATTGTTATTCGTTGTAATGGTCCGCACTTTGATTTTACCATTACATTTTTAATGCTTCAGTATGCTATTTTAAACTAAAGGTTTCAAATTTTTTGGGAGTCTCGTCTTACAATATGTTAACAAGCATCAAAGATTCAATTCAATTTCAATTCAAGTTTATTTGTATAGCGCTTTTCACAATACATATTGATTCAAAGCAGCTTTACAGAAAGTGCATTACAAAAAAGTACATGGAAAAATACATTTAGTTAATCATGTAATATTTAGGGCATAACATGTCGCCGGCGTTGAGTCGTCTCCTCACAGGCGTTTAGTTAAAAGATAAAAAAAACACTTTAATTTTCTCGTAATATACATTGCAGTATGACCTCATTTCTCAAAGCCTGTAAAACCACGGGTTTGAATATAGTGGGTGTTTCTCAAAATCCCTCCTCCGTCCTCCAGCCTGTGACCTGGACACCGATCGAGCTCAGCCATCTTGGAGAACATCTCGATTCTCTAACTGAAGTGATTCTTGTCGACACACGTATAAATTCTTCACATCTGTCACAATGATTTTAATTTCTGCTTTACCTTTGCAATAAAAAAAAGATACTATCTAATATTATACTATAAATGTTTGAGGTCATAATCAATGCACGCTATGCTGCAATGTTAACCAAAATTGCTTGTCAAAATTGCAAAATTGCTAATGAGAGCTCAAAGTGATGTGGATTCAGTTTTGTTCACACTAAATGTGCATTAATTGTTCCTAATGCAGTTACAGCAAATCTGATGATATTTTTGTGGTTTTAGTATTAAATGAGCAACATAAACGTATGGAGACTCACCTGTCAGATAATCCCACAGTATTAAATCAGCTTTCGTTACAATCCCACACGAAACACAAATGAGTGATAGAAAGATTTACAATAGATCTTTTCAGCTGGAATCCCTCCCACAGCTCTGGATCACATTCACCACAGATGAGAGAACACGGAAAAAATGATAACATAAAAAATAACAACTGTCGAAAATAATATTTAATATTACAGAATCAACCTAAATCCATTCTCATTTGATTGTATTACGTTCACTCTGCTTATATTTGTAAAATGGAATGTATCTTAATCTTTTTGTGTTTGGACAACATGAATAATTAGTGCATTAATGAAACCAGACTTGGACAGTGGATGTGTTGGTCGAGGTGGAAGAGTAGGAATAGGACAGTTATTGATAAATGTGTAGTAAAGTAGGAAATATAAAGAGCTGAGTTTGTGGTTAGTTTGTAGAATGGCGTTGTGACAGACGAGGGTGAATTGAGTTTCCATCACCGAGAAGTTCGAAAAAAATTACTTCCTAGTTTTTCATTGCATTTGCAGTCTAAAATGTAGAGCCAGACTGATATGTCGGCAGGTCGATATTATCGGCCGATATTAGGCATTTTACAAACTATTGGTATCGGCAGTTATCATGGCCGATAAATGAATATTTCAAAAATAAAATAAAAATGGATGAAACGCTTCAACCATGTCATGTTGGAGTTGTATAAGTTTGTCCACCAGAGGGCGCTCTACACCGTCCCTGGCCTGTTGGCAACACTCGTCTATAACGCGCAACACATTCTAGCTAACCACAAAGCTAGCTAATGCCACTATCATCAGTGGAATTTAATGAGCTTTGTTAATTAATTAATGAGCTTTGGTTCCTCCTCTGTTCTGTTGCGAGAATAAAAGAAACAAATTTCTTTTTAAAAGGCATTATCATATTATTTTAATTAAAACTCATACATAACTACAAATAACTAATATTAGGGAATTCTGTTAATGTTTTGTTGTGCGTTCCTGAAAAAAATAAAATAAAAAATATCGGCCGATATATCGGATTTTAAAACCAACAAATATTTGTATCGGTATCGGCCTTCAAAATCCTTTATCAGTCGGGCTCTACTAAAAAGCAAGTTAACAGGAAACACTTGAGTATTGTTGGGCAAAAAATGGTACAATTAGAGGCAATTACATTTAGACAACGATATTTTGGAAATCTATGCTAAAACTGCTGAACATTGGTGGGTGTTTGTTATCAGTGGTTTCAGTGGGCGATGCAGTCCAGATTGGGTAAAATAAAGAGTTTTTATTTTAATTTTGTTTTATTAAATAAAAAAAACACAAAATGTTTAAGATCTGAGTAAGAGACGGCAGACTAAATCTGTCAACGTGCAGAATCTGAACTCAACACTTGTCCTGAGAAACTGAAGTGATCATTGTGGTTGTGTGTTCCTCCGTGTGTATCTGATGATGGGGTTGTACGGTGTGTGAATCATGGTTGTGTAGTTCACAGCGGGAAATTGTCCGTCTACAAGATCAAATTCGTAGAGTCTCAGCAACGTCGACCAGATGGTTTTTATCTGCACGTAAGCAAAATTTTCTCCAATGCAACGATGACGACCTGTAAAACATCAACCAGGAAAAACCATCATTAACATCGGCCGGGCCTTAAAGGCTTTACTGTTAATTAATGACAAAGAAAAACACATTTCACATTAATCCTTAACCAGGCTTATATCATCAAGAGTTCAGCAAAGACACCTGATGTAAGAATTAAAAAAAAAAAGCGAGTTATTTTTAATTTAAGTTGAAAGAATATGCTTACATTACTATTTATTTATTATTCATAGATAAAACCTCTGAACTTAGAGATAAATAAAATAAAAAATAACAAATTATTCATAAAAAAAAGCATTAGAAAAAGATTAAATAAAATCTAGGGCTTTGGGTCATTTTGATCCTCAAGGAAAAGATGATGGACGGCCTGTCCAGTCAAAAACACCTTCTCTCAAATGGGATGTTTTTGAAGGTGCATTTTGACATATTAAATGCATTTTGCACAATAAAACCACCTCATTTTGGCTGATTTACTGGCAGCTTTCTGTGCGAGTGGAGGTCTGAACACTTCTAAGCGACCCGCTCACGTTCTCTCACCTGCTCCGAACGGGATGTAAGCGAACTTCTCTCCGGCCGCGGGGTTGTCGTTGAGGTATCGGTCCGGGTTAAACTCCTCGCGCTCTTCCCAGGTGTCCCGGAGACGGTGGTTCACTGTGGGAGACACGCACACCTGGTGTCCCGGCGGGATGATGTATTCACCCACTCGCTGTGGAGGGAGCGGAAGCAGGTCAGGTCTAAGCATTTTAAGGCTTTAACATCAGTAATGTTGGTGCGCGCTCGTACCTGAGGCGTCCGGGCCATCCTCATCATGGTCATTATCGGCGGCCGCAGTCGGAGCGTCTCCTTCAGACAGCGGTCCAGCAAACTCAAGTCTTTCAGCTGCGGCACAGACCAGATCAGTTCTTTAGCGTCTCGACCCGTTTCAAAAATACATCAGAATAAAATTCATGCATATTGTGGAGCCACTCGAATACTTTTACAATTGGGATTAAAAATCTGAATAGTTTTCACTTTGAAAAAAACAATAAAATATATATTTATATATATATATATATATATTGAGAGGTCGAGTCTGAACAAGTCTGGAATGATTGCATGGGATATTTAACGTTGATGTAGGTTTTTTGTTTATAAGTTAGTTCTGAACTGAATCCCACGATTGAACTCATTCCTATCAGTCGTTTCCGGTCTTTTCTCAGACTAAAACCAAACCAGGTTCGGTTTCACACCGAGAGACTGTGACTACGGCTGAGATATAGCGGATAGACGTCTAAATCATACCGTTGCACTAAGCACTGAAGACTCTATCTTAAGTAGGACTACACTGCAATGCATTCTGGGTAAAATAAGAACCTTTTCAAAACAAACGACATGGCAGATCGAGTGAGCGGGAGATGTGTGTGTGTGTGTCACAAGTAGAGCCAGACCGATAAATCAGCTGGCCGATATTAGGCATTTTCCATAATATCGGTATCGGCAGTTATAATGGCCGATAAATGAATAATTAAAATATAAAATAAAGACGGACGAAACACGCTTCAATCATCTCTCCTCGGCCTGTTATATTGAAAATGTTTGTTTTACAATTTGCAGTATGATGTTATCTATTGCTAAATAGACTAGCTAACCACAAAGCTAGCTAATGCCACTATCATCAGTGGAAGACCGCTAACGTTAACATTAATGAGCTTGGAAACCACAATGAACTTTTTCTGCCTAAATAAAGTAATGATTACTGTATTTATAACTAGCATATCTCTAGTTACAGTCCCTGCATTGTAAAATGTAAGTTATACTTGCGAGGAGTGAACATTTAGACAGAGAGAAAAAGTATCAAACGTATCTTGTGCAGAAAAGTTCGCTTTTCTTTTACACGTGTGTGAAATCCAACAATATTTAATAAAAAAAAAAATATCGGGCGATATATCGGAATATCGGATTTTAAAACCCAAAAATATTTGTAATATTTGACGGGCTCTAGACACAGAAGAGATACGAACACATGTACAAGATGCCAAAAAAGAAATATTTACGAGGAAATATCCAAAAACGGGAGGAGGACCACAAGAGGAGCGTGGAGATGGATATACAGTATACGGTAAGGGCCATTTCCCGTTTTCTGTCGGCTGTTAGTAATGTAACTGGTTGGTACTGCTGGTTGCCACGGTAACCAAGACCTGTTAAATGCTGAATCATTCAATAATAAAACACACTTTGTGTTGCTTTTCTTTCGTAACTATTTTCATCAGTAAAATAGAAAAGACAGTCAATACTGCGTCTGAATTTTAAGTGACTGGATATGAACTATTATGAGTTAACTATGACTGTCTCCCGGTGAGCATCACAGGGAATGACCGGCGCTGGAGGATTGGAGGATCACCTGTTCGTATTGTAGAGGAGGAAGCTCTTCTCCGCACACGGCCTTCTGCTCGCTATAGCAGCGCTCCTGCAGCGCCCTGTCCCGCGCCAGGAAGAAGCCCATCCACGCGCTGGTGGTGGAGGACGTGTGCTGACCCGCCAACAACAGGCCGATCAGCATCCCGCCGATCTCGTCGTCGCTCAGGGGACGCCCGTCTCTGCAGGGACACACACACACTGTTTTACTTCCTGCTCCGTAATTCAGATCTGGTAATCATCTGCTTGTGTTCACAGATCCACCACCGGGTGGCAGTGTCCTCATGGATGTTCATAACCTGAACCCCAAACTGCTCACTGTGACTCAAAGATGAGAGTGTGTTTGTGCACGTGTGCACGTGGAAATGAGTGTTATATCAATTAAATGTTTATAACTGTATAAATATATATATTTATGAATTATAATAATCTTTAGAATTATATAATATAATACATTATATTAATTTAAAATTTCATAATTTGTTATAATTTTATATTATTTTTAAATGTAATTATACTTGTATACTATATATATATAACATGTGTAATATATGTTCCTTTACAGTATAAACAAGTGTGTGTGTGCCCAACATGATTTATTATTAAAAAGAAATTTTATTTTAGAATAATAAATAATTGTATTTAATATTATATATTTTAATATATATTATAATATCACTATAAATAATTTATTTAATGATATAATATTTTTACCATTTTAAGATTTGAATTATAATGTAATTATACATTTAAATAACATAAAAATATATACACAATTACTTTATAAAATAAACATTTTAGATTAACTTTTTAACCAGTTGCAAATCCAAAGGTTATACATGGATCAACGGCCCAAGTTCTACGGTAAAGAGTGTCTTTGGGGTTTAAATGATCCAGTTGTGTGTGTGTGTGTGTGATGGTGACATACTTGTACGTGGCGTCTATGAGCGTCTGCAGGATGTCGTCGTTCTTCTCTTGGGCTTCTCTCCGCTTCTTGATGACGTTATAGAAGATTTTCTTGATCTCTAAGTGTGCCCGATCCCTCCGCCTAATAAACAGCAGAAACACACCGTCACATGAATGTCTGAAGCTGTGTGTGTGTGTGTGTGTGAGTGTGTACCTGAAGCTGGGCAGAGGCAGCCACCCGGGCAGAAGCCAGGCCTCGTGTGTGAATCCTCCGTCCAGATCTGCGTAGAGTTGAGCGACTCTCTCGTCCAACATGTCCCGGATCTCACAGCCGTGAAGACAGCGACTGGCCGTCAGGATGATCAGCTCGGATAACGCCTCGAACAGATCTGAAGAGAGAGCGTTGAACACTATAAATACCGTCTGCTATTCCTGTTCAGGTGTGTATTGTTCTTAAAGAGGACCTATTCTGCTCTTTTACAAAGTTTTCCTGCTTGAATGTTGATTATTCTCCATTGTTGCGGCTCCTCTCTTCCCAGTCTGTCAGTAACGCTCTGTTTACTTATGAATCCCCTCCTCTTGAAAAGAACACTGTGCTCTGATTGGTCGGCTGGATGAGTGTGTTGTGATTGGTCGAGTGCTTCGAGTGTTTGGGAAAGTCCCGCCCCTTACCATAACCGCCAGTTTAACACACTACTAACTAACTCAACCAGGCCCCGCCCCTTTATTCTGCGCATGAATTATTATAATGAGGAATATTGTGACGCGTTTGTTCCCAGAGGAAACTCAAGACTACAGTGGAGGCGTTTCAGGAGTTCAGAAACACTGACACTCATATAGAGGAGAACTGGAGCTTTTCATGCAACATCACACACTCAACACTGATGGAGAAGAGCAGAATTGGTGCGGTTTAATAGATGTTCGTGGTCTTATTGTGAAAGATTCATCAGTGTGTGATATTGTAAAGGAAAAGAAACTGTCTCCATACTTTTCACCCCACTGTCTCCCCATCGTTTGAAATAATCTTTGGTTTCTTCTTCGATTACTTCGATGTGTTTTTTGAATTGTGCGATGTTCAGTCCGGTCTTCAGCATCTTCTTCTGCTCCAGAAATAACTGAGTGAACAAACACAAAGCACATCAACGATGAAGGACCGAGAAATGCAGCCGTTTGGAGCTCAAACAACTTCAGGGTTGTAAAAAAAATCTGTTAAATTTACAGTAAAAAATGTCAGCTGCGGTTGCCAGAAATTTACTGTAAAAAATACGGTAGCAACATTTTATGTTTATGTTATGTTCATATCAGATAA
The DNA here is from genome assembly GCF_016745375.1 of Pimephales promelas. The sequence goes on from NW_024121128.1 coordinate 974,123, forward strand.
TGACGAATTTACTGATCCACGGAAGTGTTTAATAACTGTTAAGTACAATTGTGATACACTGATACCACCAATCACAGTGGAGAAGAGTCACATGATCAATCAAAGATCCACATAAGCAACTTTTCCAGAAATAAATTAATAACAATGAACAGAAGCTGCAGAGAGTCATTCACACACACTAATCACCATCATGGTGACACACATGAAATTTTAAAAATGCAATAAACATTAATTTAACAACAATAAATGTACATAACTGATTAAACAAACAGTTATTTCAACAAAAATTCATCGAATGTGAAATGTAACGCAGGAAATGTCAATTCACTGTAAATCATAAAATGAGTTGTTCTTTTGCACTTCCAAACACTGTAAATTTAACTGCATTATACTGTAAAATTACATTAAATGTACATCGCAGTTATTCACCGTAACGTTCTGTGAGCCTATTAACAGTTTTTCTTTTACCGTTAAAATCTCGACAATTTTTACAGTAAGTATTTGAAAATATTTCATTGAGATTGTACCCACAACAAAAAGTCATTTCTAGCTCTGGTATTCCAGGTCTGCGGGATCTTACCGCATTGGGCACGTCGTACGCGACGCCCTTGCCGAACACAGGCGTGGTGAGGCGCGCGTACACGTCCTCGGCGTTCAGGTCCTCGTTCTTGCTGTTGAACATGAGCGCGGCCGCGTCGCTGCCCAGGAGATACGTGAAGGTCTTCCCCACCATAGTGAAGCTGACCACGGGCCCGTACTGAGACACAACAACATCAGGTCAGATCAGATCAGCCTGTGCTCCTCCACACGAGTCTCCAGTGTCCACGCTCACCTGCTCGTACGCCGCCTCCAGGAACTCGATCGGGCTCCGGCCGAACGCCACCGCGTGACCCAGGAAGGGAATACTGGACGGGATATGAGGAGGGAGTTTCTGAGGGAAGGAGAGAAACTGACATCAACCTTCATATGTGTGTGAGATGGATGGATAGATGGATGGATGGATAGATAGAACAATGGAATGATAGATAGAATGAATGATGGAAGGATATATAGATGGTACAATATATAAAACGATGAAAGGATAGAATGAAGGAAGGATAGATATATAGATGATGGAATGATAGATAGGATGATGTGAGGAATGATGGAATGAAAGGGATAGAATGATGGATAGATAGAATGATGAAAGGATAGATATATAGATTGATGGATGATGGAAAGATAGATAGAGTGATGGGAGGAACAATGGATAGATAGAATGATGAAAGGATAGATAGATAGAATGCTGGAAGGAACGATGGGTTGAATTATGGGAGGAAAAATGGATAGATAGAATGATGAAAGGATAGATATATAGATTGATGGATGATGGAAAGATAGATAGAATGATAGGAGGAACGATGAAAGGATAGATAGAATGATAGGAGGAACGATGAAAGGATAGATAGAATGATAGGAGGAACGATGGATAGATAGAATGTTAAAAGGATAGGTATATAGATTGATGGATAATGGATAGATAAAATGCTGGAAGGATAGATAGAATGATAGGAGGAACAATGAATAGATAGAATGATAGGAGGAACAATGAATAGAATGATGAAAGGATAGGTGTATAGATTGATGGAGATAGAATGCTGGAAGGATAGATAGAATAATAGGAGGAACGATGGATAGATGAAATGATGTAAGGAACGATAGATAGATAGATAGATAGATAGATAGATAGATAGATAGATAGATAGATAGATAGATAGATAGATAGATAGAAGGAACGATGGATAGATGAATGAAATGAATAGAACAGAACGATGGAGCATTAGACAAATAGGTAGAACAGTTGATAGATGTTCAGAATGATGGATAGATAAGTAAATGAATATAAAGCACAATATGACATGTGCTTTTATTCACTTTATAGATAACACAATAGACAGCACTCTTATGGACACATCACTGCACCACACAGAGAAGCTGAAGGCATAACACATGCATAACTGTATTATAATCATCATCAGCACTCACTCCGTGTCCCGCGAGCTGCTGTCTGCACAGGAGTTTCCTCAGGTACGCCACAGACAGCGTGAACACCGAAGCCGCCAGCAGCAGTGACGTCACACTCATCCTCTCTACGGTCTTCTCGATCAGCACACTGCTCGCCTCAAGGATCGTCATCTTACTGGTTGATCTAATGAACTGTATCAAAAGAAGTTTCCCAAAGGTGAAGAGCGTGAGATACTGATAGACGACTGAGCTCCACTGGCATCTCACTGACTGACATCCCGATAAACTTTAATACCTACCCCGTCTCCGTTCACAAGGTTCCGCCCCCGCCTGATGTGAACAGGCCGCTCATTGGTCAATTTGGCGTGTCTATCAAGTAACTCCATGCTCCGCGTGCGCCACCTCGCACTCTGATTGGCGGATGCCGCATGAACTGATGTCTGATTGGTGGATTCCTCCTGAACCGATGTCTGCTTATATGATGTCACCAGCGTCGCTGTTGGCACACCTTTATTAACCCTGAACTGCGTTGTAAATAATGTTTATGGCTGAAGTTCTGCAAATAACCATAAACTGGGTACCAAAATGGCAGAGAGAACATTTGAATAGCTTTAGCTTGTTTCAAAAACTGTGCAATTCATACAATGAGTAATTTATAATTAATAAAAACTCGATTTAAATTTCATTTAGGCTAGAAATTCATATAGCTCCAATACTGTATAATAAATCTATTAGTGTTTGCTTATTTTATATAGTATATAATATTTTCATAGTATATAATCTCAATCACACTATAACTTTAAAAATAACATTGAAATAACACACATTATCTTCTACAGCAATAATGTGCTACATTTAAAAATAATGTTTACAATTTTTTTAAAGATTAAATGTTTGGGGTTTTTTATATCATGCTCAACACCTTTTAAATAAAGGTATAAAAAGTTAAAATCAGAAGAAGAAAAAAAAATTGTTTTATGTTTGGTTAATTTTTTCTTTACATTTAGTAGTCACTAAAAACAAAACCGGTCCCCAGTTCTGCTATCATTGCTATCATGCCAAGCATTTTAGTTAACAATTGAGTTATTCACAGAAAGGTATTTATTATGATGATTATTATTAGTAGTATTAGTAATACTACCTTTAAAGTTTCTAACTACATAAAAAAACAGTCCCTTCCCACAAATTTAATTAATCCACTTCAATACTGATCAAAGCCTTGTTTAGATCCTTATTTCATGTAGAAAAAAAGTTTTAAAGTCCCCCTGTGGTGAAAATCCAACTTTTAATGTCGTTTATCTGTCTTTGTGGTGTTTTTAATAGCTTTAAGACAAACCATGTAGGGGCCTACACATTTATGAGTCAGCACCATTGCTGAGTATTTTCTTCTTAAAACTGCAGTTTTTCGAGAGAAAAAACGTTAAAATATGACTTTCAAGGGATAAAATCATACTGTAAAAAGTATGGACAAAGCGGATGAAATGATTGACTGAAGGGGGACTTTAAACACTGTCTGAAGCGCCGCATCAAGACTTTTATTTTGAAACCATTTGTTTACGTCTTAAATGTGCGCCTTGCGTCACGCTGTCGCGCGTCTATGGTTTGAGGAGGAGGCGCGTCAAGCTCTCTTCTGTCTATGTGTACTGTACCACAAGAGCACATGATTTCTGTCTGTAGAGTTTAAAAATGCCAGTGTGCAGCTTCTTCCTTCAAGGTCGCTGTAGATACGGAGAAAAATGCTGGAATGAGCATCCGAGAGGAGGAAGAGGAGGAGATAATCGAGGAAACCAGCAGCAACAACAACCCAGCAGAGGAGGTCAACATAAACACACACTCTCATGGCACTGATCCTGTCGCTTTCAAAACTACTGTATCACCATCGAGATCACATCGTTTTTGAACACTATTATAATGCTGCTATCACTTTGAATGTGTACTTCAAGTCTTAGATGATATAATATTATTGTTATGAAAGGCAGCTTAATTGTACTTTCATAACTTGTTTCTTAACACACTTAAGAACACTTTGTAATCATGTCAAAGTAAACGTTTGACTTTAAAGCAAAGTTTAATCATATTACTTCGTGTTTTTAAGTGTAAACGAATACTCATTTTAGTGTGTTAACCAACAAATTATAATTTTAACTGTAGTGTTGTTGATAAAACATTATTATTATCAACTTTATTATTTGCGTATAACGATGTAGTTATCGTTATAACGACGAGTCGTAAAGTTCAAATAACTGGATTTAAAAATAAATAGGCCTACATTTTCATTAGATTTGCTAATTACTTGCACTTTACATTAAACTCAGTTCACATTTAAGTATATCTTACAAATTTAACCTGTAATAAGTACTCTTTTTTTTTTAAAGTGTTTTTACAAGGGAAATTCTGTGTAAATACTATTATGCAATACTATACTGTCAGGAGGAGTGTCTTAGCAGTGTCAATCACGCTCATGTACGCGCTGATCACACCCCTCTCTTGCACAGCGCACCGTCATTCAAACCAAACTCAAGATTGCCGGTGTGCCACAGCTGTGCTAATGGCGGAGAAACAACCTAAACTGCCAATTTCTTGAGTGGCACCTGCTCATAAAACAAAGACGTCAAACAATGACGAAAATGAAATTAAAAATTAAAATTAGACAGAGCCCATTGACTCAGTGTCAACACTAGCCACGTTACATGCACTGTCACAAATCGCACTGTGCAAAGCCTGCTAATTCGCGGTCTTGTTATGTTGCTAAAATAATATTGTGGCGACCAAACATATAATTTTATGTTGTCCTGTTCCAGCATGACTGCACACCAGTGCGCAAAGCAACGTCCATAAATTTTGGCAGTATAGTGTATTTTAGCTCCTAGTAATAACTTATACCATTTTTGTTAACAATTTTTGAATGTTAACGGCAGTGATCAAAGTGACGTGTTGTTGCAGGCTATGGGAACCGCGTGTGGATAAACCCATCTCAACGGACTGGGGGCGAGTTCATCCAGCCCTCCTCGTTCTCCCGTGGCGGTAATGATTCGAACAGAGGTGGCGGTAATGACTGGAGCAGAGGTGGCGGTAATGACTGGAACAGAGGTGGCGGTAATGACTGGAACCGAGGCAGTGGTAATGATTCGAACAGAGGCGGCGGTAATGACTGGAACCGGGGCAGTGGTAATGATTCGAACAGAGGAGGCGGTAATGACTGGAACAGAGGCGGCGGGGCGTCCAGAGACATCAAGAGCTCCAACTTCAGCTTCAGCAACCAGAACAGATTCTCAGCGCTTGACTCTCAGAGCAACTTTGATAAAGCTGGACGAAACTCAACAGATGACAATGCAAAACATGTGTAAGTGCAGTTTATGCTTATGCATTCTTTAGGGGAATGCTTGCATGCTCAGCACTTCACTCTTTCCACATTTTGTTGTTACAGCCTTATTCCAATATGGGTTAAATTCATTATTTTCCTAAAGATTCTACAAACAATACCCCATAATGACAATGTGAAAGAAGTTTGTTATAAATATTTGCAAATTTATTACAAATAAAAAACTGAAAAAATCACACGTAAGTGTTCAGAGCCATATTAAGATATTTTTGATTAAATCTGAGAACTATCTCACTCCTCCATAAGAGATTGAAACTTGCCAGTCCAGAAAAATTATTAAAGACGTTGTTAAAATAGTCCGAGTGACTACAGCGGCTCAACCTTAAGTTTATCAAGCGACGGGAATACTTTCTGTGTGCAACAGCGCCTCTGGTTTGTACGTCCATTTGTTGTACCTTCCATTCTGGAATAAGGCTATAACATAAAATGTGGAAAAAGTGAAGCGCTGTGAATGATTTTCCGGATGCACTGTATAATTGATACACATTGTGTTTTTATTGCATATTTGAATTTCAGGGAAACAATCCAGACAGACATGGAGGCCTGGCAGACTTCTGGCCAGTGGCCGTTTTCATGTTATTCGGTCCTCAAAGGCCAGTTCTCAGGTCAGTCTGTCGCTCATCACAGTCTGTCAGTCTTTTCAAGCAAATATGAGCTGCTGGGTTTTACAGACAAATGAGAAAATGTCTGACAAACAAACTAAGCTGCATTATTTTGCAGTTCGACAACGGCAGGTTTTTATCTTTATACTTGTTCATCCTATCTTGATATTTTGCAGGGTTTGTCGACTTGTCTCCAGAGGAGCTGAGACAGGAGTATTACTCCTACCAAGCGTCTGGTGACGTACAGCCTTATGTAAGACAACCACTTTACTACTTTAATGAATGAGCAGATTCAAGAGACTTCATTTCCCATGATGCTGAATCTGAGCATTTCATGTAATCCTGTTTCAGGTGAACTCAGTCCAACTGCTGTTCAACCAATGGAGTAGCAGAGTTCAGGAGCTGCGGACCATGAGCAGCTCCACCCAGATGAGTGTGGTAAGATGATGTTTCTCACGGGTTCAAGTAACCCGACATGGGGATCAGGATCAGGTCTTCCTCAGCCTGAAGGGGTTTATTCTGAGATAACAACCGGCTTGATGTATATTAGCCCGCTTATTACACCACGGCTACTTGCCACATAAATAAATAATTAGACACAAAATATTGATCTGAGCTGAAATATTGTATTGGGTCTTTAAACGATCCCTTAATCCCTCAGATCTCAGAGCTGAATAACTCCAGTTCCCAGACGCCACCGCAGGGGTTTGGAACCGCATCATCATCAGCGCCAACACCTGGCTTTGGAGCTGGAGGTTTGTTCTGGGTTTCTTCACAGTAATAAACAGGAAAATAACAGTGTTAACCCTTATGCTGCATTAGGGACATTTTTGGTCTTTTGCAGTTTAATTTCTTTGACCATTTTGGCTGTTTTAATGCAAATGGTATGAAATTTGGCAAAATTGTGACTTTTTGGATACATGTAAAAAATGTGATCCCATTTTGCAAAATCTGTATAACACACACTGTGTAGATCAAATAGTAACACTCAGCACCATAAAGACCAAAAATGGCCCATTGAAGCCCATTAAAACGTTGTTTAAATCTGAGGCTGTCAGTAATACATGAAACATGATTTTTGCACAAACATCCTTTCATTTTGAAGCAAAAGCATTATATTTGCATTATATAGTGTATTCCACCAGATGACGTCACTACATATTTATTCCCTATGGGTGGAAATGCACCTTATTTTAGGCAATAGGCAATGTTTAATAGGTGGCCATTTTTGGTCTCTAACGCGCTAAAGTGGGATTTTTTGCAAAGTGGGACTGTGATCATCCAAATCTAAAGTTTTCTCTTTGCATTTAGTTGAATTTTTGTGTTTTTTCCTCTTATACAAATCGATGGTTTCGCAAACAAAACTGGTAATTAAAGGGTTAAAATCCTGAAATTGAATACATTTTTGGTAGTTATGATGAGGACTGATGCTGGTTAAAAGATTTAACTTGGTAAAAGTGGAAAATAATAATAATATATAATATTTTAGGCAATGTTTAATATGTGGCCATTTTTGGTCCTTAATGCACTCAACGGTGCTAAAAATCTAATGCAGCACAAGGGTTAAATAACACGTTTTTTCTTAAATTTATACATATGTGTGTGTTTTTATATATATATATACACAAAATAATTATACACAGTACACACACTTATATTATGTAAACACAGACTTTTCTTTGGATGCGATTAATCATTGCTCAGCACTAGTTAAAATTAAATCAAATGTTTTGTATTGTTTGGAGCTGATATGCCAGTAAATTTTAATAAAACCTATCAACTCTTTGAAAATAGGAAATACATGTTTTGTTTATCCGATATGTGTTGGTAAACCGCTATATTGTTTTCTCAGGGTTCGGTTCCAGCTCTCAGAGCAGCAGCAGCTTCAGCTTTGCCCCGTCCAAAACTGACTTCGGAGCTTCACATACTACCCAGAATGCACCTGGGTTTGGAGCCGCTGTGTTCAGCACTGCTCAGACGGCACCGGGTTTCGGCAGTCCCGCTCCGTCTGTGAACACCTTTTCTTTTGCGCCACAAGCTGCAGAAAATAAGCCCAGCTCAGCAGCCGGGTTCAGTTTCAAGACGTCCGCGGGAGGATCGGGCTCCGGGTTCGGGACCTCGGCGCCGGTCGCGAGCAGCGGCTTCGGTCAGAGCAGCGGTGTGTTTAGTGGAGCTGCAGATTCTGCTGGGAGTTCACGAGACAGTCTGTTCACGGCCCAGAGTGACCTGACAGCCGAAGAGCTGAAGGAGTTCACAAGCAAACGCTTTACTCTGGGTCAGATCCCTCTCAAACCTCCTCCTGCTGACCTCCTCATGGTCTAACACTGACTCTGGCCTCTCGTCATCTTTTTAATGCTATATTAATAAACATGTTTATGGAGCAAGATAAGATTTTTTGTGTTTTAGTTCAACTACTGAAATTGCATTGTGGGTAAAAATGCTTGGTACCATGATGGTAAATCTCAATGATAGTGCATATTGAGTAATATTAACAAATACAATTCATCTATGTGACAATGAAAAAGTGCATTCGAAGAGCATTTGCTGCGTACAATCCCTTGTTGCTGTGCCGTAGTACATCGGTGGTATCAAAACCATGGTACTGAATGATTCTCTTATTTATATACAAACATATTTACATGATAGTTTAAAGAATACGGTGGTGCTTTTGCAAAATTATGCCAGTACCATGTCCAAAACCCATGAAGTTTTGCAAAAAGCAAGTGCTTTGTTTTCAAAATAAGCCTAAAATGCATAATAATAAACAAAAAATGTAATTAAAAATTAGCTAAAATGTATTTAATATATACACAGTATATTCAGTTCGTGAAATTATTAAATACAATCATAAAATGTTACAAATATTTGTTGAATACGGTTTTATTTATTATTGTTCTCATTTATTTTGATAATGTGGTTGTAAAGTTATGATTTAGTTATTGTTTTGATAATCTGCTTGCTATTTACTGATTTAACATGCTAATAAAGTAATTTAATTACAATTAATTAGCACATATAAATACACGCATATGACTTTTAGCACAGAAGAAAGGTGGAAATATGCAGTTTCCCGGGAAATCCGCACCGACAGCTCAAAAATCAAACGTATTTTTAGGGTAAGTCAAAACCATAAAAAATAGGTCAAAACACGGTTTGTTTTGTTATGTACTTGTTCATTATTTAAATTCTAGTTATTTCGAAGTAGAAAAAAAGATACGCATCTTTAATTTGCGTATCAGGGTCATGTGACAGATTGGTGGACAGTGATTGGTGGAGATCGGTGCAGCGCGCGACGCCCAAAACGCCGGAAGCGGGAAACCCAAACACACACACACACACACTCATGTCTCGACGGGACGCGACAGATGGCGGTTTCAAATATGTATTTGGCATTTTGCGCTCGTTGTACCCAGTCGTGCAGACTCTGGAGGAGTTCGCAGATGGGCTTGTGTTTTCTGATGGACGGAAGCCGGCTCTGCTGGAGGAAAGAGACGGAGCGCGTTTTAAAAATCTAGTCAGAGGACTGATGATATGCGCGTTCACGCCACCGCAGCAGCAGCGCGTGCCCGCACAGGTACCTCAGTCACACTCAACACTTTCTGACAGTTTACACATCAACACAGACAGGGGTTTTAGCAAAGTATTGATCATTTAAAGCATTAGAAACTCGTGTATTAAAGGCTTTATTGGCTCGATTACATGACGGTTCCTTACGAAGTTGAACCATGGTTTTATAATAGTAAAAATGTAGTAAGTAATCATGTTTTTTGGAGGTTGTCTATAATTGGAGATTGATAACTTTGTTTATAACCATAGTTTCACTACAAATACCATGATTATACTATGGTTAGTGTAGCAAAACCAGTATCCTGGCTCTTTCAGGCTTTATAATGGGAGGGAATGGTACCTTTAATGTTGAAGCACAAATAAGCGGATCCATCCATCATAAAAGTAATCCATAAGGCTTCAGTGGGTTAATAAAGGACAAAATTCCATATTTATACAGTCAAATCAATATGTATTTCTCACATGATCAGTTTATTAGCTATAGTTTAGCTAATGGTGATAAACATGAGCAGAACTCAGTTCTCAGATCAGTGGATATTTGACTGGTTTTCGCTGTCTTTCTGTTGGACTCTCACACATGAATTATGTTGAATATCTGTCAGCTGTTAAATTTAGATAATACCAGTTTAGCTCAACCAGTGACCAAGCAATGCTTCATGTTGTTCAGTCTGTGGTGTGAATTATATGTCTTGTTTCAGCTCAGCACGCTTCCGGAGGTTCTGGCGTTCACCCTAAACCACATTAAACGGAAGAAGCTGAGGAACGTCCTGGGATTCGGCTATCAGTGCAATGACGTGTCGGCCTGTTCGGATCCGTTCCGGTTTCACGGAGACGTTTCGCAGACGGCGGCGTACATCAGCACTAGCGAGCTGTGGAAGCGGATCAACCAGCGTCTGGGAACCGAGGTCACGCGACACCTGCTACAGGACTGCGCCGTGTTCGCTACCGTCCCGCCCACGTGTTTGCTTCAGGTGTGCGGAGAGCCCGTGTACGACCGGCTGATCCCGAGCGCATGGTCCGGGTTTTCCCTCAGCCACGTCTCGGCTCAAACACAGAAAAATTCGGGTATCCCATGGAAAACGATCACAAGAGACGCTACCACGAGAACAAGAGATGCGAAGATAAGCGCAAGAGACGCTAAGACGTTCACAAGAGATGCTAAGACGTTCGCAAGACACATTAAGATGAGCAAAAGAGATGTTAAGATGATCGCAAGAGGTGCTAAGACAATCGCAAGAGATGCTAAGACGAGCGTAACAGATGCTAATACGGTCACAACAGATGCTAAGATGTTAACAGTCTCGAAAAAGAGAGCAAGAGATGACGAGAAGCACGATAAACATCCTGTTATGAAGAAGCGAAAAGTGATTACGGATGAATCCGACGGGCCGCCGACCGCAAATCACGGATCTCGGAGCTGGAAGCCCGCGGAGCAACGCCCTCCCCGACCGTCACACTGCGCGATACGCGTCCTAAGCATGCTTTATAATGGGCGGGGCATGAAGAGCTTCCTGCTCAACAGGAAACTGAAAGATGAGGGCGGGGCTAGACGTCTGCAAGGGGCGGATCTCGTTCGGATGATTTTCCTCCAATCAGAGATTAACACGCAGGGTAAACCGAAGAAACTTCCGAAGCGTTTCTTCGCGATGGTTCCCCTGTTTAGCCGACTCTTACGCCAGCACAGGAAGTGCCCGTACGGCTTGTTCCTGAACAGGAAGTGCTCAGAAACTCGAGACGCGCAAGATATGGAGTCGTTGCTCAAATCGCATTTCTCCCCGTACAGAGTGTATCTGTTCGTGAGGGAATGTTTGCTTTACGTTGTTCCGGAGGAACTTTGGGGAACCCAGGAAAATCGGCTTCACTTCCTGTCTAATGTGAAGAACTTCCTGCGTCTTGGGAAATTTGAGCGCCTCCCGTTGGACCAACTGATGTGGAAGATGAAGGTTAAGGCCTGCCATTGGCTGGGACTCAAGAAACGTGTGTCTTGAATGCCTTTATTCGCAACTCTTATTTATTGTAACTTTGGTTGTTTAAAAGCCAAACAGTCTGGATGTTTTTTTGTGTTATGCAGGTTTGTTATTGTTAACTAAAACCAAAACCATAACAAAAAATTTTCATTTCTTGAAATAATTTTTAAAAAAAAACTATATTTCAGCTAGACAAAGTTCATCATTCATTTATTTGAACTACTAAAATTAAACTGAAATATATCTAATTTTTTATTACAAAAATACTCAACAAAATGACAAACTAATTACTAAAAATAAAAAAAATAGTTAATTGCTAATATTAATAAATATTTATTATTATTCGCGTTATTAAAGACAATAAACACTCAGGAATTAAAAACAAACAAATAAAACATTAGAAATCGCAGTAAATAGACGCAACTGAACAAAGATACGATTGAAATAAACCGCGATTTAGGATTTTCAGGAACAGAAACTAATCAAATGTAAAATAACAGCAGTTTATTAATGAAATGTATTACAAATATAGTAACAAAAGTTATTCAGTCGAGATTCTCTGTTGATCAGTGTTATTATAGACGGCAGGAATATTAGGCTTCTGTCACTTTAAGAGCTGCACTGATCCAGTATACTGATAAACACGTGTGAGTCTCTCGCTTGAATGTTTGAAACTCACACTGAATCTACATTTTTATTTTATAACAAGTATCGGATTCCTGACCTCAAGTATTCGATTCCCAACCCTAAGTACAATAATCAACATTTGAAGTGGATCAAAACCTTTCGTCAAAGTTATACATGAATTTTGAACATTTATACCCCTTCTTGTCGTGCCTCATTTTTTCATCCACTTCAAATGTTGCCGACTGTAAATCAGTGTCAATAAAGAGCGTGATGAGGCTTGCAGTGAGTGTGTGTGTGTGTGTAGGTCACTGCGCCAGTGAGCATCGTTACAGAGAGTGGATCTACACTCAGTTGCTGGCGTGGCTGCTCAGCGGGCTGGTGGTGGGCCTGGTCCGAGCGCTCTTCTACGTCACCGAGAGCATGGGACAGAAGCACGCGCTGCGCTTCTACAGGGCGGAGGTCTGGAGCCGACTGCAGGAAATGGCCTTCAGGTGAGCGACAGTCATGTGACTCGCACCACACACGGCGAAAGAAATAAGAAAACGTATCAGAGTAGAAACACTAATGAAGCCTGTTTTTATGACAAATAATTACATTTTTGCTCACTTTTCATTATTGTAAATAAAATTAGTTTTTACTACCATTTATACTATTTATTTATTACAGTATATAGATAAGTTCCTTTAAACTTAGATTTTTTTATTTATTTTGTATATGTGTTAAGTTGAAAATAATGTAAATTTATAAGTTATAAGTAAAAATGTATAGTTAAATTTATTAATTTTCAAAATCAAATCTTGTATAAATATTTATATTAATGTTTGCATATATGAATATATATTCAGCTTAGTTATTTTAAAATGTTTTCTATAAATATTTGCATTGGAAAAATACATTTTATTGTACTACTGGTTATATAGTTTATACTGAATCTAATTAATGCTTAATATTTAAAACTCTGAACCGGATTGTATTACTGCAACGGGTAATATGACCTGTTTTGTTTAATATTATTGTACTCTGAAAACTGTTTAATGAGCTATATTTTTGTCAAATGTTCATCAGTGTGTGAGTGTTTTGATTCTGGTCTTGATCTGGTGTTTGTCAGAGTTCATCTGTCGAAGGGTCAGTGGAGGGCCGTGTCTCCGTCCCAGGCTCTGAAGCTCCCGAAGACCACGGTAACATCCCGAATCCGGTTCATCCCGAAGGTGAGCAGCATGAGGCCCATCACCCGACTCACGGGCAGCAGAGAGTCCCTGCAGGTGCGTTCACTAGCGTTACACGTCTCACTAGCGTTACACATCTCACTAGCGTTACACATCTCTTTAGCGTTACACATCTCACTAGCGTTACACATCTCACTACATCTCACTAGCGTTACACATCTCACTAGCGTTACACATCTCACTAGCGTTACACATCTCACTACATCTCACTAGCGTTACACATCTCACTACATCTCACTAGCGTTACACATCTCACTACATCTCACTAGTGTTACACATCTCACTAGCGTTACACATCTCACTAGCGTTACACATCTCACTAGCGTTACACATCTCACTAGCGTTACACATCTCACTAGCGTTACACATCTCACTAGCGTTACACATCTCACTACATCTCACTAGCGTTACACATCTCACTAGCGTTACACATCTCACTACATCTCACTAGCGTTACACATCTCACTACATCTCACTAGCGTTACACATCTCACTAGCGTTACACATCTCACTACATCTCACTAGTGTTACACATCTCACTAGCGTTACACATCTCACTAGCGTTACACATCTCACTAGCGTTACACATCTCACTACATCTCACTAGTGTTACACATCTCACTAGCGTTACACATCTCACTAGCGTTACACATCTCACTAGCGTTACACATCTCACTAGCGTTACACATCTCACTAGCGTTACACGTCTCACTAGCGTTACACATCTCACTAGCGTTACACGTCTCACTTGCAATTAAATTAAAAATAATTTGTTTTTGTTTTTTTCTACATGTGAAAACAGTGTGGTTGTGTAACGTTCTTTAACGATATATTCCTTCACGTGTCGGTGTTTTCGAGCAGCATTTCCAGAGTTGCGTGCGGGTCCTGCTGAACGTGCTGAGTGTGTGTGTGCGCGAGGCCCCGGGGCCCATGGGCTCCACCGTCTGGGGCTGGCAGGACATTCACAGGGTCCTCGGACGCTTCAGTCCCCAGCAGAAGAGCTCGCCGCGACCTCTCTACTTCGTCAAGGTGAGGACAATCGGGAGAGAAGCTTTAATCCCATGATCCTCTTGTGCGGGACACACTTCCTGAAAAGTAAAGACAGTTATTTATCTTCATTATACAGTATGTATCTACCTATGTAAGTATACACACACACACACACATATATATATATTTATATTAGGGTTGTCAAACGATTAATCGCATCCAAAATAAAAGTTTGTGTTGACATAATAATATATGTGGGTGCACTGTGTATAATTATTTTATATATCTATAAATACACACACATGCTTGTATATATTTAAGAAATATTTTCATGTATATACTGTATATAGATTTATATTATATATAAATATAAATATTTTATATATAAATAATACTTTTTCTTAAATATACATACATGTGTGGGTATTTATAGATATATATATAATTATACACAGTGCACCCACATATATTATCATACTTTGTTCCGTCTTCTCATCATTCTCTGTGTGTGTGTGTGTGTGTGTGTCAGGTGGACGTGAGCGGCGCGTACGACAGTCTTCCTCACCACAAGCTGGTGGAGGTGTTGTCTGAAGTGTTGAGTCCGTTCGAGGAGCAGAGCTTCTTCTTGCGTCAGTACGCGCGCGTGTGGAACGACCCCAACCAGGGGCTCAAGAAACACTTCTGCACGAAGGTGTGTGTGTGTGTGTGTACATGTTTTTCTATCTCAGTGGGGACTTAAACCTGAATGCACACAGACTCATGGGGAATCGTGTCACTGTGGACCGAAATTGAGGAAATAAGCTTATAAATCATAAAGAATTACTTCTTTTTTTTAAATGCAGAAAGTTTTGTGTGTGTTGGGTAGGTTTAGGGGTAGGGTTTGTGTGTGTGTGTGTGTAGGTTTAGGGGTACGTTTAGTGTAAGGGTCAGAATATACAGTTTGTACAGCATAAAAACAATTTTAGTCTATGCAGAGTCCCCACAACGATAGTATACTAGACGTGTGTGTGTGTGTGTGTGTGTGTGTGTGTGTGCGTGTGCTCAGGCTGAGACGTCGGAGCCGCTGAACATGAAGGGGTTTGTGGTGCACGAGCAGGCTAACGGTTCCCTGCGCGACGCTATCCTGGTGGAGCGGGTGAGAGAACGTCTGCTCTGTTATATCATGATGAGTTCAGGTCATGACCCCTGGGCTGTTCGGCATGTTTTATTTCACTTGTGATTAAACAAAGATTAAAGTTCAACAAGTGAAGTTAAGTTTATTCGTTGTATGTTTACATACTCGTATATACGGTGTGTGTATGAAGAGTTCAGATGCAAAAGCCTCTAAATGCCATTTGAAATTTTCTTTTTTTAATGACCATTTTTATCAAGCTTGTATATTTAAGTTCAGTAATTTCACTTAAATAACATTTAATAGGTAATTATCATTGCCACTTAAGTGAAATCACTGAACTTAAATATACAAGTTTGATAAAAATCATCATTAAAGAAGAAAATTTCAAATGGCACTTAGAGGCTTTTGCATCTGAACTCTTCATATAGAAGCTGTGCGATAGTTAATCTGGTAACTATGATCACTCTTAATAGTTATTTCTTCTTTTTTAACTTAAAAATGTTGCAGCCAAATTGGCCAGTGGGTAAAAAAGTTCATGTCAAACCCTGTGTATATACATATATGTGTGTGTGTGTGTGTCAGCACTCGTCTGAGGTCCGAGGTGGAGATGTTTTTCAGTTCTTCCAGAAGATGTTGAGCAGCTACGTCATCCATCATGACAATCAGTGAGTTTACACACACACACACACACACGCATACACTCACTCACTCATCCCTGTTCCTCTGGTTCTTGATGATGACGATAATGAAGAAGATGATGATGATGTCACCGGCGTGTCCTGTGTGTGTGTGTGTGTTCCAGGGTCTTCCGTCAGGTGTGTGGGATTCCTCAGGGCTCGTCGGTGTCGGCTCTGCTGTGTAATCTGTGTTACGGACACATGGAGAACTCTCTGCTGAAGGGCATCGCTAAAGGAGGGTGAGACCTCAGAACAGCACATTACCACAAACTGACACTCATAGACTCTATACATTACATTGCCGGATTCCCGCTCTTTTTAGCCAATACATTTGCTTGACTTTATCCATCATTCCTGATTTGCTGAATGAGGATTTTAGCTTTCAGTTAAAGGAGTAGCTCACTTTTAAAAAAACTTTTGCTGATAATTTACTCGCCCCCGTGTCATCCAAGATGTCCACGTCTTTCTTTCTTCAGTCGAAAAGAAATTAAGGTTTTTGATGAAAACATTCCAGGATTTTCTCCATATAATGGACTTCAATGGGGACCAAACGGTTCAAGGTCCAAAAGAAACTTTCAGTGCAAACTGCAAACTTGTTCAAAGGGCTTTAAACGATTCCAGACGATGAATAAGGGTCTTATCAAGCGAAACGATCGCTCGTTTAATAAATAAATAACAAAGTTTAAGTTTTATAAGCTCAAACGCTCGCCTTGCTCTGTTCTGTAACGCACTCCTGTTCGAACTCGTTCATCAAAATGAACAAATCTTTTTCCGAGTCATTTGGTTCATTCGGCAAAAGAAACGAATGAATTGATTCAGAAAAAGATTTGTTCATTTTGATGAACGAGTTCGAACAGGAGTGCGTTACAAAACAGAGCAAGGCGAACATTTGAGCTTATAAAACTTAAACTTTGTTATTTATTTATTAAACGAGCGATCGTTTCGCTTGATAAGACCCTTATTCATCGTCTGGAATCGTTTAAAGCCCTTTGAACAAGTTTGCAGTTTGCACTGAAAGTTTCTTTTGAACCTTGAACCGTTTGGTCCCCATTGAAGTCCATTATATGGAGAAAATCCTGGAATGTTTTCATCAAAAACCTTTATTTCTTTTCGACTGAAGAAAGAAAGACGTGGACATCTTGGATGACATGGGGGCGAGTAAATTATCAGCAAAAGTTTTTTGAAAAGTGAACTACTCCTTTAACAAGGACATCAGTTAAAAGTTTTAGTTGGCAATAATGACCACTAGGTGTCATGATTTCATTGAGACCTGTGTGTGTGTGTGTTTGCAGGTGTCTCATGAGGCTGGTTGATGATTTTTTGCTCATCACTCCCCATCTGAGTAAAGCCACAGAGTTTCTGACGTACGTCGGCAGTAAAATAGTGGGGTTTTAGGATATATTATTATAAAATATTCACAACATTAATGAAAATGGAAAAATAAAAGTTATTTCAGTGTTAATAAAACCTGTGTGTGTGCCAGGACGCTGTTGGCCGGCGTTCCCGATTACGGCTGTAAGATCAACCCTCAGAAAGTGGCGGTGAACTTCCTGGTGTGTGAAGAGTGGGTGTGTTCGGGCGTGAGTGTGTTCCCGTCCAGCTGTCTGTTCCCCTGGTGCGGTCTGCAGATACACACACACACGCTGGACGTCTACAAGGACTTCTCACGGTGAGGAGCCTCTTCTCTCGCTATCAGCCTGTAAATCAGGGAGGAACATCGGCCTTATCTCTCAGATTACATGTTAGACTGCAGCCATCGTAATCCATACGCGTGTGTCATCATTATAATGCTTGATAGAGTGCACTGAAAAGAGAACGAGTTGAGCTGGAATGCGGTTGCTAAGGTGTTCTGAGTGGTTGCTAAGGTGTTTTCTGGTCAAATCACATCACATCACTGTTACCAAATAGGTTTCCAAACGCTTTCTGCAGTGAACCAAAGACGGTCTCAAAAACACGGTTTGAAATCGCTGGTGTTTCTGACGTCACAAACCACCTTGTAACCAATCAGATCAACCAGTGGATCTCTGAGTGAGTGGAGGCGGGGCTCATTTGCATATTCATAGAATGAGTCAAGGGTGTCGAGTTACATTCAAGATATTTAAAGGCATGAGGATTTTTCTTTATTGGAAAAAAATTGAAATATGTAATTTTGCTGATCAAAGGTGAGTTTTAAGGGGTAAAATTATTGACTACACTGGAATAAACTGGAATAAAACTAATATAAAACAACCTTTTTAGCTGAAATAAAATGATTAAACTCTATATAAACATATAAAAAATGATAAGAACATACAATATAACTAAAAACTAAATGAAATATAAAATAAGCTAATTAAAAATATGAATAAATATCGTAGTTGAAGTCAGAACTTGACCATCAAACTGAAGTATTTAGCATCAAAATGAATTTAAAATAAAAAAAAAAGTCTTCGCTGGATGACTAAACTCTGTATATGCCTACTTCCACACTATATAGTGGGCGAAAAACAGAAGACGAAAAGTCCCGAAGTGGACACTTTACTATCCCATGATGCCACAGGAGAGGACTTGTGATGTGACATGATCATACTATATAGAACATGCTTTCTCAGTGACATCCACATGTAGCATCTGCTATACTGTACACGATTTCAGACGCATCATATGTAAATGATCTCTGCTCCGCCCCCTCTCAGGTATGAGGGCCTATCACTGCGCTACAGCCTGACGCTAGGCTCCGCCCACTCTCCAGCCGCGGTCATGAAGAAGCTGCTGTCCGTCCTCAGTCTCAAGTGTACCGACATCTTTCTGGACCTGCGGGTGAGACACCTTCTGTTCTGGTGACACTGAAACGCTGAAATCTCATTGGCCTACAATCGGTAAGCCCCGCCCACTTAGTTACTGTTGCAACCTTGACGAGTTGCCAGACAGCTGTCAGTGTGAACCCTGTCCCAAGATGTTTTTATACGTTTTGGAGGCAGAAGGACCGTCGAGGAGCAGTAAAGTGGGACTTAAATATGCCATGGAGAGGTCGGTGTATAACATATTTAAAAACAAATATGGTGGGTAACAAGAAGCGAGTGTTTACAGAATGCAAGCGGGAGAAGCTCATGTTACGATCGCAGAAAAACAACATCCAATATTTAGGTTTGTACATTAGCATGGACTCATTTGAATTGTAGCTTAATATGACAACCAGAAAATGAACGTTTTCGTTTATATTGGGATTGAATCCTCAGGGAAGGGGAGGGGCTTACCATTTTGCAGGGAGTTTGATGGGCAGGCGATCTGACCAATCATAATCCGCCATCCGCCGAATCCGCCATTTTTGTCCGACAAAACCGTTAGTAGATCATCGTTTGAGGATTTGAGTGTACTGACGTCTTTTCATTGGCTAAAACAACGTTCCTTCTGATGTTCATCCATGTTTATTTGATGCTGTTTGTGAACTTGAAGGAAGATGATCGGTTCACTAATGGCTTTAACTACCGATATGTCACGACACATTAAAGAGACGCGAAACGCTATTTATTGTTTAAATTTATTTTAAAAATGACCGAATTTCATTATAAATGTGTCAGTGTGTTGTCAGTCTTTCTGCTTCGCGATGTGTGTTTTACTGCATGAGAGAGGCGTGGCTTGTCGGACATATCAACAGTAACTACAGGGGGCGGGTCTCTGCGAATGTCAATTCCGCATATTAAACACCAGATAGGTTCTGATTGGCTGTGATTTTCATAGAGTGCAGCATTAGTTCGTTTTCTCCATAGGGGAATTGATGCATGTAAATACACACACACTTCTGGACCAAACGCCGCTAAAAAAAAAGGAGTGTTTTGATCATTTAAGAACTGAAAAATGAATAATGTGCCAGTCTGACTCTGGTTAATATTGATCTGTGGTGTTAGAGGAGTGTGTGTGTGTGATCTTTTCCCCAGATGAACTCAGTGGAAGCCGTTTACAGGAGCTCGTATAAGCTGATCCTTCTGCAGGCGCTCAGGTACACAACTGAAGATGTGTCCTTTATTCATCAGGGGTGCATCAAATTGATCAAAAGTGATGGGAAAGACATTTATAATGATACAAAAGATTCTGTTTTAAATAAATGCTGAACTTTCTATTCATCAAAGGTTCATGGAAATAAAATGCATCCGTTTGCACACAAATATGAGCTGTTTTCAACATAGATAATAATCATAACTGTGTGTTGATCATCAGATCCTCATATTAGAGTGATTTCTGGAGGATCATGTGACACTGAAGACTGGAGTAATGATGATAAATTCAGGAATAAATGACACTTTACTGAATATTCACATAGAGAACAGATGATTTACACTGGAGTAATATTTAACAGTTTTACAGTATTTCTCATCAGTTGTTGAAGCTGCTCTGTCTTGGTGGCGAAAGTTTAACAAGAACATATATCTGCATAACTGTGTGTGAATCTTTAGTAGGTGAATGATTGTGTGAGCATTAAACTGCAGAACACGACACACAATAACCATCAGCCCAGTGAGTGTGAGAGCAGAATGAACGACGTGTGTGTGTGTGTGTGTTTGCAGGTTTCATGCGTGTGTGAAGAGTTTGCCTTTGGGTCAGAATGTGGAGACAAACCCGTCCTTCTTCCTGAAGATGATCTGGACGATGGCTCGAGCCATGAATAAACTCATCAGACACACAAACACAGGCAAGAGCGCTAGTGACATTAGCGTTAGCATGAAACATTAGTTACGCTAGTCAGAGTTATGACTTTTTTAAATGAAGTCCTGGAAAAGCCTTGAAAACGGCCCTATTTACGAAGAGGTGCTTACTATATATGAAATATTATTTATTTGAAAAAACACGTATACAGTATTTTCAGGCAAAATACCCATCAGACCTTTTCTCCATATAGAGTACACCAACATTATAATACAAAATATTATTTATTGAGCAATAATAGCCATTAAGAACTTGTGTATTTAATGTATATTATTAAATATGTAGCATTTTGTATTCCATATCTGTAATTTAAGTTTAGAAAATACTAAAGATATTGTTTGATAAGTGCCATGTCTGAAAGTCCTCTAGTGTGTGTGTGTGTGTCTCGTATATCGAGTGAAACGCTTCTGGAACTAGACCAGATGTGGGCGGGGCTTGATTGTGTCTGTGGGGTGTTGATTGGCTGGTTGTGGTTTCCCATTGGCTGATGTGGTGTGAGTGACAGGTTTCCCGTTGTCGTCCTCAGGTCTGGTTCTGGGCTCGCAGGACGGAGGAGGCGTTCTCCAGTACGAGGCCGTTCAGATGTTGTTCTGTGTGGCGTTTGAGGTCGTGTTCACGCACAACCGAGGGGTTTATCGCAGTCTGCTTCCTCCTTTACGCAAACGTACGTCTAACTCCTAAACCTGCTGCTTAGTGTGGAATGAGGACACTGTTGCATTATGGGTGCTGAAGCAGTCCTGGAGATACTATTCTAGACTAGGATTTATTCATTTATAAATTTATTAATTTATTATTATTTTTTTTTAATTTGACTAAATAGTATTTTTTTAAACGTAATATCCAATTACTTTTTATTCATTTATTTCAATAAGAAATGTTGGCAAATAATATACACGTAACAAAATTATAAGGATTTTTTTTCGGACCCCCAATATGGTAAAAATGCACATTTTAGAGTTGTGGACAGCCTAAGGCACACCCGTGAGAGATATTAATAGTATTTATATACTATTTTATTATTTATTAATATCGGTTAAAATATGTAGTTTTTATTAATATTGAAATATCTTTTTATTAATTTTTTTTTTTATAAGTTTGTGCTTTTGTTTTGTTTTTTATATCACCATTTTAGGTTTATCTTATTTTACTTTTTCGAAAATGTAATAATTTGATTGTTTTAATTGCATCTTATGCGTATTTTAGTTAATTGCCTCGGGAACATTTTTCAGTTTTTCCATCTAAAACATTTATATTTTATTTCAACTTGATCTTAGTTAACAAAAATGTTTTTAACGGTTGTAGTTTTAGTTGGCGATAATAACCTGGCGTGATTTCAACTTCATGTTCAATAGCCATATTCCTGCAAAAGACACAAACAGGCCTGACTCCACCAATCAGAGACGCCGCCGCTACAGTCGAAACATCAGAGGTTTTAGAGTCTCTTCACACTCCTAAATCACTCATTATGTTTGTTAATGTGTATTTGCTTTTATGCAATGGAAAATTCTTCCAGAAACTTGGACTGCTGGGAAAGTGTTCTTTCGTAACGTTAGCGTTTGTAGATGATAGCCAATGATTTGCTGTCAGGTGTTTTATTAGTGTGTGTGTGTCCTCAGGACGGAGGCATCTTAAGCGTTTACTCCACGGCATCAGACTGGCTCGTGTTCGTCAGGCCTCGACTCCCAGAATCCCTCAGGACTTCACAAGCATCCGTGCGTAGAGCGTGAAGGCGACGCCGTGCTGAACGCTACACACACCTGATCTGTGTGTCCATGCTGTTGGCTCGTCATTAACCCCAGCGAGAGATAAGAGCACTCATGTTTGCATCTGTTTGTGCTTTAAAATGTATATTTCAATACAAAAAAATTAAACCAGCGATTTATATTCAGGTTTTCCTGCAGAACACACTCATTATTTAGTTTAATATGATCATGTGTTCATCTATAGCAGTGATTACAGTCCGTTCACACGTTTAATGTGTGTTTCACCCATTTGACTCTTGAATCAGTGAAAACTCAACAGGTTTAAGAAGAAATGCACGGTTTATATAATCTCATAAAACATGGATTGACAGGTCAGTGTTCAGTCCCATTATTATATAAAGTCAGTGATGGCGGTTCTGCGTTGTGTTTTGCTCATAATTGTGATGTAATCTCCCAGTTGCGCGATAATCTTTGAAACATCTTTATGGAAATGTAAACGAGCTTCCGCACATGATGAGCCTGTTTTATGCGGCTGTAAACTGGTCTCTGGTTACTGACTGACCGCTGTGGGCGAGAGCGTGACGGAGATGTAGAAACTCACTGACAGCTGTGTGTGTGTGTGTGTGACCAGATGCGGGAGTGTGTGATGGTGTTTGTCATCGGTAAAACATTGATCACACTACAATCTCAAACTCACTCTGTTCATCACAAGCATTTATACAATTATACATGATCGCATATATGTAGCACGATTTATACACTATTATATAAACACACACACACACGTATATATACACATGTGCATTATATATGTGTGTGTGTGTATACACTTATAAATTTAAACGTACATGTAGCAACATTTATTAAATATATGTAAACGCACATATAAATGTATACATATATATATATATATAGTGTGTGTATATATATATATGTATACATTTATATATATATATATATCACATCTAATGTTTGTGTAGACATACATATAAATAAAATTTTAAAACACTTAAAAAATCACTTATTAAAAAAAATTAAATCACTGTTTTGAGTTTTGTAAAGATGATATTTACACCTCAGAAATCTTGCGTTTCATATTCTCAGTATCATTCAGCATGCATTGATACGCCAAAATGAGTCTATGTGCATATGATACACACTATAAACCACTTGGCTAGGATTAGTGTGTGTCATATGCATGTAAAAACTCATGTTGCAGGAGATCGGTCTTCTACAGCACTTTATAGGTCTGGATGCGCCCGTCGGCTGTGAAGGCCGGGTTGCTGTGCGGGTTCTGGTTCTTGTTCTGGTGGCTGTACGGGTTCGAGTAACTGTTTCCCGCCTGGGATCCGGTCTGTCGTCTGATGAGTCGGTACACGGCCACGACCGGGAT
The DNA here is from genome assembly GCF_016745375.1 of Pimephales promelas. The sequence continues at coordinate 998,058 of NW_024121128.1, forward strand.
GGAGAGCACAGGAACCGAGCTCAGCAACACACACACCGCAAACACCCCGTCCGAGTACGGCTTCACCTCCGGCTCCGGGAACTTATCCTGCGGGTCGGGTTACAGGGACACATTCATTCTAGTGCTGTGTTCATTTTTATTTTAAATTCATTTTATATTTGCATTTTTATGATTTTAAATTTTTAGTTTTTTTTTATTAATTTTAGGTTTATATGAAGTGTTTAGCATTTTAAGATCATTAAATTTACTTTTATTTTGATTTAATTTTCACCATTTAATTTGTTTTTTATTTTAAATATTCAATTTAATTTCATTTGTATGTTTATTTTGTGTTTTAAAATATTTTTGCATTTTATGCTTTATTTAAAAAAAATACAAGTTGAATTTTATAATAAAATTTTAGTATGTTTTGTATTTTAAAATAATTAAAATAATCTTACAATATTTTATTAATAATAAAATAATTTTACAATTATTGATTTAAATTTTATATTTATGATTAATTGAAGTAAGAATTTAGCATTTTAAAAACAATTGTTATGTTTTTTTGCTGTTTTATTTTTATTGTAATTATTAAATTTTAGCATTTAGCAATTTAAGAAAATTAAATTTGCTTTTTTATGATTTAATTTTATTCATTTACATTTTTTAATTTTATGATTTAATATTGGTAAGTTTTGTTTTTTAATTTTGTGTATTCATTTAATGTTTCTTGTTTTAACTAGTTTATTAAGAGCCACCCAGCCCAAAGTCCACCTCGACCCGGTGACCCGTTTAGCATCTTCTCTCGTGATCGCGGATGGCGGTTCTGTATGGAGCGAAGTATGTGCCTAAACCTCACACACAAACAAAACGTGTTTTACTCACACCCAATGATTCACAAACAAACTCAGTGTGGTTTGTAAATACAAAACATCACTCACAAACTAATGCATATTGTTCTGCAAATAAAAAACGTACCTATCAAACAAATACAGTATGTTTTACATATACATAGAAACGTATTTCTTCAATGACCAAAATATCCTGCAAGTACAAACTAAAATCTTTGAAAGTACAAAACAAAATTCTACACGTACAAAACAAAATTCTACAAGTACAAAGCAAAATTCTACAAGTACAAAGCAAAATTCTACAAGTACAAAGCAAAATTCTACAAGTACAAAACAAAATTCTACAACTACAAAACAGAATTCTACAAGTACGAAAAACTGTCACGTGACTTTTGGCACTATTTTTCCGCGTCCAGGCAGAATCAGATTTTCTCACAAATACAGTGGAACAACTTCCTCTTCTAGAACAGTAGATGGCGCTAAGATAAGGGATCAATTTGCTCGCCTTTGCCCATGGGAAAATGAGCGGTGAACAGGTGTGTTTCTGTCCAACTTTATCTATAATTAACCTTATTGAGGTTTTGGAAAATGTTTATTATATAGACAGAAATCCACATTAGCACTTAGTAGTAACGTACTCCACTCTAGGATAAGGGAATCTATAAGCTGAAAGCTGCCATCATGTTGCTTTTACTTTTTGTAAAAATGTTTCATTTACTGAATGACTCTATTTCTTTCGTTCTCCGTAAATTAATGAGAATTAATTTCATTTAATTGAAAGGGTCCCACTTATTCATTAATTTAGTTGGAATTCAGTCAGCGTAACTGTTAATGTAATAAAATAATGAATGAACAAAACAATATAGGCCTACAGTTGTTTCTTCCTTGTGATGTATTGTCCAAATTATTATTTTGGACAGACAAATGAAACCCTCCTTTCAATTAAATTAAATGGTCTCATTAATGTATGGAGAACGAAAGTAATAGATTTGTTCAGTGAACATAATCACTAATTTAGTCATTTCACACGCGTCTTATGTAGATTATTAGCCTAATATTATTTTTTAAAGCAAAATATGACATAGATTTCAGCCTAGATTCCCCTAGAGAGAGTGAAGTGCTAATAGCGGTAATATGGATTTTTGTCAAGAAATAATTAACATTTTGCAAAAGAAAACCTCAATAAGGTTAATTATATAAAGTAATACAGAAACACACCGTTCACCGCTCACTTTCCTCAGCTGTAGTAGGCAGTGTTGGGAAAACGTATTTCGTTACAGAATAAATGCCCCAAAATGTCATTTGGAACGTATTCCATTACATTAGCTACTCAATCTGAGGGATTACATCCGCATTGAATTGCCTTTTAGAAGTGTAAGAATTGTGGCCATCTAATTCTGTTTACTAAACTGGGCTATTCTGGTGGGTGCGGTGATGCGGTGGTGACGCGTGTAACATGTAGGGTGGCACTGCCAATAAAGCACCTTAAAGCTGTCACAAAGAACCGGCAAAAGATTATGAATAGGCTATGTAAAATATAGCAAGAAGATATTTTAATTGTTTATTAATAAACAAGTGTATCTTTGTCAGTGTGTCGGCTGAATGAAGTTGAGAATGCTGACTCGCGATCTTCGCCGTGAACGCGCCAGGATTAATAATCTAGCCTACAAGATGCGTGTGAAATGACTAAAGTAGTGATTATGTATACACTGAACGAATCTATTACTTTCGTTTTGTTCTTAATAATGAAAACATTTAATTTAATTGAAAGGAGGGTTTCATTTGTCTGTCCAAAATAATAATTTGGACAATACATCACAGGGAAGAAACAACTGTATATTGTTTGATTTGTTCATTCATTATTTTATTACATTAACAGTTACGCTGACTGAATTCCAACAAAATTAATGAATAAGTGGGACCCTTTCAATTAAATGAAATGTTCTCATTAATTTACGGAGAACGAAAGAAATAGAGTCATTCAGTAAATGAAACATTTTTACAAAAAGTAAAAGCAACATGATGTCAGCTTTCAGCTTATAGATTCCCTTATCCTAGAGTGGAGTACGTTACTACTAAGTGCTAATGTGGATTTCTGTCTATATAATAAACATTTTCCAAAACCTCAATAAGGTTAATTATAGATAAAGTTGGACAGAAACACACCTGTTCACCGCTCATTTTCCCATGGGCAAAGGCGAGCAAATTGATCCCTTATCTTAGCGCCATCTACTGTTCTAGAAGAGGAAGTTGTTCCACTGTATTTGTGAGAAAATCTGATTCTGCCTGGACGCGGAAAAATAGTGCCAAAAGTCACGTGACAGTTTTTCGTACTTGTAGAATTCTGTTTTGTAGTTGTAGAATTCTGTTTTGTACTTGTAGAATTTTGTTTTGTACTTGTAGAATTTTGCTTTGTACTTGTAGAATTTTGCTTTGTACTTGTAGAATTTTGTTTTGTACGTGTAGAATTTTGTTTTGTACTTTCAAAGATTTTAGTTTGTACTTGCAGGATATTTTGGTCATTGAAGAAATACGTTTCTATGTATATGTAAAACATACTGTATTTGTTTGATAGGTACGTTTTTTATTTGCAGAACAATATGCATTAGTTTGTGAGTGATGTTTTGTATTTACAAACCACACTGAGTTTGTTTGTGAATCATTGGGTGTGAGTAAAACACGTTTTGTTTGTGTGTGAGGTTTAGGCACATACTTCGCTCCATAGTTCTGTGGTCACTCACATACTGCGGGTTCCAGGCGGGGTAGGTGGGGTGTGTCTGGACCTGCACTGCGACGTAGGCCACCAGCACCACCAGCAGCATCACGGGGCTGATGAACATCCAGCACGCGCGCCAGTACAGGTTCGGCCGCCGTCCCGTCATGAACTCGATGTCATCGCTGAAGCTGGAACACAAACCGTCACACACATCTGATACTGAAACCAGGAGCTCAAATATTCAGATTCGTTCATATTTCAAGAATTTGTTTTAATAAGTTCTCATTTAAAAAAAAAAAAAATCATGGTTCTCTGATGTCAAATTTGTGATTGTGAATGTCAGTATTGACACACACTCTCCTCAAACAGTGGATTAATCCGCGCTGAGGCACAACTCGCGTAAAGTTGATAATTCCGCGAATGAGATGAAGACAAAAGAGGAAAAACTGCGGAGTGCAGCTTTAATGTATTTTATTTTAAAATGTTTTCATATTTGTATGTTTTTATCCAAACCCTGCTTTAGCTAACTGTTAAAAAATCATGTTTATCTATTTTTAAAACCACTAAACTTTTCCTTCGACCTCTTTTTAATGATTTTCATTGACGGCAATGCTGTCTTTTAAACTGAACTGGTGAATTATCCTACCGCTTCATCCCGTAGAAGCACACGACGCCGATGATCTCGAAGAAGGCGATGATGAGGAGCGGGACGGATCCCACGTAACTGTTGAAGATCTCCAGCCAGTAGTTCCCGGATCCCAGCGTGAAGATCAACGCCACCAGGAAGCTCAGCGCACAGATCAGACCTGCATTAGCATAGCATTATAGAGACGGTGTTCTGACATTCCATCCTACCCGTCAGATTGTCCTACCAAGGCTTACTGCGCATGCGCACATCAATAATACGTCATTTTTGTCACGCTGAACAACACGCCCATAATATTTTACTACTTGCGCGAGATCTTCTTCATCTGAGGTAAGTTTTTCACTATTTATGTCAATTATTACTATACAAAGATATAATAGCAGTAATGAGAACTGTTTACTCTCACATTAAATTGATGAATTGGCAGGGAATTGATTTGATTGTTTGGTGTAAAATATAAACACACACACGATTATACTACTCGTTTATTTCATACTGGTAGGACAATCTGATGAGGCATTTTGCAACGTAAAATCATCCTACCGTTTATTTCATAGGACAATCTGAAGAGGTAACTTACTTTGCACTGTAAAATCACCGTAACATGGCCTAATAAGAAAATTCGGCAAAGTTACACTGAAATATTTTATGTACTTAGTCACAGAAGCGAAGCAGAAACGCTCAGTAGGATTTTACGACGAGGTAGGATGAACCGATAGATATGGCTATAATTTTGCGCTACGGTAGGAAAATCTGACAAGGTAGGACAGATCGACAGAACAACGGTTCACTGACTAACCAGTGCCAATGAGTCCATGATTCTTCCCTCAGACGAACACAATCAGTGTTATATTAACAAATGGCTCTTCCAAGCTTTATAATGGCAGTAGATGGTTACATTTCTTTGAAAGTCCATCAAAGTGCATCTATCCATCATAAACGTGCATTTTACTGCCATTATAAAGAAATCACTCTGAAGCGCCAGGACATGTTTAATATAACTCTGATTGTGTTCTGATTGAGAGAAGAATGTCATACACACCTAGAACGGCTTTCGATTAGTTTAACGCTGTGGGGAACCGGAGTCGTCATGGCAGCACGTGTTGTTTAGAGCTGGTGGTCATCATAGACATATACACTAGACCTCACCTGGGGGTTCTAAGCATGCGTCAAAACCGCCGCCATCTTGGAACAGGGGTCTTGTCATAGGAAGTAGCTAGGTAACGCTGCTATCTCTGGCTTTACTTCGAATTCATTGATGGTGGCGGACTTTTGTGCAGCGTATGATGTTCACGGATGAAATCTGAACTAGGAAGAATGTTTAAAAAAAAAAAAAAATTAAAAAAAATTTCTTTCTGGAATCAATGATAAATACATGTCTAAATACATGATAAATACAAAAAAAAAAAAACAAGAAAAATCGCATTCATGATGATTTATGGTGATTTTATTTGCGTTAGACCTGTCTACTACATTGACGCTGATGCATTAAAGTGGAGGGGCTCCCCTGTTTCAAGATGGCGGCTCTATTGACGCATTCGTTCCAATGAACTGCCGTATCCAAGGTGAGGTCTAGTGTATATGTCTATGGGTGGTCATTAGCATACGGCCCGTGTCTCGGGTGTGTACCTGTGAAGATCTCTTTGGGCATCCACTTGGGCATCATGTGCAGGTCGAGCAGAGGCGTCAGGACCCCCTCCAGGTTCCCGAACATGGAGGACAGGCCGAGGCTGAAGAGCATGACGAAGAAGAGCACGGCCCACACCTGCGAACCCGGCATCTCGATCACTGCCTCCGTGAACACGATGAACGCCAGGCCCGTTCCTGAAGCACTCTGGGTAACACAGAGAACGTCTCGGTCACGCCATACACACTAGCGTTCAACACTTACTGGTTAATATACTAGTGTTGAACAGTATACTAGTTAATATACTGGCGTTCAACACTTTTAGTTAATAGGCTAATATACTAGTGTTGAACAGTTACTAGTTAATATACTAGTGTTTAACAGTATACTAGTTAATATACTAGCGTTCAACACTTACTAGTTAATATACTAGCGTTCAACACTTTTAGTTAATAGGCTAATATACTAGTGTTGAACAGTTACTAGTTAATATACTAGTGTTGAACAGTATACTAGTTAATATACTAGCGTTCAACACTTACTACTTAATAGTGTTTAACAGTTACTAGTTAATATACTAGCGTTCAACACTTACTAGTTAATATACTAGTGTTTAACAGTATACTAGTTAATATACTAGCGTTCAACACTTACTAGTTAATATACTAGCGTTCAACACTTTTAGTTAATAGGCTAATATACTAGTGTTGAACAGTTACTAGTTAATATACTAGTGTTGAACAGTATACTAGTTAATATACTAGCATTCAACAGTTACTAGTTAATATACTAGCATTCAACACTTACTACTTAATAGTGTTTAACAGTTACTAGTTAATATACTAGCGTTCAACACTTACTAGTTAATATACTAGTGTTTAACAGTATACTAGTTAATATACTAGTGTTTAACAGTATACTAGTTAATATACTAGCGTTCAAAACTTACTAGTTAATAATATACTAGTGTTTAACACTTACTAGTTAATATACTAGTGTTTAACAGTTACTAGTTACAACACTAGCGTTCAACACTTACTAGTGTTTAACAGTATACTATTTCGTTATATCAGTTAAACTAGTGTTTAACAGTATACTAGTTAATATACTAGTGTTTAACACTTACTAGTTAATAATATACTAGTGTTTAACAGATACTAGTAACAACACTAGCGTTCAACACTTACTAGTTACAACACTAGCGCTCAACACTTACTAGTTAATATACTATAAATTACACTCTACTGTATATTCACATAGAAAACAGATGATTTCCATTATAATAATATTTAACAATTTTGACTGTTTGTAATCTTCTGAGCAGACGAGTCGACCTTGTGACCCCAGCTGTACCTGATCCAGGAAGTTCTTGAGGACGCAGTGTTTCAGGCTGAGGCCGGACACTTTCTCCGGGTCGCTGGAGTTCAGAAACATCAGCCAGTCGTCGTAGTTCTCCGCCGTGATGTTTTTCTCCTCGATGTCGAAGGCGTTGGTCAGATCCAGGATGTTCCTGCGAACACAACACACTCAGACCCCGCAGTGATGTGAACACTCAGTTATGGGTGTGTGTGAAGGCAGTGTGTGTGTGTCGTCACCCGTTGATGCAGGTGTTGAAGTTGCTCGTGGCCTTGAAGCCCAGGATGGCGAATATGGGGATGGAAGCGTAGAGAGACGTGGCGCTGTTAATGCATCCCACAAACACAGCGTCTCGCTCACAGTCATTCCTGTGGAAACACACGCAGCCACCTCTTATATACTGGATATGGATTATTCATCTTTCATTTTCATAATCATGATTTTAAAGGTGCAGTCTGTAAGAATGACTAGTGGTCGAGATCGGTACTGCAGTCCAAATTTAAAATATCAGAGATCGTTGTTTCCCCGCCTCCACAGACTCGACGAGCGCAATGGACAATGAAAGGAGACTTCCACACTGTAAGTTGATGAGTTCGTTGATTTATCCTCGCTTCAATATTCTCTCGTTCGTAGAGATTTCCAGATTGATATCGAGGCTTTTTAGGTTGTGTGGAATCTGCGATTTCTGAGACCCAGTTTGTTTGCTGGTTTCCCATCAACTGGCACATTTTTATATTTTACAATCGTTTGTATTTTTATGATTTAATTTACGCTTTGGTGCTTTATTTTCACTTGGTATTGGTATACTTTTATTGTCCCAATGGGAAATTTGTCTTGGGCTCACAATTACACCCACTGCACCAGACAGTTAAAACAAACACAATTCATAAAAAACAAAGAAATACACATTTAAAAACAAGTAGTTAGCCTCACAAATACTGTGTACATTGGAGAGAACTTGCCACTGAACAATGAAAAAGTGTTTGGCATCCCCTCATTCTGCACTGTAAAATGATTGGCATGACATCATTCTCTACACTAGAACGTGAGGCATCATGCAACTCTACTATACTTAAAGTAATTATTATTTCTGCTTGGTATTATTTATTAACTTAACAGCTGAAGGAATAAATGAATTCTTAAACCGGTTTAGTCTACAGCTGGGCATTCTCAGTCTTGAACGCTAGTATATTGCGTCTCAGTCATTCTCACTTGTTTTTATTTACATTTTTATTTATTTAAACTAAAGGATTAGTTCACTTTTGAAAAAACGTTTGCTGATAATTTACTCGCCCCCAAGATGTCCATGTCTTTCTTTCCTCAGTCGAAAAGAAATTTTTGATGAAAACATTCCACGATTTTTCTCCATATAATGGACTTCAATGGGGACCAAACAGTTCAAGGTCCGAAAGACAGTTAATAACAGTTTCAGATGCAGCTTCAAATGTCTTTAAACGACACCAGACGATGAATAAGGGTCTTATCATGCGAAACGATCGCTTATTTCAAAACTTATTACAAAAATGTAACTTTTCTAAGGACAAATGCTAGCCTTGCTCTATTCTGTGAGGCGCGTTTGTAACGTCACGTAATTACGTTCAAAAGGTCACGGGCGACGTAGCCGGAAGTACAGAATCAAAATCGTCCGACATCGTTGTTTTACCTTTTAATTCCTTTTTTTGTAAACGGCGTTTGAGTTAGTTTGCACGTTCAACCTATGCGTTCAACTTGTAAACACTGACTCTGTACTTCCGGCTACGTCGCCCGTGACCTTTTGAACGTAATTACGTATTACGTGACGTTACAAACGCGCCTCACAGAATAGAGCAAGGCTAGCATTTGTCCTTAGAAAAGTTACATTTTTGGAATAAGTTTTGAAATAACCTTTTTTTTGTTTTGAAACTCTTATTAACTGTCTTTTGGACCTTGAACCGTTTGGTCCCCATTGAAGTCCATTATATGGAGAAAATCCTGGAATGTTTTCATCAAAAACCTTAATTTCTTTTCGACTGAAGAAAGAAAGACATAGACATCTTGGATAACATGGGGGTGAGTGAATTATCAGCAAAAGTTTTTTCAAAAGTGAACTACTCCTTTAAGATAACATTATAATAATCAGCAGGGTGATGAATCAAAAATCTTTGGAATTCTCAAAAATTCTGTAATAGAATCTATATTTTTTTCCCGCCCTTCAGACGGTGTGTGTCGTACTTCTTGGGGTTGTAGCTGGAGAATGCGATGAGTCCCCCGAAGGCCAGAGACAGAGAGAAGAAGATCTGTGTAGCGGCGTCCAGCCACACCTGAGGATCAGTCAACAGCGTCCACTGAGGAGACAAGATCACACACACGGTCAGATCTCTCACACACACACACACAGTCAGATTTATCAGACAGATCACACTCCTGCTGCTGTGTGTGTGTGTGAGACTCACGTCTGGTGTGAACAGGTATAGGAGCCCGTCGGTGGCCCCTGGCAGTGTGAGGGCCCGCACCAGAAAGATGGTGAGCACGAGGTACGGGAAGGTCGCGGTCACGTACACAGCCTACACAAACACACACATTAACCATCAACACGACCCTCTGAGAACAAACACACGCACTAGCCGCGTTTCCTTTACGGATTCGTGCAAAACTTTTGCAATATTTTATAAATGGCGATAAAAAAGTACTGCAAAATGACAGCGTTTCAGCATTTAACCGTTGTTCAAGTCAAGTTTGAGGGGTAATGTAAACGCAGCTTGCGATGAGGTCCGGCACCTTCCCGATGGTCTCGATGCCCCGTATGAAGCAGATGTAGACGATGCTCCAGGCCGAGGCGAGGCACAGCACCAGCCACCACTGAAGAGAGCCGCTCTGCTCCAGGCCCGGAGAGATGTTCAGGGTCTGCCGGTACCAGTAGTAGTTCGCCGGTGTGCTGATCACACACTCCTCCACGTAACCTGCGAGACACACACACACACACATCATGTGTTACAGTATTCACTCAATCATTTCAATTTTCATATATTTGTATACATTTATATTTTTGTTTGTTTATTTTTAATGTTTATTATTTACTTTCTGTAGATGTTTATTTGATTTATTTCCAGTGTATTTATACATTAAAAATAGAATATTTGTATTAATTTATGTTTTTGTTTATTTATTTTGAATGTTTATTATTTACTTTCTGTAGATGTTTATTTGATGTATTTATACAATTAAAATAGAATAAATAAAATGACTAACACATCATTGAAAATACATCTAATAATAAATAAAAAGTAAATGAATGTACATTAAAAATAGAATAAATACATTTACTTTTTATTTATATTCATTTTATGTATTCGCAATATATTTATAACTCATTCTATTTGTATTTATTAATGTTTATTTATAAAGTATTCATTTTAATTTTTTTTTTTGTTTATTTATGTTTATTTATTTGGATGTGTATTACTTTGTTTATATTTATTTGATTTATTTCCATTGTATTTATTATTTTATTTGTTTTTAATGTTTATTTATTTGATTTATTTGCAATGTATTTATCATTTTATTGATTTTGTTTCTATTTATGTTTTTGTTTTTTTCAGTGTATTTATATTTTTATTTACTTATTTATTTTCAATGTATTTATGCTTTCATTTATTTGTATTTATTGTTTATTTTAATGTATTTGTATTTTTGTTTATTTTATTTTTTAACATATATTTATTTACTTGTTGTTTATATTTATTTGATGCATTTTCAATGAATTTATAATTTAGTTGTGTTTATTTGGAAAGTTTATGTTCAATGTATTTATTTTTTATTGGTTTATTTTAATGCATTATTTATTTTTTATTGATTTATATTTATAAATATGTATACTATTTTTAATGTATTTATATTTGTATGTATTATGGAATTTTATGCATTTATTTAATATGTATATATATATATATATATATTACTTTTTTTTATTGTGGTGTGAAATATTATATTCTTGACAGGCATGTATTTATTTTACTCCTATATTATAGGCTATATTACTCCTATTTTATTTAATCTTGTTCTTAATTACTTCCGGAGCATCCACTGCTTCATAGTTTTCACAGTAATGAGTGTGTATGAGTGTGCTTGTGGGCCTGTACCCGTGTTGTTGTCGTTGACGGGACACTGACTCCAGGGCAGCGGCTCCTCGAACGAGTGGAAGAAGTACCACAGAACCCAGGCCAGAATCGTGTTATAGAACAAGCCCACGAGGAAGGAGAGGATCATCGACGCCACACCTGCCGTTTACACTCTCATAACTCAATCGTGCCTTTATGAACTCATAAAGCGTTTAAGACACAGTGACACTCTCAAGAAGACATTAAACATTTGCTCATGGAAAATCACAGACTGTGAAAAAAAGAACATAGACGATCAGAAGTGTGCATTAATCAAAGTCCCCCTGTAGTCAATCATCGTATCCCTTAAAACTCATCTTTGAATGATCACCAAAATTACATATTTAGACATTTTTCTTAAATTCTTAAAGGTCCCGAATTAATGCCTCTTTTCACATGATGTAAAATAAATCTCTGATGTCCCCAGAATGTGTATGTGAAATTTCAGCTAAAAATACCCAACAGATCATTTTTTTTACAGCATCATTTTTGGGCCTCAGAAAAACGCGCTGTGTGAGTGTGTGCCCTTTAAATGCAAATGAGCTGCTGTTGCCGGCACAGGGGGCGGAGCTTCACGAGCTCGCGCTCAGTCTCTCAGGACAATTTTACCTCAGGAATGACGATAATATCAGAAACTCTCAGTAACGGCGTTCATTTCCAGTCGGACAATAATGCCAACAGAGTCAGAGTGCTGTATAGAGATGGAACAGGTATAGTTTACTAGTTTAATTACGGTTATTATCAGGAATTGGTCATCTGACTGCTTGTATGTATTGTTTATTAATAGCCTACAAGTCTCCTGTTTCGGACCAGCTCCGAATGATGATCAAACATATACTGATGAGTTTAATTAAGTTTATTGTACATCACACAAAAGATGAAGCGTCAGTTTTACTTAAGAAAATCACCGTAAGAGCTGAGTAAGTTATATTGAGGAAGTTGACGGAGCATTCCTGTGGGCGGACCGGACGTTAGTCAAAAAACTGTTAAACTGACGTCAATAAAGAAGGAAGTAGAGGGATGTAGTCCAAACAGGCCGTTCGATGTAGGCTACTTCTGTTAAATAAAATATCTTGACATTGAACTTTGAGCTTTATAATTTTACAGATATTATTTATACTCTCACAACAACATTACACACTAACTAACGTTTGAAACATGGAATCACGAAGAACAGATTCAGATTAAAAATTCTTCATGCCTTAAAATAGCTTGAATCCAACTCTACAATGTAAAAAAATATATACTTTTTGTTGGTTTAACTTAAAGTAAGTTACCTGAAATTTTTGAGTTGGTACAACAAAGGATGTTGGTTTAATAAATAGAAACGTAAAATATCGTGCTATCTGAATCACATTAATGAACTAAGTTGATTTGACAAAAGATACATTTCCCAGTGCAGATGTTTCCCAGCTCACCCAGTCCGCCCAGTAGAGGAGAGATGGAGTGCCAGACGCCGATGCTGCCCTTCCTCAGACTCTGTCCGATCGCCAGCTCCAGATACAGCAGAGGGAGACCCTCGAACACCAGCGCGATCAGGTACGGGATCAGGAACGCACCTCACACACACACACACACACACAACCTTCAGATGTGGGCCCTTTTCTCCTCCTGTTGTCTGATAAATCTGCACGAGTGCTTATGTAGAACACTGATTAACTCGGTACAGTCTTACATTTAACATTCTTCGTTAAAAAATCGTTTTTGCTTCCTCAAAGAACCTTTTCTATAGTGTGAAGGACATTTTAATAATCTAACAACTATGTCGAGCCTCCCTCGCAATGGAAAAAAAATCATCATTATTATGATCTATTTTATTATTTTCAGGAAGGAAAGGTAATTGCTTTCAACAACATTTTAAAGTGATTTTTCAACGCTTTACCGAATGGTTTCATTCATTAGTAACTGCATTCGTTAGCAGACCTTACAATAAAGCAAGACGACATTTAGCTATTAATCTTAATGTTAATTTCAGCTTGTACGAAGATAATTTTAATGTCAAGAGGATCTGTTTAGTAACATGAAGAAATGCTGTAGCCTAAATAAATACATTTCTCGTGTTGGTTAATGAGACCTTATCGTGAAGTCACGCACAACTTTTAAACAATTCTGAATTCTTCAATTTAATCTTTAATCAAGTCAAGCACAAACATCTAAACATTCTGAAATCAAGATGCATATACAGGTGAAACCCAAAAAATCTGAATATGCTGCAAAAGTTCATTGATTTCAGTAATTCAACTTAAAAGGTGAAACTAATATATTATACAGACTCATTACAAGCAAAGTTAGATATTTTTAAGCCTTAATCATCACAATTATAACAAATAAAGGCTTGAAATATCTCACTTTGCATGTAATGACTCTAGATAATATATTAGTTTCACCTTTTAAGTTGATTTACTGAAATAAATGCACGATATTCAGATTTTTCGACTTTCACCTGTACATTCGAAGCAAATTATTTCTTGATTATTGAAAAACTGATCAAAATGAAGTGAGTTTGTGCTTTAAAGAAGAACGAATCTCTGCCAATCTGGTAAAAATAATCTTAATTCAAAAGGAAAACAAGATTATGATTTTTCTCAGTCAATTTTTTTGCTTCTAATGTAAATGTGTCTCGATTCCAGAATGTTTTTATATACTAACATTGTTTTTTATCTGTCAAAACAAACAGGAGATGGACGTCGGCTATAGAAGTGAATCTAAAAGCATTATTCTGGTGTATCCTCATGAGATCGGCAGTAAAGCACCTCCTCCGTAGATCTGGCAGAGGTACGGGAACCTCCACACGTTCCCGAGGCCCACGGCGAACCCCACGCAGGTCAGCAGGTACTGGACCTTGTTGTCCCATTTGGGCCGTTCCTGAGCGCTGGAGGCTTCGCTGGTGGTGTCCATCCTGACGGCGTGCGTGTGTGTGTGTGTGTGTGTCTGTGTGATGGGCTGTTATGTACAAACAGGAGGTGTGAGGATGCATTCGTTTCTAGCGGGTTTAATGTGTAACCGGAGCAGGAATGACGCTCACATCCATGTTTAACTGTGAAGCAAAGGTTTATAGGCCTCATTACGCTTTTATTTCATTCTGCTCAAAACAAAGTCCTTTCTAGAACTCGGGAAGCGCGGAAAAACACTTTATTTAAGGTGTTCCTGTTACAGAGGGATTTGTGCTTACTCGGTTATTTTAAGCTGTAATGAACTGAGTAATATTAATTAACAACATGTACTTACTAAAGGACTAGTTGCATGTAATTATGCTTAAAGGAGTAGTTCACTTTTGTAAAAACTTTTGCTGATAATTTACTCGCCCCCGTGTCATCCAAGATGTCCATGTCTTTCTTTCCTCAGCCGAAAAGAAATTAAGGTTTTTGATGAAAACATTCCAGGATTTTTCTCCATATAATGGACTTCAATGGGGACCAAACGGTTCAAGGTCCAAAAGACAGTTAATAACAGTTTCAGATGCAGCTTCAAATGTCTTTAAACGACACCAGACGATGAATAAGGGTCTTATCATGTGAAACGATCGCTTATTTCAAAGCTTATTCCAAAAATTTAACTTTTCTAAGGACAAATGCTAGCCTTGCTCTATTCTGTGAGGCGCGTTTGCAACGTCACGTAATACGTAATTACGTTCAAAAGGTCACGGGCGACGTAGCCGGAAGTACAGAATCAAAATCGTCCGACATCGTTGTTTTACCTTTTAATTCCTTTTTTGTAAACGGCGTTTGAGTTAGTTTGCATGTCAACCTATGCGTTCAACTTGTAAACACTCTGACTCTGTACTTCCGGCTACGTCGCCCGTGACCTTTTGAACGTAATTACGTATTACGTGACGTTACAAACGCGCCTCACAGAATAGAGCAAGGCTAGCATTTGTCCTTAGAAAAGTTAAATTTTTGGAATAAGTTTTGAAATAAGCGATCGTTTCGCATGATAAGACCCTTATTCATCGTCTGGTGTCGTTTAAAGACATTTGAAGCTGCACTGAAACTGTTATTAACTGTCTTTTGGACCTTGGACCGTTTGGTCCCCATTGAAGTCCATTATATGGAGAAAAATCCTGGAATGTTTTCATCAAAAACCTTAATTTCTTTTCGACTGAAGAAAGAAAGACATGGACATCTTGGATGACACGGGGGCGAGGAAATTATCAGCAAAAGTTTTTTCAAAAGTGAACTACTCCTTTAAATTAACTTGTGTGTGATCATCGTTACACAGACGCTCAGTTCCCAGAGGCCGACGGGGTCAATCATAGGGAACGCATGAGGCCGCAGAGGAGCGACTGGCCAACCCATCACAAACACATCGCTTGAGCTCGACTGGTTGCTAGGGTACTCTGGCTGGTTGCTAGGCGATCAGCTGCTCATGACATCATCTGTTGTGTTGATGGCGAGTGACTGATAAGAGTTTGTTTATCTCTATAGCTCAGTAACATCTGTGCCGGACTGAAGGAGACTCCACACTCACGAGATGACAATAAGGATGAGTTTATTTCCACACACACACACACTCTCACTCTCACACACGCACACACACAGTTTAAATTGCAGGGAAACTCGTGCATGGACTCTCAGTCTCCAGCTGGTGGCGCTGTGAGCTCACACTGATAGAGCCGGTCCTGAACTCTCACTCTCTCTCTCTCTCACACACACACACACAGACGGTCTTGAACTCTAGCTCATCTCATGTTCTCCACTGAGAGTGTGTGTGTACTTTTAGTTTATCATAGGTTTAAATAAAGCAAAATAAACAAATTAGTTCAACCAGTGTTTGTAGAGTAAGTGTTTTACTGTAGAGTTTACATGAACCTTCCCAGATTTACAGTAAACTGATATTCCTGCCGTCGGGAAGCTCTCGTTGTCTTCCTGATCGCACTGCTGACCGGCTGTAAAGTCATAACGCCGTAAGCTCAACACTGACACATCAACCAATAAAATATAAAGTCTCTATTAGAAACAAAGAGAACACAACATTTCAGATAAATCTGATAGATATTAATTTAACAATGAAAGATAAGAGCTATAATCGTAAGGACAGAGTGTTCTGTAAGTGAAGGAAATTATATGATACAACAATCTGCTACTGTACAGGATCTGTTTCGATCCACATTATTATTATGGCAGACAAACTTATGACAGACTAGCCTTATGAGATAAAAGTTAAAATTGCAACTTTCTATGTCATAATAATACAAATTTTAATGGCATGATTAGGACTTTTTGAGTAATAATCCCAAATAAATAGGATCAAAACATCTAACAACTCGTATAGCGTAGCAACAACTAGCCAAGGACAACATGCTTGCCTTGTTAAAACATGTTAGCATTATGCTAATTAATGTTTGCAATATGTTAAAACATGCTAGCAATATTTTAATTTATGTTAGAAATGTTCTAGTAACATGCTAACTCATGTTAGCAGAATGTTAAAACATGTTAACAATGTACTCACCCGTTAGCAATGTTAAATCATGCAAGCAAAATGTGTGACATTGTGATAAATCAGGTTAGCTGTGTGTTAATTAGCTAAATGTTAAAACGTTTTAACAATGTGATAAACTTGTTGCACATATTAGCAATTTACTTCATATTAGCAGCATAAAACACGTTAGCAATGTGCTAATTCATGTTAGCAATCTGTTAATTCATGCTAACAGCGTGCTAAGTCATTCTAGCATTATGCTAATTCATACTAGGAACTTGTTAGCAACATGCTAAAACACCCTAGCAATCTGTCTATTTGTTTAAGCTTTAAAACTAACTTCAAACTCGAAAATGTATAAGCTTCTTCGATTGTTTTGGTCAGGCTTTTTCAAACCAACAATGTCAGAATTTCTACTTTCCATCTCATCATGACTTTGAATGCCTTATAATTGTGATAGTTTTTAAATGTGTTTTTATAATGTTTCTACATTAGCATAATAGCAGTGCGTGGCTTCCGGATTCGTTCGCTTCCAGTTACTGAAAACAATCCCTTATGCTAGTCAACGATATTGCAGCAACTGTATGAGTTATCAAATTAAATTAATTTACTTTCGTAATCATAAACGCACTGGTTTGTAGCGTAAATCGTTTTACCGTTTACTGCCCTTTGATATTGGCCTACCTTATCTGACCTGACCTCCCAGAGACCCAGTACATCAATCACATCGTTGGAAAATGATTATATACATGACAGGAGTGTAGGATACAAATTTAGGATTATTAATTGTCATATACACTTTATACATATTTATATTGCATTCTTCCTTTATGTGATTTTGTAAGTCTATAATATAATATGTTTATTTTTGCACGTTGATTGTTCCGAATGTTTCCCATAGAAATGAAGCTAATTAGCCTTGAAACTACGCTATTGTGTTGACACTTATTTCCTGTTTTTCAGAAACGACGCTCTCTCTCGTTCTCTTTCACTTCCTGCAGCGTCTCCACAGAACCAGGGCGATGGCGGCTCCGGGGATGCTCAGACTGGGGATCCCGGCCAGCACGAAGATGACGGCGCTGATCCAGTCCGGGTACTCCACCTCCTTCAGCGTGGGGAAGGTATCCTGCGTTCAGTCAGAGAGAGAGAGAGGGGGGAGAGAGAGGGAGAGAGAGATATGAGCTGTGGTTCTAGTATCTAAAGTCGATGTAAATTGTGTTTAACCCGTTTCACTTCTGTAATATGTGATGTAATAAGACTCAAACATATGGAAGCTCGTTCAGTTCACAATTCTCGCAATTTTCCTTGCAATTGTGAATTTATATCTCGAAATTCGTAGAAAAAAGTCGCAAGCTAAAAAATTCACAATCAATTTTTTTACTCGCAATTCCAAATTTACATCTCGCTATTGTAATTTTTTTTTTTTTTAAGTTAAAGTAGAAGCAATTAAAATAATAGAAGTAAAAAAAATAAAACTCTCAATTGCAAGTTGTAAAATCAGAATTGCGGCGGATTCTGGGGGGGGGGTGAGACACGCAATTACGTATGTTTAATTATTTTTTATTCCGTGCCAGAAACGAGTTCCCTTAGAAACGGGATAGTCAACATGGATATTGGTTTTATCCACTGGAAGTTGATTTATACCCAAAAAGTTTTTTTTATTAAGAACAACGAGCAACGATTATCGTTCACAGTAAAGGCACGGTTACGTTTACCGAGTCTGTGGATGAAATCCAGTCTTTCCACCAGGAGTATACGTGATCATGGAAGCTTGTTTACGCCACACGATAAAAATTAAAAAAGTAATTGCGACTTTTTATCTCTCAATTCTGGCTTTTTTTTCTCACAGTTGCAAGTTTACATCTCTCAGAATTGTGTGTTATAAATTAAAAAGGTCACAATTACCTTTTTTATTTTTTCCTTAGAATTGAACTTTATAAGTCGCAATCGAGAGATTATATCTCACAATTGTGAGAATTGCGAAATATAAACTTGCAATTGCAAGAAAAAAAGTCAGAATTGCGAGATAAAAAGTCGCAATTAACTAATGTTTTATTTTGTGGTGTGAACACGCTTCCATATTATTGGGAGTTTTGCATGACGACGGGAAAATATGTTAGCATTTCATATTTTGCTCATTTTCGCCCCATTAAAGCTTATATCCGCCTCGGGGAAAACACATGATAAAAGATCATTGAAACTTATAATCTCACAATTCTGACTCTGTTTATTTATACATAACAGTTCTGACTTCTTTTTCACATTTTTAAGAAAAGATGCAGTTGTAGGAAATAAACGTGAAATTTTAAGGGAATTGTGAGATAAAAAGTCGCAATTACCTTTCAATTTTTTTATCCCATGTGAAAACAAAACAAAAGCAGCCTAATTGTGATATGTTGAAATTGTGAGAACAAAAAGTAATAATTTTGAGCTCTAAACTCTTGTGAGAGCAAGTGTAAATTTGCCGTTTCGTGTCATGTTGTTATTTGCTTCCGCATCTGTGATGGGTGTAGCGGTGTGTGTGGTTCTCCTGAGGACGGGACGTACAGATTCGGGGTCCCACACGCTGTAGGTCAGCTGTTTGCTGACGGTCGTGACGAAGTAGAAGATCAGGATGACCAGGAGGATCATGGGACTGAGGAAGCGCCACGTCCCCTGCCAGAAGAGGTTGGGCTTGTGTCCCACCATGAACTCGATGTCTTCATTAAACCTGCAGATGAACAGCAGCATTAACGTTCTCCTCTTATGAATACAAAAGGTGATAAAAATGCAATTTGTATTCTTGCAAATATGGTATTGAATGAAAAGATTGCATGAACTGGAACTGGCCAAAAAAGTTAAAAAAAAATAAATTGTGAAATGAATTAGTAAAGTAAATAGCAAGTAGTAGTTAGATGCGTTTTGCAGCTTAGTGAATTGTAGTATATTATAAAACAATATGCAATAGTAACAACATTTTCAGTGTATACGATTATATGTTTTAAAATCATAAATGGATGCTGCTTTAGGAATGATATTACTACCCTCTCAACCCTTAATCTCAGTATTAAATACCCCTTTAAGCAGTTCTTTATATTAACTTTATTTGATATAAACGCCTCTTCGTTTGGAAGCTTGTTTCCACCACAGAATACAACATTTTAAAATATTATTGCAACATTTTATCTCACAATTGCGAGTTTAATATCTCACAATTTTCACTTTATATTGCCCAATTGCATGATATATGTGATATTGTGTTATAAAGTCATAATTGCGAGATATAAAATCGCTTGCAATTCTCAGGGAAAAAGTCGCAATTACCTTTTTTACTTTTTATTCAGTCATGGGAACAAGCTTCCATACATATCCCGTGGGAAAAGGGAGAAAAATTATTTGAGACAGGTTTCTTTTGTAGTTTCCTCTCGTCCAATCAGGCAATGGTGGGCGGAGTCAGTGCAGTTACTGTAAATGGCTTCTGGCAACATTGAAGAGCCATTTTTGGTTCTGCACCGTTCAGTGATCATTTCTTAACAGAACATTTTTTTTTCTTTACATTTTAATAAACCTAATAGCCTTTTTCCACTATATTGAACCTTTTGAAGAACGGAAAGATGCAAGGTTCTTCACGGAACCATTAATCCCAATATGGCACTTTTATTTTCAGCGTTTAATAATGTGCACTGGTGGAACATCTACTGTAGGAACATGTGGCTGTGCCGTTGACTCGACCTGTCGATGCCGTAGACGTAGACGACGGCGATGATCTCGCAGAAGGCGATCACCAGCAGGGGGATGGAGCCAGCGAAGCCGTCGAACAGGGCCAGCCAGTAGTTCCCCGAGGACTGGACGAACACCAGCGCCGTCACGAACGACACTGCACACGTCAGCCCTGCACACACGACATGATGAGCGACACTGCAGTGTTCAGGTTCACATTAGCCGTTTACATTACTGATAAAAAACCTCCTTCTCTCGCACTTTGTAACACATAATTTTGACCCCTGAAATTATACTTCATTTTTTTCTATATTTTCATGCAATTTCTGAGGAGAATTTTTTTAATTTTATATTTTATTTACCTCTAAATTACTAGATTTGATCAATAAATAATAATATATAAATAGTAATTTAGCACACTCCTCACATTCTTTCAACTTGAATTCAAAATAACTCATTCATGCATAACTCATAATTCAGCTCTAAATATCTCACATTGGGTGTCTTTGCCGACCTCTTGTGGAGAAATAATAATAACACATGATATTTCATGATTCTAGATGGCCTTATGGGTCATTAGACCTCCTTTTCCATTAGCCTTCAAACTGCGCAAGTGAGGTGGTGGCAAGTGAGGTCGAGGGGTTACCGGTGAACACTTCTTTGGGCCACTTCTTAGGGAGGATGTTGAGGTCCTGGAGCGGCACCACGACACCCTCGATGTTCCCGAACATGGTGGACAGTCCCAGACAGAAGAGCATGATGAAGAACAGCACGGACCAGATCGGAGAGACGGGCATCTTGGTGATGGCCTCGGTGAACACGATGAAGGCCAAGCCGGTTCCCTCGACGCCCTGCGGCAGATCACAGGACAGGGTTCGTACACGCGCCTCAATAACAGTGTTTTACATTTCAGTCCTGGAAAACCCTTGAAAACAGCCAGACGTGCTGGAAGGACTTGACTTATTGAAAGACATTATACACTACCAGTCAAAAAAAAATATATATATATATATTTAATATTTTTAAAAGAAAAAAAAATTGATTAAAAATTCAAAAAATAGAGTAAAAATTTGAAATATTATTCCAGTGTAAATCATCAGTTCTCTATGTGAATATCCAGTAAAGTGTAATTTATTCCTGTGATCAAAGCTGAATTTATCATCATTACTCCAGTCTTCAGTGTCACATGATCCTCCAGAAATCACTCTAATATGAGGATCTGATGATCAACACACATTTATGATTATGAGGAAGGTCTGGATGTCGTCACACACACACACACACACACACACACACACACACACACACACACACACACACACACACACACCTGACTGAGGAAGGTCTGGATGTCGCAGGTCTTGAGCTGGAGCTCCTGAATGACGGCTGGTGTCGTGTTGTTGAGATGCTGAAGAACGCTGTCATAGTTGCTCTCTGTGATGTTTCCCTCCGGCAGATCAAACGTGTTCATCAGTGCCAGGATGTTGCTGTCGGGAAAGTGCGCTTCTTTAACACTCAGATTATAATACGAGTTAAAGTTTGGGGTTGGTAAGATGGTCTCTCCTGCTCACTGAGGCTGCATTTATTTGATCAGAAATACAGTAAAAAAAAAAAGTGAAATATTATTCTAATGTAAATCTTCTGTTGTCTATGTGAATATCCAGTGAAGTGTCATTTATTCCTGTTTATTCTTCGGTGTCACATGATCCTCCAGAAATCACTCTAATATGAGGATCTGATGACTTTAACTCTTACTGACCCCAATCTTTGAGAGACTTGGTTAGTGAAGGACGCACCTCTGGAAACATTCATCATATTTCTCCGTGGCTCTGAAGCCGATGATGGAGTAAATGACGGTTGCAGAGTAAACCGATGTGAGACCGTTGATGATGGAAATGGTGACGGCGTCTTGCTCACAGTTATTACTGATGGAATAATATGATGAAATATACAGTCAAACCAATATATTCACACAGCTTCGACATTTTTCACATTATCAGTTTATTCGCTATATTTAGAAAGTGGTATTAAATATTAGCAGAATCTTAGTTTTTGATCACACTAGTAAAGAAATATAAAAAATTGTATCTATTGTCTGAATAGTTTCCCAAAAGCTCTTTCCTGAACTCCAGGGATGTGTGTTGTGTTTCACTCACTGCACAGAGTTGTAGCTGGAGAAGGAGATGAGTCCTCCGAACGCCAGAGAGAAGGAGAACAGCACCTGAGCTCCAGCGTCCAGCCACGTCGTGGGGTTTATCAGCTCATTCACCTGGAAACAGGTAAGCAGACCCAGGCTTGAGGGAGAGTAGACCGTGGCTAACTCCTCCTCCAATACAAGCGTGAGGTTTATCTGCTGAACGTACGTCTGGAGTGAAGAGGAACTTGATGCCGCTCACAGAGCCTTTAAGAGTCAGAGCTCTGATGAGGAAGATGGTCAGCACCAGGTACGGCAGCGTAGACGTCACGTACACAGCCTACAGAGACAAGTATGCAGTTTTTACAGCACTTCATAAATCGTTTCAAAGCAGATTTAGTGTTGATTCGATTCAGTGTCAATGTTGCAGTTCGTCAATTAAGAAACTAAATCAAAAGCAGCTCTACGGGAGTCAATCGACTCAGTAAAGTTCAAAGTTGATTCAGTTCAATATCTGGAACAAATTCAATTTCATCTGCAAAGCAGAAGACAATCGTGTCAATTCAGATTCAGTGTTGATTCAGTTCAATTCAATTACAGTGTCGAAACTATTGACTTCAATGGAACTGCTTTTGATTTAGTTTCATAATAGACTTTGAGACTGTAATTGAACTGAACTGAATCAACATTGAACTTTAATGAGTCGAATGACTATTGACTGAATCAACATTGAATCTGAACTGACACTATTGTCTCGTGCTTTGTAGATGAAATTTAATAACTGATGAAATTTGCAGCATTCACAGTTATTGAACTGAACTGAATCAACATTGAACTTTAGATTCGAATGACTCTGAGTTCTGTAGAGCTGTTTGATTTAGAGTCATTCGACCTAGTAAAGTTCAAAGTTGATTCAGTTCAATATCTGTCAATGCTGCGAACTTCATCAGTTATGGAACAAATTCAATTTCAGCTACAAAGCAGAAGACAATTGTGTCAATTCAGATTCAGTGTTGATTCAGTTCAATTCAATTACAGTGTCGAAACTATTGACTTCAGTGGAACTGCTTTTGATTTAGTTTCATAATAGACTTTGAGACTGTAATTGACCTGAACTGAATCAACATTGAACTTTAATGAGTCGAATGACTATTGACTGAATCAACATTGAATCTGAACTGACACTATTGTCTTGTGCTTTGTAGATGAAATTTAATAACTGATGAAATTTGCAGCATTCAACTGAATCAACATTGAACTTTAGATTCGAATGACTCTGAGTTCTGTAGAGCTGTTTGATTTAGAGTCATTCGACTCAGTAAAGTTCAAAGTTGATTCAGTTCAATATCGTTCAATGCTGCAAACTTCATCAGTTATGGAACAAATTCTATTTAGACTTTGAGACTGTAATTGAACTGAACTGAATCAACATTGAACTTTAATGAGTCACATGACTATTGACTGAATCAACATTGAATCTGAACTGACACTATTGTCTTGTGCTTTGTAGATGAAATTAAATTAGTTTAATAACTGATGAAATTTGCAGCATTCAACTGAATCGACATTGAACTTTAGATTCGAATGACTCTTGAGTTCTGTAGAGCTGCGTTTGATTTAGAGTCATTCGACTCAGTAAAGTTCAATGTTGATTCAGTTCAATAACTTTCAAAAAGTCTATTATGAAACAAAATCGAAAGCAGCTCTACAGAAGTCAATAGAGTCAGTATTCAGCTCAATTAAGTTCAAGTTTGGTCCTCATCTGATCGTTAAAGCAACAATAATGAACTTTTCCTCTACAGGTAGGAAGTGGAATTGTCCGTTACCGCTGTCGTCGCATGCGCGATCGCTTTTTATTCCAGCGCCGGCTTTGGAATAAAAAACGTCCACGTTTCATTAAAGTATGATGTGTTGCGACATCAGAAACAAAGAAAAACGAAATAATGACTATTGTAACGCTTGACGCAAAGCAAGTCAAATTTGTAGTTTTCTTATGTCTCGTTCGAACTACAGAAACGCGACCCGATCTGGCAAACTTGCATAGTGTGGTTATAGCAGATATGGGGATGCATAAATGTTACGGCTTGATGAACCACGGATACGATTTTGGAAACATTATTTTAAGGTAAAAAATGTGTTACTGAATATCGAGTGTGTTCACCTTCCCTGTGGTCTCGATGCCTCTGATACAGCAGATGTATAACACGATCCAGGCGCAGAACAGGCACAGCACCAGCCACCACTGCAGGCCGCCCGACTCCTGGATCGCCCTCGAGCTGTTCAGAGTCTCTCGGTACCAGAAGTAATCCACCGGAGAGCTGCGCGCGCACTCCGACTCCAGGCCTGCAGGGGGAGACACACACACACACACAGTGTTAGGAACGCTCGAAATTCAGTTCATTCTTCAGAGAATCTCCATGGCAGAGATGGTCTTACTATTATTTCTATTTCGCTTTATTTTTTTATTAAAATTATTTATTTTATGATGACATACTGTATATATCGTGGCGATTTTATAAAGTGTGGATCGATTGAACATTTTCTACGTCGTTCATTTATCGCTTTTAGTGTGCAGGAGTCATTAGAGTGATAAAGAAATGGACGAATGAGTAATAAAGAGCGGGTTAAAAAGAGTTATTAAAAGTGTAATATGACTCATATTCAGTATTCACATACTGACAGGCAGCTTTCTATGCGCGGCTAAACGGTCAAATACGTAAACAATATTCTCTTGGTTTATGTCTTAAGGCCTTTGCACACTGAGTCCAAAATTCGCGTCCGAAATTTTCGCAAAAAAATAAATACGAACTCACACTTGCACTTTCATCCGTCATTAAAAAATTATATTTTCTGCGTTTTTCGCATCCATCGCTTGCAGTTTGAATGGTGTTTTGACAATTCAGAGCCACCGAATCACGAATACGTAAAATCGCATACGAAAATTTCGGATTCAGTGTGCAAGGGCCTTAAGGTAAGGTTGGGAATATCGGATGTGTATCAGCATATTGGATCCGTCCACTGGTTCTTAAAGTGACAGCAGCCTAATGACTGTTTACTTGTCTTCAATAATTGTTATACAATATATTGTAACATTTTTTTTTGCTGACATATTTTTATGTAAGCAATAAGGTACGAGAGGCTGTGCTGTATCGGGAATAAGTAACGGCTAAATGGCGTTGTTGGGCTCGACGCGAGCGGAGTAACTCCTTCGGCCGTCACTTATTCACCATACAGCACTTGCCTCGAGTACCTTATTGCTTTTATGAAACGGTTACCACACAATAAAAATATTAAATAAAAAAAATATATATTAGTGCAACTTTCATGAAGTAAAATCACTAAAAGCCTTCCTTCCTATAGAAAAAATAGTCCCTGACCGTGAACAGCAACAACGCTCCAATGTGTGATATGCATGGAAGCTCAAATAAACACAACATAGGAACCGCAGTGTTGCGCAGTGATACATCGAACCGCTGGTTAAAGAGGTCATAGCTGCCTTTTATCATGGATAAAGCACAGCTATTGACCAATCAGAATCAAGGATTGGATTAACCGTTTTTTTTAGGGCTGCAACAACTAATCGATAAAATCGATTATAATCGATTATGAAAATCGTTGTCAACGAATGTCATTATCGATTAGTTGGTCTGATTACGTCACGGGGATTGTTTACATGGAACATGCGCTTATACATGCGCTTCATGAGGCACACACGCAGTCTCTCTCCCTCGCCGCTCTTCCCTGTCTCGCGCGCGCAACACTGACGGTTTGGAGCACATTATCTTCTGTCTCGCATGCGCGCTCTTGATTCCGTGAGTTTGAACTAATTTGCGGGCATCAGGAAACCGCTATCAATATGCAGCATACACGAAAATCATTCACCTTTCGGTAAATTCGCCGTTTTGAAACCAAAATAGGTGACCTACGTTAATCGTGTATACTTTATGAAGCCATACTATAGTATAATGTGAGATAGAAATGTATATTTAAGTCATTAAATTCAAGTTAACCTAAGCTTTTCCCTCCACTGCGGCTGTCAGTCATTCTCGGTGTTCAAACAGCCCGTCGCGTTACAACAGTTAACACATGATGATCTCTTTCCAAGATGATTCAATGTTATTATTATAATTGATCCGTAGATAAAGGTCTATGATGGTTTTTCTATCTTGCTAGACTTTTATTGCTGTAACTTAATCACTTTCTACTGAGTGTCTGTTAGATCACAACACTATAGAGTCGGCGCAGTATAATTGTTCTTCACGTGCACAGTAGCCTAACTGAAATTTAAAACTGTTAAAAGAAAAGTCTCAATAAACTATTGCATAGATACGGTGTAATACACAGTCAATATGTCTTTCTCTTTCCTTGGTGCTTAATGCGGCGGACACTGAAGAACTGCGCGCCGCCCTGTGACTCCGTGTTCATTCAGCGCTCGCGATGAGCATAAGCACTTTGTGCAGCTCTTTCATGATCATGTCATAATACTTTTGCGCAATGAAAGCTTATTAATAGCCTTTCTTGTTCTGTCCTATCTATTATATTTTGCTTCCTCACTAAACAGCTGTGCTTTACATTTAAAACAGTTGAACTTGTGCATCTGATTTTTACGATGTTTTTCATGAATGTATAACAACAATACAAAGAGCAATGTGTACGTTTTACCATTGTTAGTGCTACACTTATTGTCTCTTATTTGTTCCCCACTAAGGAATGTTTTTTTTTCACTAAATGTTCAGATTTTATAAAATTATTGTGCACTTGTGATATTTCTAGGCTAAGTTTTGCTGAGTTATCCACTAATCTAGTTTACAATAGCATTTTTGTCATAGGTTATGGTCATATATATATATTTTATTTGTTGTTTCTCTTTATAATGAAGTTGTCTGTATTAAGTAGATTGTTTAACACACAAAAGAGTGTGGTTTTTAGGGTTTTATTTTGTTATAATAAACAAAAAAATGGAATATAATTTTTTATCCGATTAATCGATTAATCGAAAAAATAATCGTCCGATTAATCGATTATCAAAATAATCGTTAGTTGCAGCCCTAGTTTTTTTAAAGAATTTTACAACACATTTAACACAAGAACATAACATACATGTAATAGAAACATAACTTAATCAAATCCCTCCCCCTCCAGTAACAATATTTTTTGCTGCAAGTATCAAAACTGGTATTGAGAAATTTCAACCTTATTTCCAGCACAAAGTACCTGTTCTGTTGGCATTAACGGGACAGTGACTCCACGGCAGGGGGTCTTGCATGGAGTTGAAGAAGTACCACATGACCCAGGCCATGATGGTGTTGTAGTACATGCCCACAATGAAGGAGGCCAACATGGAGGCGATGCCTGAGGAACCACACCAAAGAGATCTGAGAAACACTATTCTCTGAAAAGGCCTATATCATCTAAACTGGAAACTCAACAACACTCCTGCCGAGGATAACTGAGGATCCGCTTCACACTCACCGACGACATCACTTCCTGTCGGCCACCGTGACTTCTGTTGGGTGCAGTTCGCAACCTCACCACTAGGTGGCTCTAAAACTTACACACTGCACCTTAAACGGTGTCTTGCTTTCACACTCACCGACTCCAGTGAGATACGGGTTGATGGATCTCCAGACGCCGACGCTGCCCTTCCGCAGCCTCTGTCCGATGGCGAACTCCAGATGCAGGAGCGGGATTCCCTCCAGGACCAGCAGGATCAGGAACGGGATCATGAACGCTCCTGGAACAAAGGAAAAGTCACAGAATCAGACAATTAAAGGCCTAGTTCACTTCAGAATGACAATTTCCTGATGATTCCACGTCATCCGAGATGTTCATTTCTTCGTTTCTTCAGTCGAAAAGAAATTAAGGTTTTTGACGAAAACGAGCAACGTTTTTTTTTTTACTTATCCGCTGGTTTGTCTAGATCAGACTCTTATTCCTCGGCTAGATCGTGTCGAGACTTTGAAGCTGCTCTGAAACTCACATCTGGAACACTTTTTATCATTCGGATAAAAGTGTTTTCCAATTCCATAAACGTAAGTGTAGTTGAGAAAAACTCTTGAAAAAATTCATTTAAAAAATATTTTTTTCGGTTCAGCACTGTTGACATTTTAACCATAAAATACACGGGTCAAACTGACACTGATCAGGCGATAGAACTTATTGAAAGGATTTACATTCATGCATTTGGTAAATACTTTTATCCAAAGTGAGAATCCTCGAATGTAAGATTGTAAGATTAATTGTGACGGCGGTTTTAGTTTTTTCCTAAAAATAAGTGATTTTTGAAGTTTCTTCGGTGGATCCTCTCAGGTTATTGAATGACTATATTTAATCACTCCATTAACTATATTACTCATTGACTTAAATGACTCTTCTGTGGCCAGTTGCATGAACTGCTCAAGTCTTGTAATATATTAACATAAAATTGCAGATTTGTCTAATTTGAGACTTAAAAGTTAGATTTATTATCCATTGACTAATAGCTAGTTCTTAAGACACATCGGCACATAAGTGTCCCTGTTTAACCTGTTCACCATCAACCTAATGCTTTGCAATAGTGAACGCACTTGGAAAAAAATTAAAGTTTAAAAAGTTATGGAAGTTTAAGTTTATGTAAGGCATATGTACTAAACTAAACACTATATTTCATTCAGAATATATATTTTACTAAATATTTTGGCCTCTAAATTTGCCATAAAATAAATTCCTTGTGTTTAACCAAGCTGTGTACCAAATTTAAAGTTTATATCTCAAAAATTAAGATGTAAAGCAATATTGTTTACTGGAAAGCAAATGTACTGAACTGAATGTTTTTTATCCAAAGTATATTTTTACAAAATAATTTGGACTCCAAATTTGGTACAAAACTTGGTCAGACATATGGCTTTAACTGAATAGCAAATTTAGAGTCCAAATCATTTTGTAAAAATATACTTTAGGCTGCATAAAAAAAAATTTGTTCAGTACATTTGCTTTACAGCTCAATGTCAGACCCGGCAGTCAGATCCTCTTCACCATCACACACACACACACACTTGCCCCTGAGCTTGCCCAATGTTTGTGATATCAACTTCAAATTTGGTACACCTTGGTCTGACACATGGCTTTGGTTTAGTAGCTGATTTAAAGTTGATATCACAAAACTGTACTGAACTAAACATTTTTTTACTCAAAAAAAATAATAATTTTACAAAATGATTTGGACTCTATAATAGCCAGAAAACCAAAGCCATGTGTCTAACCCAGTTTTGTACCAAGTTTGAAGTTGATATCACAAAAATTGAGCTTCTAAAAGGTTATAAAGCACCATTTCCAAATTCAGAAGAAAATCCACATCCTGCGGTGAAGATTTCGAATGATTCCTGATTATTTGCGATGGGTAAATTAAAAGCACGTCGAGTGACGGCTAACACACACTAAACAATGCTGGGTTGTTCATATGGACAAACTCAAATGTTAGTTAAAATTTTGGTCCCATTTTATATTAAGTGGCTTTAAGTACTTTGCATTTACATTGAAATTAATAATTTGATATTGTGTACATACATGTTTTCACATTGTACTTATATTTTGAAAATACCTGCATGTAATTACAGCTGTTATGTAATCACATTTGTAATTACACTGTTGCCCCTTCCCTTACACCTTAACCTACCATTAAAACTACCCATACCACCACACCTGACCCTAACTTTACCTGTATACCTCCTCAATAGCAGCAGAAGTGTTTAAAATAAACCTGAACACAATAAGTACATTGTACTTATTTTTTGATATAAGTACATAGTACTTAAAGCCACTTAATATAAAGTGGGACCAAAATTTTAATCAACTTCAACTTTTTAATTACATTTTTAACCCAAACTTTGGGTTTGTCTATATTTGACCCAATTTTGGGTTAAAACAACCCAGCATTTTAGACAGTTTCTCCAGTAAGTCTATTTTGGTTCATGTGATGACAAGTGTTGGCTCACCATCATGTGTAATTTTTCTATGTTTCCAGGTGAAAAGCAGCAGTGTGCATGATGAGTGTGTGTGTGTCACCTCCTCCGTGGCTCTGGCACAGGTACGGGAACCTCCAGACGTTGCCCAGCCCCACACAGAAGCCCACACAGGTCAGCATGTACTGGGTCTTGTTGTCCCACTGCGGGCGTTCTCCAGCCTCCTCCAGCTCCAGCTTCTCCAGCTCGGCGTGAGAGGGAATCCGCTCATCCAGACCCGGGTTCGGGAGCTTCAGCCGCAGACGCATCCTCACACTGCAGGGGTGGCGATAGTGTGTGTGTGTGTGTGTGTGTGTGATGGCGAAGAGGATCTGACTGCCGGCTCGTTATTAGTGACCTTTAATACTCGCTCCTTTATTCTGTGTTTTGTCAGCAAGATAAAGGCTCGTATGAAAGCTAAACTCGTCGAGTTAATGTGTAATGTTCACTCACGGCTGGATTGTTTCCGTCAGCGTCTGTTCGCTCGGTGCACGAGTCGTGGAAATGGGTTTAATTCATCCCAGCAGTGTTATTTCAGTCTAATTTATAATATTTTTAGACTTTTTAACTTTAAAAAAAAAACAAAAAAAAACAAACAAAAAAAACAATTATTTAAAAAATATATATATATATAGATAGATATATAGATATATCTGTAAAAATAAACAATTATTTAATATATATATATATATATATATTAAATAATTGTTTATATTTATACATATAGATATATATGTAAAAATAAACAATTATTTAAAAAAAAATATATATATTAAATAATTGTTTATATTTATGTATATAGATATATATGTAAAAATAAACAATTATTTAAAAAAAAAAAAATATATATATATATTAAATAATTGTTTATTTTTACGCGCATCACGGGTTTTAAATAATAATAATAAATAATTAATTGACCTTATTGAAATAGTTTTTTTTTCCTGAAATAAGTGATTTTTTAAGTTTATATGGTGGAACTCTATATTTTATATAGTTAAAGTTTTAGTCATTTTGTTGTCTTTTTATTTATTTCAGTGTCTATGTAGTTTTTATTTTAGTACTTCCGGTTCAACCAAATGAAAATGAGAAAAGGTAGATTAAATAAAATAAGCTTCATTTATTATATACAGTCGTGTGAATAAGACAGGACAACCCTATTGAATTCCATGGTTTTATGTGTAAAATCACCTGATCGTTGTAAATAAAACCTCAGATAAACTAACAACACATGACATATCACACATCGTCATTATTAATTTAACAAAAATGGAGAAGCCATTGGTGAGAAGTGAGGTCTTACTGCTTGAATCACAAAAATAGCGTGAAGAAATTGAATTCTTTTGACCAAATATTAATATCGGAATTATATTTGAAGGATTGTAACTAATGCAGGCTTTACTCTATTTAATGATCTGGTTGAACGCTTCTTATCTCATCTTTACTGCAACTTTAAATGCTAATCAATGTTCACGATCAAATCTGGTTTATTATTAAACTGGCATTGTTAAGAACAACAAGAGCACATCATAAAAATACTGATAATACACGATTACAAGGATTTCATGTAAATATTATATATTACAGTCACTGTACACTGACATGAACAACAGAATTATATGAGATAAAGCACACAATCCCCCCAATAATTGATCTTAGATCAAAAATTAGCTTATATAGAATGAAAAAATGATGGGAAAAACTTGCTCCTGACTTTCAGACGTGTGTTCAGCGTCCACAGCAAAGACTTCTGGGTAAACGGCTGTTTTCTAGTCATTGCTGCTAGAGTAATGTTGTGTGTGTCCTCAAAACAATAAAATAGATACATGTGAACTCCACTTTTCGTATATACATCCAAACCACAGAAAACTGAGACGGTTCAGTCTCGGCAGTGCAAATCCCGTGTGTAAACTCCAGTGGGGGTCAGAGGTCAAAGGTCAGTCTGGATCCCTCGTGTTTGTGTGTTGTGTTCAGCGTCTGTGATTGTCGGTCTCGTCGGGCATTCGTATTTTGTCAGAGATGGAGTAGAGCGGCTCGCCGGTGTGTTTGTGTGTGTCCTGTGTGGCGCAGCAGCGGTTCTGGATGAGTTTGTAGAGCGCCACGGCCGGGATCACCAGCGCCGGAGCGCCAGACAGAATGAAGATGATCGCGTAGATCCAGTCCGGGTACGAGCGCGTCGACAACAGAGGGAAGTCGTCCTGTCACACACACACACACAAAGCTGGTGTTATTCACTACTCAGATTGAGTTATTAGTCATCTTTATTCATTACACTGAGGTATCGTAAGTGTAATAAATAAATATAAATAATAAATAGCTGAGTAATAAATACAAACATATTAATAATAAATAAAATATAAACAAATGCGTAATACATAAAGAGAAAAAATAAACTTACTAAATAAGCGTAGTAAATATAAAGAGTAATAAAGAAATAATGTGTTATATGTAAATGTGAGTAATAATGTGTTAATAAATTAGTATTAAATACTCTTTTATTTA
Organism: Pimephales promelas; assembly: GCF_016745375.1. Next base: position 1,031,107 of record NW_024121128.1, read on the forward strand.
AATTCTATTCATTATTCTTGTGTTACTCATTTAAGTATTAAATATTTATGTATTTATTACAATATTTATGTATTACAAGTGTATATATTACTCTTTTTATTTATTGCTCATTTATTTATTTATGTATTAGTCATATTCGTATTTATTTTTTTGTTTATTTATTACTCATGTATTTATTGATATTTATCACATTTATTTATGACTTATTCATGTTTATTGATTAATTATTCATATTACTCATATTTATTTATCATATATTTTTGTATTACTCATATTTATTTATTTAGTGGCAATTTATTTATAATTCATATCTATTACTAATATTTATCTCATTTTATTTTTATGTTTTACATTATTTATCAGACCTGATGTAAATGTGGCAGATTTTGGTCACTCATTAATTTCTGAAAACTAATTTAGGAAAAATTTTTCTGTCTTTAATTTTTCTTTTTTTAAATAGCCCAAACTATTGGCGATTTCCGACAGTTTGTCCAGAAATGAATAACATAATTGATATTTTTCATCCCATTCAAATCTATTTCTTTTAGTTTTACCATAGGAACGTACGGAGGCGTATTGCATTCATTTGAAGAAAAAAAAAAATCCACTGTTTTTCTGAATTAACAAGTTAATTATCTCAGAATTACGAGATAATTTTTCATGGAAAAAAGTTTTTGCTACGTTTTTCTGAATTAACGAGTTATTTTTTCATGAGAAAAAAATTCTCATGAAAATTAACGAATTAACGAGTTAATTTTTCATGAGAAAAAACAATTTTTGCTCTGTTTTTCTGAATTAATGCGTTTATTTTTCATGAGAAAAAAAAATTTGATCTGTTTTTCTGAATTAACGAGTTAATTTTGCATGAGAGAAATTTTTTTGCTCTGTTTTTCTGAATTAACTAGTTCATTTTTCATGAGAAAAAAACATTTTTGCTCTGTTTTTCTGAATTAATCAGTTAATTTTTCATGAGAAAAAAAGTTTTTGCTCTGTTTTTCTGAATTAACTCGTTAATTCTGAAAAACAGAGCAAAAAAAAAAACAATTCCATGAAAAATTAACTCGTAAATTCAGAAAAACAGAGTAGATTTTTTTTTTCTTCAAGTGAATGCAATACGCCTCCGTACAAACGAGATGGTTATAGTAGTGGCAGCCGTTGCTGACATTGATCTTAGATGGATCTAAAGGCGGACGGGCACAGTGTGTATGAGTGTGTGTATGAGATGCACGCACCGACTCCGGGTCCCAGGCGATGTAGGTCAGCTCTTTGCTCACAGTGGTGACCAAGTAGAACAGGAATATGACCAGAACGATGAGCGGACTGATCAGCCTCCAGGTGGCCTGCCAGAAGAAGTTGGGCTTGTGTCCGATCATGAACTCGATGTCTTTGTTGAACCTGCGAGAGGAGAACGTCAGGAACCCATCATCACGCACCAGCACACATCTCTCCAACACACACTCACCTGTCGATCCCATAGAGGTAGGACACCGCCATCATCTCACAGAAGGCGATGATCAGCAGAGGAATCGATCCCGCAAAGCTGTCGAACAGAGCCAGCCAGTAATCCCCAGATCCCTGAGCGAAGATGATCGCAAGACTGAACGACACCAGACACACCAGACCTGAACACGTCGGAGATCAACAATCAGTTCAAAGTCACCAAAAACACATTTGCAGTTGATTCTGGTGATTTATTGGTGAACAGCATTAATGTTCCTCGAATAACCCCTCCCTCTCTTCTGGGATGATGTGGGCGGGGCTTTAACCTGTCACTCACATGAGATCAGCAAATAGCAAACCACAACCATCCAATCAATTCCCACATACTAAATCAAGCCCCGCCCACATTTGTTCTCGTTCCAGAATTTCACTCAGATTTACAGTCAAAACAAAATTTATTCAGACACCTACGGAGCCCCCCTAGTCCCACTTTGGCAAAAAAAAAAATTAATTATAACTATCTTGTGGCCTCAAGATACTATTACTATACTAGAGTAACTCTATCTTGAGGCCACAAGATAGTTATAATAAATTTTTTTTTGCCAAAGTGGGACTAGGGGGGCTCCGTAGACACCAGATACGATTTTTGAATATAATATTTTTGCTATAATAAACTGAGATGATGTGAGAAATGTTGAAGGTGTCTGAATATATTTCGGTTTGACTGTAAGACAAGCGCAGCTTCTGTTTCATGCGTGTATGTGTACCTGTGTAAACCTCTTTGGGCCACTTCTTAGGGAGGATGTTGAGGTCTTGGAGCGGCGCGACGACGCCTTCCACACTCCCGAACATGGTGGACAGTCCCAGACAGAAGAGCATGATGAAGAACAGCACGGACCAGATCGGAGAGACGGGCATCTTGGTGATGGCCTCGGTGAACACGATGAAGGCCAAGCCGGTTCCCTCGACGCCCTGCGGCAGATCACAGGACAGGGTTCGTACACGCGCCTCAATAACAGTGTTTTACATTTCAGTCCTGGAAAACCCTTGAAAACAGCCAGACGTGCTGGAAGGGCTTGACTTATTGAAAGACATTATATACACTATCAGTCAAAAAAAAAAAATAATAATAATATATATATATATATATATATTTTTTTTTTTAAAGAAAAACAATTTGATTAAAAATACAAAAAATAGAGTAAAAATTTGAAATATTATTCCAGTGTAAATCATCAGTTCTCTATGTGAATATACAGTAAAGTGTAATTTATTCCTGTGATCAAAGCTGAGTTTATCATCATTACTCCAGTCTTCAGTGTCACATGATCCTCCAGAAATCACTCTAATATGAGGATCTGATGATCAAGACACATTTATGATTATGAGGAAGGTCTGGATGTCGTCACACACACACACACACACACACACACACACACCTGACTGAGGAAGGTCTGGATGTCGTCACACACACACACACACACCTGACTGAGGAAGGTCTGGATGTCGTCACACACACACACACACACACACACACACACACACACACACACACACACACACACACACCTGACTGAGGAAGGTCTGGATGTCGTCACACACACACACACACACACACACACACACACACACACACACACACACACACACCTGACTGAGGAAGGTCTGGATGTCGCAGGTCTTGAGCTGGAGCTCCTGAATGACGGCTGGTGTCGTGTTGTTGAGATGCTGAAGAACGCTGTCATAGTTGCTCTCTGTGATGTTTCCCTCCGGCAGATCAAACGTGTTCATCAGTGCCAGGATGTTGCTGTCGGGAAACAAAAGCGCAAATTGAGCAAATTCTCTTTGAAAAATGAGGAAAAAAATAAAATGTAAAATTACATATTTTAATGTTTATTAATTTTCTTGTTTATTTTTAATACACTGAACAAAATTATAAACACAACACTTTTGTTTTTGCCCTCAGTAAGATCATCAGCGAGTTCGCGCTGGAGTACCGGATCACACGCGGATTACCGGAACAAGACGCGCGGGAAGCTGATCAGCACAGCGGTGAGCTTCACAAAAACAAAAGTGTTGTGTTTATAATTTTGTTCAGTGTATTAACAATAGCAGTGTGTGGTTTTGAAGCGTCATGAGAATGAGTAAATAATGACAATAATTATTTTTTGGTGAACTATTCCTTCACAGATCATAAATCAGTTGTGTGTGTGTGTGTGTTTGTGTGTAATATGAGATGTGTTCCTGCTGTCACATTTACCCGTTGAGACAGTCGTCGAACCTCTCGGTGGCCCTGAAGCCGATGATGGAGTAAATCACGATGGCGGCGTAGATCGACGTGAAGCCGTTTATCACAGAGATGATGACGGCGTCCTGCTCGCAGTTATTACTGGACACACACACACACACACACACATGAGAACATTAGCAAGCAGGCTTTCAATCTGTTTCACTCACCGGACACTATGTTTCCGGCCATTCAGAACGTCTACTAGAAGTTTATATAGTAAATTATACAGTAAAACCTGATGAGTTAGTTCAACTCAAACCGTTTGAGGAAACCGATTGCCTTAAATCATTTAAGTTTATTAACTCAAACAATTTAAGCATAAAAAAATATTTGATTTGTTTCCAAATAACTCAATAACTTATTGTTAAGATAACTTGGGTAAATAAAGTTAATACTACTAATTAGTTACTACAACTTAAATCTATGAAGTACACTGTAAATCTGAATAAGTTGACAGAACTCAAATCACTTTTAATAGTATAAACTTAACTTTAAAAGCTAATCTACTGACATTGTAAATGCTAACATATTAGAAACAGTATGCTATAAACAGTATGTTATAAGTTACAAGCACATAAGCACTTGCTGTATGAGCGTAATAATATAAAGGGATAATTTGCTCTCAAATCAAGCTGAATGCACCACTAACTATCCTAAAGCCAACATTAAGAAAAATTCTTCTAAATTAGTATAACAAAACATTAATCACTACTAAATCTCACACTTAACATTAATCTTACACAAAAAAAAAACATTATATTGCACTTAATTTTAGCATTTACACTCTCTTTCGTGTGCCATCGGCAAAGCATGCTGGGAAATAGATATCCCAGCCATTTCAGTTAAACTTAAGTTCGTCTAAATTAAAATAAATAATTTCATAAAAGTCGAAACAATGAAACTGTTCAGTTTACTTAAAATATATCAGTTCTGTGAACTTGAAAGAAAAAGAAAGTGCTTTAAATAATTTGACTGAACTAATTCGTTGAATTTAAGTTTGTCCTACTCAAACCAATAAATAATTTTGACCGTTAGGGTTTACAGTGATTGAACTCACATGTCACTAGGTTCGCAATAATATTTTCAACAATTTTTTATTTCTTATTCAAACCAAATGAATTTGAGTAAGTACTTCAGGGCTGCTAAAATGCATTTGCACACCAGAACCTGTCTGGAAGTAGAAGGTCGTATTGCCTCTTTTATCTGCGTACTGTGATTTGTTTTCCGTCTACTATATAGCAGGGAAGTGTGCAATTTCGGACACAAACTCACTGCTTTACTCTACAGCTGTGAAGATAAAGATGAAGCTGACGAGACTCACTGCACAGAGTTGTAGCTGGAGAAGGAGATGAGTCCTCCGAACGCCAGAGAGAAGGAGTAAAACACCTGAGCTCCAGCGTCCAGCCACGTCGCCGGATTCAGCAGCTCGTCCAGCTGAGCGAGACACGATCCGTGAGGAAACATCACGTCACACACACAGTCACAGCTGGGTTCGCCTAAACTTTAACTTAATGTTAACCAGCATTAAATTGTTAAATATTGACAAAATATTAGAAAGGCTGAATCACAGTGAATAGTAATAAACGATCTCTGTGCTCGATAGAAGGAAGTAGAAGCGGGCCCAAGACCGAACCCTGAGGAACACCCCTGCTTACTTTAGATGACTTTGGTTGGAAATTTCTAAGTTGAACTGAGCGTGACCAGAGAGATATGATCTAAAACAAGACCAGTAATCCCAGAGTCAGCTGCCAATGTAGTGTTCAAGGGGAAATCATGGAAATCGGTCAAAAAAAATTAGAAATCTGTCAAAATTGGATCGATTTTTTTAAGTATTGGAGTAATAATCGCATATTTAAGAGATGAAAAAATTGATTGAAGAATGAACAATTTTAGTAATAAAACAAGACAAATGGTAGACAGGCTTTAACTGAGTGAGTAAACTCAGATTTCCAGATGAGTCCGTGGACAGAATGTGGAGGCTAGTTGTTTTTTTTAATATAGTTCTTTTAAAAAATGCTAATTTAATTCGAGTTTTAGCTTTTTTTTGTTTTGTCGTTTTGATTATTTGTTTTTTAATAGTTCTATAATTTTTTTATATTATTGTATTTGTAATTTTGTTGTGTTTTTATTAGTTATAGTTTTTTAATCTAGTTCTAGTTTCGTTCGAGTTATTTTAGCATCAAGTTATAAATGTTACATTGGCAGCTATACCTAACAAAATAAGTTTATATTTTTCATTTTTATTTTACTTTTTCATGGTTTAAGTTTTAGTTTAACTATGATAACCCCTGCCTACTGACTTGGTTAACATCAACCAAAACGTAAAGTAAAATGATGATTTAGTTGTCGATGACGAAAGTCTTCCTTCACTACAGGATGTCTGAGCTGCAGTTTTCCATGAAACTCGAGCGTAAAGTGAAGAGTCAAACTCACGTCTGGAGTGAAGAGGAACTTGATGCCGCTCACAGAGCCTTTGAGGGTCAGGCCTCTGATGAGGAAGATGGTCAGCACCAGGTACGGCAGCGTAGACGTCACGTACACAGCCTACAGAGAGACAGACACGAGAGATTTTTGTTGACCCGTAACGCCACTAGTGTAACAAGGTAAAAAAAGACAATTAAAAAGCACAAAGTATTATCAACATTTTTTGGAAGTTGTTACAAAGTCCGATGAATCTGACATTACTCAGTGTTTTTTTTTATCAGCTACGGTTCAAAATGACCTGAACACAAAACACATTTCACATTTAAATACATTTATGCTTTAATTTAAAAACAAAACAGAGGAAAAAAAGTACTCATGGAATTTGTTTAAATTTCATGCAGTAATAATAAAAGAAATTGTGCATTTAATGAAAAATTAGCATTTTTCCTCAACAATAGTCATTATTTTGGTTGTGAGTGTACTTCAGTATCATGAAAAAAATCTTGTCCTCCTGTGGTGTAAATCCAGCGTTTAATGTTGTTTATGCGTGTATGTGGTGTGTTTAATCCGCTTTAACACACACCATGTGTAAGTTGATAAGTGGACAGCATTGCTGAGTGTAAGACAGTCTCAAAAACACGCTTTGGTGTTTCTGACGTCACAAACCACCTTGTAACCAATCAGATCAACGTGTGATCGTCAACCAGTGGATCTGAGTGAGTGGAGGTGGGGCTCATTTGCATATTCATAAAAACCACGCATACTAAATGAGGCAGTGGTGTCGAGTTACAGTCAAGTTATTTTAAGGCCTATAGAATATTTTTTTCATGGAAAAACTTTCAAATATATCATTTCAGTGATCAGATATGAGTGATGAAATGATTTTAAAGATTTTAAGAACGCTTTCTTCATGAAAATCTTATCTTCATATTTATTTTCTTTTTATTTTGCCTTTAAATACGACCAGGAAATTCCCCTTCCTGTTGTGACAGTCGCATCCCGTGCTTTAGCAGAAAAGTGTGTGTTATCAATGAAGTGATTACAGCCATCAGTGGTGTTGGTATCTTTACAGCTGCCCTTTGTGCTCTTTTTATAATAGTGTAATACATGTGCAGTGATTGTTCCAGTTTCCTCCGATTATCAGTTTTATGAGCTTTTCTTGTTGTGTGTGTGTGTGTGTGTGTGCGCTAGATAATGCTTAACCAGGACATGCGCTCGCACATCTGTCCATGGCTGACCCCGGGTTATCTCGTTTCTGGAGTCACGCTGGGAACAGGTTTGGAGATTTCTCATCATAAACCGGGGTTAATGTTCGCATTTCTTTACGAGGTTATTGTTGTGTTGTTGCGGCGGTCCTCTAATAAATAACGGTCTTCTTTATGACTCTGGTTGACACATGACGTCAGTGACTGACAGTGTGTGTGGAGGGCTTTAACCCAACGATACACATGCAGTATGAAACGTGTGGACGGGTCCTTGTTGTTTCTTGTGTTACAATTTTGCAATTTTGGGTGTGATGTATTAATTATTTATTTATTAATGATATAGTGATAGAGTTCAGAATACAGTTCTGTAGTAAACCTTTAACATTAAAACCTCTCACAAATTGCAAAAAAAGTAAACATATTTTTTTAATTGTTTAACAACAATTCTTTTAAAAAAAGTATTTTAATATTACAAACAGTACAGACAATTTTTATATTTTTATTTTATTTTGTGCAGTAGAGGTGTTTATGTTTATGCCTTTGATGCAGTGAGTGTATATATTTTTTGATGGGGAAAAAAGCCTGTCAAATGCATAAATGTAAATACTCTGAAACTTTTATAACAAAATACCGTTTTACACGATTATTTGGGGTCTGTGCAGCGTTCTTTAGTCTTTAGTAAAAAAAAATCATGCTTTGGTAAATATTAATTGACATGTGAAGTAGTAATTATGGCATTAAAAGTTGATACAATGAAAAAAAAAACCGAAGTCAATTATTACATAAAGTTATAATCATGACATTTAAAGTTAAATTATGATTGTCAATTATCACATTAAGTCTTAATTCTGACATTCAAAATCAAAACTGATGTTCAACGTCATAATTAGGACATAATTTAAGTCATAATTATAACATAAAGTCAAAATTATGACATACTAAGTCAAAATTGGAATAAGTTGAAACTACATTAAATTCATAACTGACATAATTACATAGAAAGTCGAAATTATAAGATGAATACTGATTGTTGATAATAGATCGATTATGATGTAATTCCGAATCTTATATTCTCTGTTTGTGTGAAATGAAGGTCAATGGGGTCCAAAACGACAGGAAAGCCCACTTGCGTCAGTCCTGAGGTTGTGTGAGTGATATGAGAGCAGCGAGCGAGGTGTGTGATTCGTGTGTATCACCTTCCCGGTGGTCTCGATGCCCCTCAGACAGCAGACCCAGAGCAGAGTCCAGGCGCAGAACAGGCACAGCACGATCCACCACTGCAGGCCTCCAGACTCCCCGATCGCCGGCGTCGTGTTCAGAGTCTCCCGGTACCAGAAGTAATCCACCGGAGAGCTGCGCGCGCACTCCGACACGAACCCTGCTCACACACACACACACACACCTGAGTATTTTCTGCTCACGGTTTGAAATCGCTGGTGTTTCTGATGTCACAAACCACCTCATTTGCATATTTATAGAACCACGCATACTAAATGAGGCAAGGGTGTCGAGTTACAGTCAAGATATTTTAAGAAAAACGGAAAAAACGTTTAAATATGTCATTTTGGTGATCAAATGGAGTTTAAAGGGATGAAATTTAAATAATTAAAAATAGTAAATAAAATAATAAGTAAAATAAGGAAAAGGCAAAACAATAATTTGTTTAATAGTAATAAACTAATAAATAAAAAAATCTTTTGAACAATTTATTAAAATGACACTTGAAATAAAAACAATCAGCCAATGGGGGCAGCAAGTGTGTTTTTCTGACTCCACTGGCAGATGTGTGTGTTCTTGTTTTAAAGCTACACTGTGTGATTTTTACCCCCATCTAGTGGTGAAAAGGTATATGACCATCCAGTCAATATTACTTTCTGTTTCTCTCAATTCCGATTTCGTTTTAACTCCTACGGTGGCCAATGTAGTCCAAGATTAACACAGCTTCCAGTTCGACCTCGTCCATGAGTGTGAACCGAAACGTAAACGTGAAAGGCGAAACTTGAATTAACGGGTATGTCCCTCTTTGGCTAACATACTTTCAAGATGTAGAGTCAACATGGCGACCGACATTAGAACTCCTTACCCGTATGTATTTTCTATGGCATATTATACACTCACGAGAATACTTTATTACTTGAACGAAGTAAATATACATTAATGAGCACACAGATTTTTGAAAGAACTAAGCGTTTTTAGCTAAGAAAAAACTAAAAGAGTTACACAGTGTAGCTTTAAGAATAAAACATTTCAGAACTCAAACTCATTTAGCTTCATCCGTAGATGTGCCTTGATTTAAGAGTGTTTAGATATTTGTAGTGGAAACAAAACAAAAAATACTGAGCAAGATATATATATTTTTATTTTTTATTTTCATGTAAAACATGTATTATTTGAGTGTCTTCTGTGATTGTGTGTGTGGTCAGGTGACTGAAGAGTCCTCGGCCGTACCTGTGCGGTTGTCGTTGACGGGACACTGGCTCCAGGGGAGAGGGTCCTGGAACGAGTTGAAGAAGTACCACATGACCCAGGCGATGATGGTGTTGTAGTACATGCCCACCATGAAGGACACCAGCATAGAGGCGATGCCTGAGGGTGAGAGTGGCCGTCAACACGCGTGTGTTCATGTGTTCATTGATTATTATTAATAGTGATGACATCACTTCCTGTTGGCCATTGTAACTTCGGTTGGGTGCAATTTGCAAACCTCGCCACTAGATGCCGCTAAAACTTACACACTGCACCTTTAACAGTGTCTTGCTTTCACACTCACCGACTCCAGTGACGACATCACTTCCTGTCGGCCACCGTAACTTCTGTTGGGTGCAGTTCGCAACCTCACCACTAGGTGGCTCTAAAACTTACACACTGCACCTTTAACGGTGTCTTGCTTTCACACTCACCGACTCCAGTGAGATACGGGTTGATGGATCTCCAGACGCCGACGCTGCCCTTCCGCAGCCTCTGTCCGATGGCGAACTCCAGATGCAGGAGCGGGATTCCCTCCAGGACCAGCAGGATCAGGAACGGGATCATGAACGCTCCTGGAAGACCAACGGTAAGATCATTTATTCTCAGCAGCATAAACTATCCATTTTTTGGCATACAATTAATTATTTGCTAACACTTTGCAGTGAGGTTTATTAGTTAACATTAATTACTAACATGAACTAACCATGAGCAATATATTTTTTACTGTATTTTTATTTTTCGTTATAAAAACACAGCTGTTTATGTTAGTTCACAGTGCATTCTCTAATAAAGTATTAGTAAATGTTGAAATGAACATTAACAAAGATTATTAAATGCTGGATACGTGCAGTGCATTATTAGTGCATGTTAACTAATGATGTAGGGTAACTAACGAACGTTTATTGTAAAGTTAGCAGTTATTACTGGTTAAATTGCCTTTCGCTGAGTCATTCTGCAGCCGCTGGAAACAAGGTGATGTCATTAAACATCTGAGTCTTTATCTGAGCGTTTCACTCTTATCAGCCTGAAGCTTCGAAAGTCCACATGATGATGATGATGATGAAGATAACCCTGAAACTGCTCAGTCACTTCAGAATCATCATGAATCATCATCATCATCATCAGTGTGTTTTTGTGGAAGATGCGCTTCCATATCTCAGATTTGTGTTCCTGTACGTTGAGACAAAGTTGAGATGTCACGAATCAGATACTTGTTATAAAACAAATTATAATTTTTATCTTATCAATTAATTTGTGAGCATTTCCTTTCAACCATTCAGGCGAGCGACTCGCTGTTTTCAGGCGTGTGTATCAGTATACTGGATCAGTGCAGCTCTTAAAGTGACAGCAGCCTAATATTCCTGCCGTCTAATCAATAATCAAACGAAAATTCACTTGTTCTTGACTGAATAACTTTTGTAACTATATTTGAAATATATATTACAGTTAGTTGATGACATTTTCTGTAATATCTGAAAATCCTAAAACCCTGATTGTCTTCGCTCTTTGTTTATTGTCTTTAATAACGCTTGAAGTGTACATTAGTTCGGCTCCTTGTGTAAGTGTTCTTTAGCCTAATGACTTCTGTTCATGATTTTCAAATGTTTTGTAATTAGACTAAATGTAAATTATGTCTAGGTTTTTTTTTAACCTTATTGGAATCAAATTAGGAATCGATATCTTTAAAATTCAATCGATACCCAACCCTATCATGCTCGCTGGTCTCTCTAAATTTTCCCATATGCCATTTTTGTTATTTAATTTTGTCATAAAATGCCATTTTTTCTGAAGGCATTGGCGTATCATTATGAATCTCGGTGTCAAAAAATGGCACAAAATTTCCCCAAAATAACTTTTGATTAAAATAGACTATTTCAATGATACTTGTCTTAATAGATTCGAGACCACGAAACCAAATTCTGTTGAACTTCCTGTCCGCCATTTTGATTTTTTTCCGAAACCTTCTTTTTCAAACTCGTCCGATTTTCATCAAATTCAAGTGAGATCATCTTCAGACAGTGCCGGCAATATATTATAGATTTTGGCTTGATTGACGAAACTTTTTTCGTACACCGCATCAATAAATTGAATGGCATGATGCCGAAATGACTGACCACACCACATCAATTTCAGAACTGCGCCACCTATCGGTCGAAAGTAATAAGCCATGAAATCATTGCTAGTAACTGTATTTATAATGAATAAACTGTATTTACCATAAAAAGCCCCTTGAAGAGTAATTATTTCTCTAAATTATACTAGCAAACGGACACATGGACATGGAGACGTCCAGCATTTCTGAATGGAAACTTCCACCCAGTTTTAATAGCGAAATCAATCTGGTGTTGATTAGCCGTGGAAGCATCTGTCGCTGTCCTGAAGGTGAATTAATCTTTAACTATAATTGCTTTAAGTGGCAGCGTTCAGCCCATTAAGGGCCTTGGGGTTTTATGAGGCGTGTTAATAGTAGATCCATCAAACACACACAATTACAGCACTTCCATCTTTAAAAAACTAGCAAACAAGTGTTTATGGGTTACTATTGTACTATTCCCAGAAACACTTTTAGACGAATTGCTTTTAATACATTGATATGTTAAAAAAAAAAATACAAGCCAGTTGTTCTCTAAATCAAATGTTTGAATGCACCGCTCATTTAAATCAATTATAAAAATGCCCTAATATTACATGCATAAAATTAAATCAAGTTGCAAGTTCATCGAAAATGAAGCACAAAAACAACTTTTGTTGCGTTTGAAATGCTAATAGATGTGTTGAACATTGTGTTCACGGTTAGCTTAGTTAGTTAGCTAGTTAGTTGTTAATTGATTAAGTAGTTACTTAGTTGCTTGTGAACTTGAACAGAACTGACTTACTAAAAATCACTGATTCAAACAAACTGAGTCTTCAGACACATTATGCAATTTGTGCATTTAAATTGCACATAAAACTTCCATCCATTGTAATATTCATCAGTCCACAAAATCAATATATTTATCATCAATACATCTAAATTTCTATTAATCTAATAAATTCAATAAATCTAAATAGTTTCAATCCAATGCATTTTAACTAAACTGAACATTGCTTGTTCCACAGCTAGTCATATTTTAACCTTCATGCTTTTCAGCTCAATACATATAAACACATTATTGGTGATTCCAAGCCATTTTTAAAAATATGATTATTTGAATACCACCGAATAGATGCGAATGGTTAATAAACCAGCTTAATTGACAAATATGCATCATATTGAGTTTGTAAATGTTAAAACTGTAATGCATGGAAGTTTTGAATGCAATTAAAGCACCATATGTGTGATTCAGAGGTTTGTAATGTGTAATTTTTCTATGTTTCCAGGTGAGAAGCAGCAGTGTGCATGATGAGTGTGTGTGTGTCACCTCCTCCGTGGCTCTGGCACAGGTACGGGAACCTCCAGACGTTGCCCAGCCCCACACAGAAGCCCACACAGGTCAGCATGTACTGGGTCTTGTTGTCCCACTGCGGGCGTTCTCCAGCCTCCTCCAGCTCCAGCTTCTCCAGCTCGGCGTGAGAGGGAATCCGCTCATCCAGACCCGGGTTCGGGAGCTTCAGCCGCAGACGCATCCTCACACTGCAGGGGTGGCGATAGTGTGTGTGTGTGTGTGTGATGGTGAAGCGCTCTCGGAGACGAGGACGAGAGAAGAGATGCAGTGATGACAGGAGATGCCCATAAATACTGCAGCGACTTAAGACGTGGTGATCTTTAGCACTGACACCCCTCCCACACACACACACGCGCGGTTGTGGGATCAAGGTTTGACATTCTTATATCTGTTCATTCTTGCATTTTTTAAATATTTTTTCCAAAAACATACTTTATATGAATTATTTATTCACGACATTCATAATGTTACAAAATATTCTATTTTGGATACAATTTAATTCTTTTTATTCATTAAAGAATCCTGAAAAAAAGGTACGGATACAATGTATCAGTTTCATAAAAATATGAGCTATTATCAACACTGATAATAAATCATAAATGTTGATCGTCAGATCCTCATATTAGAGTGATTTCTGGAGTTCTTTTTATTATGATGATAAATTCAGCTTTGATTCACATCGAGAACAGATGATTTACATTAGAATAATATTTCACTGTTTTACTGTATTTGTGGTCAAACTGTAGTCTCGGTGAGCAGATCTTTAGAATAGTAGACTATTGTAATGTTCTATTATTTATTTTTTTAATTTGTGAATTTATGATTGAATTCGCTTGCAAATTTCATTTTATTGCAGATTTTTTTTTGTTTCATTTTCTAGTTTGTGTTTCCTTAGTTAAATTTTACAATGACTTTTAACTATTATTAGGCATGAAAATAAACTCACAATACAAAATATAAAGAAAAAAAAAAGATAGTCTTTCCAAAAGACATTTTTTTATCATTATTTTTCATATGGGGTTCAAAATATACGTACAATTTGACCTTTTCATATTGTTTTTACCGCCTCAGTCGCTTGTTAATGTCTTTTAATACATCAGTGATTGAGATCCAGCTGGATGACTCTGTTATATAATAACTTGAGGTTTATTCCTCTGATATTAGTGTGTAAACGAGTGAAGAGAGGCTGACGGGTTTACTCAGGGTGGGTTTACAGGGCAAGAGTGTGTTATCTCACAGATAAACACCGTCATAAACACACACACACACACTGAAGTCCCCCACGGTTTAATGAACGAGTGGGAGAGTCGCGTCAGGAATCATTGATGATTTATACTAAACGTGTGTGTGTGTGTGTGTGTGTGTGTGGAGTCAGGAATCATTGATGGCGTTTGAACAGCTCAGCTTCAGGTCGAGATGTTTTCCAGAAACTGCCTGACTCGTCTGATGCTGATGTCGTGAGTAAGATCTTCATCTGTCAATCATTCCCAATTAACTCCACATTAAGTGTCACTTCACTTAGTAAGGGAGCGTGTCGTTTAACTCAAGAACAAGTTATTAAATAACTCACTTCATTTTATGAGGAGGATGATTGTGGCCTACATGATCATGTTCGACGGCTCAATGATGTGCTGTGAACAGATGTTGGACATCACATCACGATGATCATTTATACAGGTTCGCAACAGAGCTAAAGTTACAGTAGGCCTAATATTAATATGTTTTTTTTTTTTGCATCAGTATTTATTTATTGGCCCTTTTCTGAATGAGTTTCTGAATGTTATTTATACAAAAACCCAAAGGGCGTGAGTGGGGTAAGATGAGCCACCCACTTTATCTGGGCAATTGTACACTTTTATTGTCATGTGGTCATATATGTCGTATCCACCCATCATTTCTGACACGTGTGGGGGGGGGAAGACACCCATTTACTTTAAAGTACAATTTCTGCATAACAGCTGTAATGCTGTAACATTAAAGCACATTTGTCCAGGTCTTCTAATATTTATGATTCTTATAGCAATGTATAAAACCATGCAAATCATTTGGGTAAATATTATTAGCCTGGATTGGTAAACTTCAAAGTAAAATTGACCTCATTTTTCTGTGGCAAGTGTTTAGCACGATTATTTTTTAAAGGTGCTGTGTATTTTTTAGCGGATTGCAACCAATTTTTCCACACTGAGACTTTACACACAGCATGCTGGAGAGAGAATGCTGGAAACTCATGTAAACTGGCACTGTAATCAGCTGGACTGAACTAATGATTCATGATAACACTACATGTGTGCTGTTATCTCCCATAAGGCATTTCACTGACTATTCGTGTATCTTTCACAAGATGTTGTTTTCGTCCGATGCGATTGTCGTTTGGCCTGTCGTTTCGTTTTGTTTTGTATATTGATGTGGCGTTTGTGGAGACTTCACTAATAGGAATACTGGCCTTCAGAGGTAAAAGCAAAACACGATAAGTGGATCATTGTAATGTGTGATTACAACCCCTTCACACACAGGCAATAAAAAAAGTTACTGTAATTTTAGAAACATGTCGTTTCAGAAATAGATATTGAAATGTCAACTTCATTTGGTTGGTTTGATGCTGTTTAAAAAGGTAATTTGATCATTAATTTAGTATCTTTACAATTTCGATTCAGAATCAGATGGAGCATCTTGGATCAAGCCTGGGGTAAATTGAGCCACAGGAACACTTTTTTTACTGTAATAAGAAGCCATATTTTTAGAAAACGTTGTCATATTCTGATCGTTTAAAATGCTAAACATTCCGAAATTACTTTATTATAATACTTTTATTACTTCCATGTTTGCAGTTTCCGATAGAGATAACCAATAATTCATTATTTGTACATAAGTGACTTATCTTTGATAAATAGATGATAAATATCGTACCAAAGTGCATGCACGAACGTGTGTGTGTGTGTGTGTGAGAGAGATAAACAGAGTGAGAGTGAGTGTGTTGTGTGTGAGACATAGAGAGACAAATTGTGACAAATTAAAGTTAATTCAGTAACACCAGCTGTATCACTAATGTTTTTGTTTTTTTTTTTTTGCTTTATTTTTTATTTTTTTATTATTCAATATTTTTTTTACAATAGTGCAAACATGCACCTCTTAAACATCTGGATCATTTCCAACAAGGCATATATTGAACAAGTAGATTCATTCTTGCATAAACAAAATAAAGAAGAAAAGAAGAGAGAAAAAGGAAACAAACAAACAAACAAACAAAAAATTAACAGCAAACACATACTAATCATCTTGGTACATGAAAGATTCTTCAGAAAAGAAAAACATTTTCTATTATCAATTTTCCTAAGAGATTTGATTAAATAATTTTTCTTCACATAAAAACTCATTAAAAATAGGAATTTTCATAAGAAATCTTTTTTAATTTTGCCACAATTATCCAAAAGTTAACAGTAGATTCTAAAGACTTGTTTGGACATTCAAAAAAAAAAAAAAATGCTGATGATATCCTTGATTCAAAGACTACCATTCATATTAACTTTAGAAAAACAATAAGATCGCAAATCATTCCAAAAACCTGATGAAACATTACAATAAAAAAACAAAAACAAATAAAATATATGTCTTCAAATTCAGTATTACAGAAGGTGCATATATCAGGTAGATCACAGTATTTGGATAACAGTGCGTTACAAGGGTATATATTATGCAGAATTTTAAAATGGAATATATACCTTTACCTGCGTGACGTCACCAGCCGTATGATCACGTGTGTGTGAAGCGCTTTCATCAGTTACTGCACGGTTTAACATCACAGGCTTCCTCGAGTCTCGTGCTCATGTATGCAGGACTGGTGATGCGGTGCAGTCACGTGACCCTCTGCTGCCCTCTGCTGTCCGCGGCTCGCGTCACACTCTCAGATCAGCAAGAGCCGTGAGCGAGCGTTTTATGAGATAAGATAGCAAAACTCGAGAGCGTGTAGTGAATTTGAGAACATATACAATAATATTCGTTATACGTTGACATTTACACTCGCAGCTCCAAAGTGAAAACCTGGAAAATACAAATCTGAAGTTGAATGATGCAAACAAGCAGTCACAATTGTGTAAAATGCCATTCACAGAAATACAGTAGGCCATTACCATATGACAGACATAAACTTGTGAGTGTAAATTTTAGCGTACAAGTACGAATATGTATTGTACTCTGTAAAAATAAAATAAAAAAATGAACCTGGTTGCCTTCTTGAGGAATTGAAACTTGCTGGCATCGAAAAGTCATTAAAGACATCGTTAAAATAGTCCAAATGACTACAGTGGCTCAATCTTAAGTTTATCAAGCGACGAGAACAATTTTTGTGCACAAAACAAACAAAAATGACGACTTTATTTCAACTATTAATTTTCTCGTCGTTTGATAAACTTAAGATTGAGCCACTGTAGTCACTTGGACTATTTTAATGATGTCTTTAATAACTTTTCGAGGCCAGCATGTTTCAGTTCCTCAAGAAGCCTATGGACTAGTAGCAGGAGTGATCCAGCTCTCAGATTTCATCAAAAAATCTTAATTTGTGTTCCGAAGATGAACGAAGGTCTTATGGGGTTGGAACGACATGGGTGCAAAGTGACTTGACAAGAAAGACTGAATCCAATAGCCTATTTAGTGATATAATAGGTTGAGAAATTATAACAAGCAATTTAAAAGGCTTGGCATTTTTTGACCAGAAAAAGAATATCAGTTTTGTTTTGGCATGTGTGGGCAAAATCATGAAGTGGCGATTCTTGTTGTAATTAATCAAACTTTAATTCATGTTATAATCTTTTATTTTTATACAAAGTGAAAGAAATTGCATTTTTAGGTAGGCTATTTTTTATGACATCGTTAGGAATAAGTCATAATATATATATATATATATATGCATATACAAACACGATATGATTTATATAACGATGTATAGAGAGGTTAAAAAGGTTAAATCTCGGCCCGTGTTGTTTCCTGTGGTTACCATGGTGAGATGAGGACCTGATGCATTATTCTGCCTGGCCGCTAGAGGTCGCTGTTCCTCAGTCACCGGGTCCCGCTGTTAAAGCGCCTAATCCCGGGGGGTGTCCGGTCCGGTGAGTCCGTGACACGGACAGGCACTCGCGCTCGGCACTGCTCGGTAACGGGCTCCTGCATTCTTCTCAGCCGTGTTCCCGTGGATCCACTGAGGCTCCCGGTGACTGTGTTGTTGTCGTTACCGACGCGCTTGGAAACGGTCGTGGTCGTTACACCGGGATGAATCATGTCTTCGTTTGTGAGCCGGGTTCAGTTTTTAGACGATACCGATCCGTTCAACAGCACCAACTTCCCGGAACCGACCAGACCTCCTCTCTACACCTTCAGAGAAGATATTCCCCTCATCAACCAGATCGCGGGAGTCCACAGACTCCTCAAAGCTCCTCACAAGGTCAGAACACGCAAAGTTCATTAGTTCACTGAATAGAGTTTAGTAAGCTTTATTTCAACCTCTCTTTACTGCAGGCGCGTCACAGTACCAATATAATATAACGTTTTATATAAATATATGTGTGTGTGCGTGTGTGTAGCTACTGTTGTAAAATGCTGTTTTAATCCATGTTTGGGTCAAAAATGAACAAATCCAACCGTTGGTTTTGATTATTAACCGTTAGTTTAAATGTTTAAATTGCATTTTTAAACCTAACGGTTTTGTCTACATCTGACCCAAACATGACATGAGTTGAAACAACCCAGCATATATATATATATATATATTAAAGTGCCTAATAAACGTATGAAATAATGTTCAGTGTAGTTTCATTAGTTTCCGACTGTAAGGAGGTCATGAATGAGTGTGAGGCGCGACAGGTGCGGCTCTGAGCCGCTTTTAGAGCCGTTCATTCATTCACTGACAGAATGAAATCATATTTTAAAACGGATCTGTTATTGAAGCTTTACACACATTACACAATATAAAATAAAATCTAAAAATACACGTTTTGTTTATTTTTTGTATCATATTTGATGCATCAGGCTCATAGTGCGGCAGTTGCTGATGTTTAAATGAAATTCTGCTGCTTGAAATCAATCAATGAGATTTTTATAATAAATGATGATGATTATAATCAAGTAAACCTGCGTCAGTCCAGCTGAAATATTACTAACAATATCAAAGTTATTCTTGCGTTTCCTTGACACTAACTGACTTTTACTTGATAAAAACTAAAAGATTGAATGAATTTGCATGATCAGTGTTTGCGAAATATTGAAACACATATTCATAATGAGAAAGAACATGCAGGAACAAAAGACAATATGAAACCAGATTAAACAAATAAAAAAGGCACCGAAACTAGCTTAGCATCACACAATGTTATTGTTTGTGAATAATACATATTGGACATTCTGTGTCAGCTGAATCACACTTTTTAATATTTAATTTGGAAATCTGGATTATTACATAGATTTGAATCTCATGTGTTTTTGTATTTAATCTTTATTAGTTTGATATGATGTTTGCCAACTGACATATCCAGTTGGTTTCTCCTCTCTGGTTTCTCCTCTGGTTTCTCTGGTTTCTCCTCTCTGGTTTCTCCTCTCTAGTTTCTCCTCTCTGGTTTCTCCTCTCTAGTTTCTCCTCTCTAGTTTCTCCTCTCTGGTTTCTCCTCTCTGGTTTCTCCTCTCTGGTTTCTCCTCTCTGGTTTCTCCTCTCTGGTTTCTCCTCTGGTTTCTCCTCTCTGGTTTCTCTGGTTTCTCCTCTCTGGTTTCTCCTCTCTAGTTTCTCCTCTCTGGTTTCTCCTCTCTGGTTTCTCCTCTCTAGTTTCTCCTCTCTGGTTTCTCCTCTCTGGTTTCTCCTCTCTGGTTTCTCCTCTCTGGTTTCTCCTCTCTGGTTTCTCCTCTGGTTTCTCCTCTCTGGTTTCTCTGGTTTCTCCTCTCTGGTTTCTCCTCTCTAGTTTCTCCTCTCTGGTTTCTCCTCTCTGGTTTCTCCTCTCTGGTTTCTCCTCTCTGGTTTCTCCTCTGGTTTCTCCTCTCTGGTTTCTCCTCTGGTTTCTCCTCTCTGGTTTCTCTGGTTTCTCCTCTCTGGTTTCTCCTCTCTAGTTTCTCCTCTCTGGTTTCTCCTCTCTGGTTTCTCCTCTCTGGTTTCTCCTCTCTGGTTTCTCCTCTGGTTTCTCCTCTCTGGTTTCTCTGGTTTCTCCTCTCTGGTTTCTCCTCTCTAGTTTCTCCTCTCTAGTTTCTCCTCTCTGGTTTCTCCTAGTTTCTCCTCTCTAGTTTCTCCTCTCTGGTTTCTCCTCTCTAGTTTCTCCTCTCTCGTTTCTCCTCTCTGGTTTCTCCTCTCTGGTTTCTCCTCTCTGGTTTCTCCTCTGGTTTCTCCTCTCTGGTTTCTCCTCTCTGGTTTCTCCTCTCTAGTTTCTCCTCTCTGGTTTCTCCTCTCTGGTTTCTCCTCTCTGGTTTCTCCTCTCTGGTTTCTCCTCTCTAGTTTCTCCTCTCTGGTTTCTCCTCTCTAGTTTCTCCTCTCTGGTTTCTCCTCTGGTTTCTCCTCTCTGGTTTCTCTGGTTTCTCCTCTCTGGTTTCTCCTCTCTAGTTTCTCCTCTCTAGTTTCTCCTCTCTGGTTTCTCCTAGTTTCTCCTCTCTAGTTTCTCCTCTCTGGTTTCTCCTCTCTAGTTTCTCCTCTCTCGTTTCTCCTCTCTGGTTTCTCCTCTCTAGTTTCTCCTCTCTAGTTTCTCCTCTCTCGTTTCTCCTCTCTGGTTTCTCCTCTCTAGTTTCTCCTCTCTCGTTTCTCCTCTCTGGTTTCTCCTCTCTAGTTTCTCCTCTCTCGTTTCTCCTCTCTGGTTTCTCCTCTCTGGTTTCTCCTCTTTGGTTTCTCTGGTTTCTCCTCTCTAGTTTCTCCTCTCTGGTTTCTCCTCTCTGGTTTCTCCTCTCTGGTTTCTCTGGTTTCTCCTCTCTGGTTTCTCCTCTCTGGTTTCTCCTCTGGTTTCTCCTCTGGTTTCTCCTCTCTGGGTTCTCCTCTCTAGTTTCTCCTCTCTGGTTTCTCTGGTTTCTCCTCTCTAGTTTCTCCTCTCTGGTTTCTCTGGTTTCTCTTCTCTGGTTTCTCTGGTTTCTCCTCTCTAGTTTCTCCTCTCTGGTTTCTCCTCTCTAGTTTCTCCTCTCTGGTTTCTCCTCTCTGGTTTCTCCTCTCTGGTTTCTCCTCTCTAGTTTCTCCTCTCTGGTTTCTCTTCTCTGGTTTCTCTGGTTTCTCCTCTCTGGTTTCTCCTCTCTGGTTTCTCCTCTCTAGTTTCTCCTCTCTGGTTTCTCCTCTCTAGTTTCTCCTCTCTGGTTTCTCCTCTGGTTTCTCCTCTCTGGTTTCTCTGGTTTCTCCTCTCTGGTTTCTCCTCTCTAGTTTCTCCTCTCTGGTTTCTCCTAGTTTCTCCTCTCTAGTTTCTCCTCTCTGGTTTCTCCTCTCTAGTTTCTCCTCTCTCGTTTCTCCTCTCTGGTTTCTCCTCTCTAGTTTCTCCTCTCTAGTTTCTCCTCTCTCGTTTCTCCTCTCTGGTTTCTCCTCTCTAGTTTCTCCTCTCTCGTTTCTCCTCTCTGGTTTCTCCTCTCTAGTTTCTCCTCTCTCGTTTCTCCTCTCTGGTTTCTCCTCTCTGGTTTCTCCTCTTTGGTTTCTCTGGTTTCTCCTCTCTAGTTTCTCCTCTCTGGTTTCTCCTCTCTGGTTTCTCCTCTCTGGTTTCTCTGGTTTCTCCTCTCTGGTTTCTCCTCTCTGGTTTCTCCTCTGGTTTCTCCTCTGGTTTCTCCTCTCTGGGTTCTCCTCTCTAGTTTCTCCTCTCTGGTTTCTCTGGTTTCTCCTCTCTAGTTTCTCCTCTCTGGTTTCTCTGGTTTCTCTTCTCTGGTTTCTCTGGTTTCTCCTCTCTAGTTTCTCCTCTCTGGTTTCTCCTCTCTAGTTTCTCCTCTCTGGTTTCTCCTCTCTGGTTTCTCCTCTCTGGTTTCTCCTCTCTGGTTTCTCCTCTGGTTTCTCCTCTCTGGTTTCTCCTCTCTGGTTTCTCCTCTCTAGTTTCTCCTCTCTGGTTTCTCTGGTTTCTCCTCTCTAGTTTCTCCTCTCTGGTTTCTCTGGTTTCTCTTCTCTGGTTTCTCTGGTTTCTCCTCTGGTTTCTCCTCTCTGGGTTCTCCTCTCTAGTTTCTCCTCTCTGGTTTCTCTGGTTTCTCCTCTCTAGTTTCTCCTCTCTGGTTTCTCTGGTTTCTCTTCTCTGGTTTCTCTGGTTTCTCCTCTCTAGTTTCTCCTCTCTGGTTTCTCCTCTCTAGTTTCTCCTCTCTGGTTTCTCCTCTCTAGTTTCTCCTCTCTGGTTTCTCCTATCTGGTTTCTCCTCTCTGGTTTCTCCTCTGGTTTCTCCTCTCTGGTTTCTCCTCTCTAGTTTCTCCTCTCTGGTTTCTCTGGTTTCTCCTCTCTAGTTTCTCCTCTCTGGTTTCTCTGGTTTCTCTTCTCTGGTTTCTCTGGTTTCTCCTCTCTAGTTTCTCCTCTCTGGTTTCTCCTCTCTAGTTTCTCCTCTCTGGTTTCTCCTCTCTGGTTTCTCCTCTCTGGTTTCTCCTCTCTGGTTTCTCCTCTCTGGTTTCTCCTCTCTGGTTTCTCCTCTCTGGTTTCTCCTCTCTGGTTTCTCCTCTCTGGTTTCTCCTCTCTGGTTTCTCCTCTGTTTGCTTGTGACGTTGTGTTTTTCTGTGTCAGTCTGTCATTGGAGGGAAAGTCATGGTCAGTATAATTGGCTGTTTTGGTCAAATCTGTGAAATAAAGTAGAGGTCAGTGCTGCTCCCAGAATGCCATGTCATCTCACTCGCACTCACAAACACACACACACTGATGAAGAGGACGATGATGATGATATATCTGCCTCGTGTGAGGTCTCTCCAAATGTCAGGGATTACTGTAAAACACTCAAAATCTTATTTTCCTCCTATTCAACACTGTATCTCAGTCAATAGTTATTTAGTAAGAGTGTAGCGCTGTAAATATTAAAGGGGATCTATTCTGCTCTTCTCCATCAGTGTTGAGTGTGTGATCATGAGAAAGCTCCTGTTCTCCTCTATATGAGTGTCAGTGTTTCTGAACTCCTGAAACGCCTCCACTGTAGTCTTGAGTTTCCTCTGACAGACTGGGAAGAGAGGAGCCGCAACAATGGAGAATATGAGGAAAATAATCAACATTTATTTAAATTGCTTAGAATGAGCATAAATCTGTTCATTTTGAAAACAATGTCATTTATTCAGTTCAAAAGTATAAACCGCTGTGGAACAAAAAATATTCAATTAGTAAAAAATGTATGAGATTAAAACAAATGGTATTTATTGATGATAAATGTGAGTAAATATGTGCAGCTCGTTCCTGTGATCCGGAGGACAGAGTTCGGCCACAGATCCTCTGCGTGTGTCTCACATTCTCGGGTTATAAATAGACGGGCTGAATCTCATCCACAGTGTAAGTGGTAGTTAGAGAAGTACAGCGACTGTCCGACTGTCCTTCAGTGCGGCGCTCCCCAGCCATCTCCACAGTTTAATATCTCCTCAGAAGATTCAAAAATTAAACCGAAAATACACTTTCATGCACAAGTTAAATTCTCCAGGTAATGTCTCATTTATGTATTTAATATTTGTTTATAACTCAAATTTAAAGCCCTCCTGCAGCGAATAATTTTATCTCTTAAAACTTATCTTTGATCTCCAAAATTATATATTAAATTTTTTCCCATGGAAAAAAAAATTATACAAAATATCTTGGATGCGATGCGTTGGCTGACCTTAACTCAGACCTGAAGTTGCGCTGGAGAGCGAGTGTTTGATTAGGGTTTGGCTGAGGAGACGACCAAACCAGCCTCGCCGAGGTCATGTGATCGATCGCCAGCCAATCATGAACACATTTAATTACTGACCCCAGGCCTGTGAATAACAGTGTAGGGAATAGAGGCGAACGAGGGAATGTTTAGTGTGTCTGTGAACATTATGGTTTAATTTACACACACACCTGTGTTTGACACCAGCAGCTGGTCGACACACTCTTTGGTCACACATACTAACATTTGAACATGTGAAACCTTCAGCATGTGTGTGTGTGTGTGTGTGTGTGTGTGAGTCGATGTCTGCTGCAGGTCGAATCTGCCGAATTAGCCTGACAACCCGCCGTGTGATTGTTGATCAAAGCTACAAATCCATCGACACGCGTTCACACTGGAGTTAAAGTGAAAGCACATGTGTGTGTGTGTGTGTGTGTGTGTGTGTAAGACTTGCGTAATCAGGTTCACTGACTGTCATTAAATTAAACTAAAATTTAGTGCTGGGAAAATGATTAATCGCATCCAAAATAAAAGTTTGTGTTTACATAATATATGTGTGTGTGCTGTGAATAATTATTTTGTATATATATATATATATATACACACACACACACGCATGCATATATTTAAGAAATATTTGCATACTGTATATTTATATATAATTTAAATGATACAGAAATATAAATATTTTATATATAACACATTTTTCTTAAATATATACATGCATGTGTGTGTGTATTTATGTAGTATATACAAAATAATTATACACACACACACACATATATTACTGTATGTGTAAACAAACTTATTTTGGATGTGATAACTCGCGATGCAGCACTACAAAAACTATATGAAAGAATTGTTACTTAAAAAACTTTGACTGAAATATAAAAAGTTTATTTTATTTGAGTTAGTGATGTGAACTGAACAGCTTTAATGAGTCACTGAAACACACACACACTCTAATATAATGTTAGTACATTTTAGTGCTGGTTTTGTTTGTTTAACGGAGACGTTTAAATCAACTCTTTCTTTTTATTATACACACGTGTCGTTAAATGTCTACAGACGTAACACAACTGATCCGGGATCAGGTGCCAAGCCTTGTTTACTGAGGTCATGTGACTTTGGCAGTTTGATACGAGCTTTGATTCACACAGGCTTCGAAGCTTTACAAAGTGTTTTAAAAG
Source organism: Pimephales promelas (assembly GCF_016745375.1). The sequence continues at coordinate 1,056,328 of NW_024121128.1, forward strand.
CGGCATGAGCTGCCGAAATTAATATTAATACACACTAAACAGACGTATATAAAAACAACGAAGAAAAATTACAAAACATGGCTAAAACTTGAACTGAACTTGAATTGAAAACAGATTTAAAAATAAAAACAAACTGAAAATGTGAATGAAAGCGAGTGACACTGTTGGTAATGTGTGTGTGTGTGTGTGTGTGTGTGCAGCTCGATGACTGCGCTCTACAGCTCTCACACACCGGTGTGTATCTGGATCTGGAGTCGACGCTGGACGAGCAGAGAGATGAACTGGAGGGGTTTCAGCAGGACGACTGCGGAGGGTGAGTGTGTGTGTGTGTGTGTGTGTGTGTGTGAGAGAGAGAGTGTGTGCGTGTGTGTGTGTTATGAGCAGATCTCCTCAATGCAGTGACAGCAGCTCTCACACAAATCACCTTAACAGATTTCCTGAGAGAGAGAGAAAGTGTGTGTGTGTGTGTGTTAGAGACGGAGAGAGACTTGTATGCAGTATTGTAAGTGCACTTAGTGTGATTTATTGTCTCTCTGTGCCTCCACACACACACACACACACGGCACCTGCAGAGACAGCAGTGATATCATGTTGCAGATCATGTGATATGAAAACATGTGTTTTGAAAATATTTGCTGCATTTGATCAGAAATACTGTAAAACTGTTCAATATTATTGTAATGTAAATCATCTGTTCTCTATGTGAATATCCAGTAAAGTTTAATGTATTCCTGAATTTATCATCATTACTCCAGTCTTCAGTGTCACATGATCCTTCAGAAATCACTCTAATATGAGTCTCTTATAATGTCCGTCAGGAAATGACCTCTGATTGGCTAATAATGCATTCATGAATATTAATGAGCTTAAAGTCCTGTGATCCTGGAGTTATTTTCCATACGTCACAGAGTTATATTAGTCTGAATGAGAGTGTGTGTGTGTGTGTGTGTGTGTGATGATGGTCTATATATCAGTGTGTGACGCTACTGTTTCCTCTCCTTCTGTGGAACTGATGAACACACACATGAACTCTGTCACAGTTTATTTAGTTTGAACTGATATTATAGACATCTATAGAAAGTGTCCTGATTCACACACACACATCCTTTATTTACACACACACTTTTATTTGCTGTATTTCAGCTGTTTATCAATTAATATCTCAATATTTCTCTGTTCTCTGATGATTTATGGAGCAGGATCAGCGCTGTCGGGTTTCTGTTCAGGAAACTGTGTGTGTGTGTGTGTGTGTGTGTGTGTGGACGGACGCTTGGGCTTCTGTTTGTTCTGTGTGTGTGTGTTCTGACGTCTGTCTGACAGCTGATTGACATGTGAATATCTCTGCCGTCAAACAGACCTTCTTCTCAGTGTGTGTGTGTGTGTGTGTGTGTGTCACACGTGTTTCTGACATGGTGATGGCGAGCGGTCGAATGTCTCGCTCAGAGATTCATCCCTCCGTCTCCTGTATTTATGATTGTTTGCACTGAGGGGTCAGAGGTCAAAGGTCATCGCCTCAGTCCTGTGGAAGAGAGAAAACACTCGTCATCGTTTATATTCAGTTTATATTCAGGGACTGATAATCACACACACACACACACACACACACACACACACACACGCACGCACGTGTGTTTCACATTTCAGTTGCTGAGTTTGTGTGTGTCTGAGAGAGAGCGAAAGTGTGAGTGAGAGTGAGTGAGTGTATGTGTGTGTGTGTGTGTGTGTGTGTGATAGAGAGAGACACAGAGTGAGTGAGTGAGTGTGTGTGTGTAAGTGAGAGTGTGTGTGTGAGTCTGTGTGTGTGTGTGTGAGTGAGAGTGTGTTTGTGTGTGTGTGTGTGTCATTACTGCCATATATCTGTGTTGTATGTCGATTAGCATCAGTGATCGTGTGTGTGTGCGTGTGTGTGTGTGTGTGTGTGTGTGTGTCATTACTGCTATATCATCTGTGTTGTATGTCGATTATAGGGCTGTCACTTTACGTTCGAAAATCGATTGCACAATCGATCAGACCAACCAACACAAGTATCGAAAACGAAAATAGGGAATCGATTTTAACGGCCTTCTCTCAGAGCGCGTTCAGCTCGTCACGTCACGCCCGCAGCGAACGCGCGTCACACAGCAACACACACACACACACACACACACACATAACAGCAAATTGTACTTCTGCATAATGAAAAATGTGAATTCTGCCGGTGTTCAGAAAGTCTCATGCATACAGATACAGATTCAGGCTACAATCGCCTATGTTGGCAACATTTGTTTGGCATTTAAGTAGTAGGCTAATCGAAATAATAACTAATCGTAAACAGAGCCATGTTGAATCCTAATGTTTCTCATTGATGTTATGGCAGTCCACTCTGCTTATTTTTTTTTTCGAGAATGTTACACTCCTGTTTGTCATTGTGCACGAAGCTTCATCATCATGTCAATAAAACATCAGAAATATATTTAAGTGTGCGCGCCTTAAGCGCCCTCTATAGGCCTACGTTCGCCCTTATGCGGTGTCCGTGGATTTGCCGATATTTGGCTAAAATGGAAACGTGTTTAAACATGGAAAATCGATTTTACAATCGATTCAAGGAACACTTATGTCTCAAAAATCGATCAAGGTTTTTTGACAAAAGTGACAGCCCTAGTCGATTAGCGTCAGTGATCGTGTGTGTGTGTCATTACTGCTATATTATATCTGTGTTGTATGTCGATTAGCGTCAGTGATCATCATCATTGCTTCATGTTCTCTGTCTCCAGTAGGGGGAAGAAACACAGTGTGGTTTTACGGACTCAGCTGAGCGTTCGTGTGCACGCGTGTATCGGTGAGTCTCACACACACACACACACACAACTGAACACCAAGAGCCAGTGAACGCTGGAATAATCACACTAGCGGTCTCACGCTAACGCTGTGAATAATAACCGTTCTTCATGTTTCTGTCACCAAAGCTGCTTATTAGATCAGAAATACAGTAAATGTAAATGTAAATGTAAATCATCTGTTCTCTATGTGAATAACAGTAAAGTGTCATTTATTCCTGTGATCAAAGCTGAATTAAAATTAAAAATAAATGCAGGTTTGGTGAGTTTGGAACATCAGCTGACCCCAGACGGTTAAACGCAGTAAATCAGTCAGTGCTGTTGTGTGAGAGAGAGAGAGAGAGAGAGAGAGAGAGAGAGAGAGAGAGAGAGAGAGAGAGAGAGAGGAGAGAGAGGAGAGAGAGGAGAGAGAGAGAGAGAGAGAAAGAGAGAGAGGGGGGTTTAGTGAATTCATGTCTTCCTTCAGTTTTAGTCTGAGAGCTGGACACACACACACACACACACCCCTGTTAAAGCCTCTGGTTTGAGTTGCTGAACTCATCATAGGCCGTCTGTGTGTGTCCGTCTGTTGCTGATAGTGTGTGTATTTTTGGGTTTATGGGTCAAGCGTCCCATTGGCTGATGTCGTTAGATATCAGGGGTGGGGCTTTCATCAGGCTCATTAAAATTCACACTTGACTTCCCAGCATGCCTTTGTGTGTAGTCGGCAATTCCTGTGTCAGCGCAGAGAGACATTTGGTAGCTTGATGATGGTGTGTGTGTGTGTGTGTGTGTAAGGCTTTAAGTGGACAGATGATGAGAGTTAAGTCTCCTACCACCTGCTTCCCCTCGAATCCCCACAAACCCTTGTGTTTACTGTGTTGTGTGGTTAAATCACTGGAACACAGTGTGTGTATTGCTTGATTCTGTGCACATGCAGTATAACAGGACTCTGTTTTTATTATATTCAAATTCTGTTTTTTTTTATTTTTTTTTTTGGATAAATATGTCTAATCAATTGAATTAATAAAACTTTAACAGCTTTAAGTATTTTAAGTGTGTCTGTGGACTGTTTAGTAGTGTTTTGTTGTTCAGGAAGGATCTGTTTTATTCCTCTCAGCTGCACTCATTTCATAGTCAGGAATGTCTTAATCCTCGCCGGACCCAGTGAGATCTGTGTGTGTGTGTGTGGAGTAATCTCAGAGTAAAACTGGGATGTACTGCGAAACGCAGATTTTGAGGCTGTGATCGCCATGGCAACGGCCTTGATGACATGTGGGACGGTAACTTACACCATACTGTATAATCCGGATTGCATTGATGCCTTTGTATTCTGAGTTATAGAATCACAGATTGTTTTGACTATTTACGGACATCCGAGAACTATGGAAATGAGTAACACTTTACAATGAGATCCCTCTAGTCTCTGATTGGTCAGGGTTGGACGTTGATCACAGATGCTAGATGATGATTGGGTGCAGAAATGCTGCATTCTGATTGGCCGTGAGTGCATTTAAAAATAAACATCACAGCATTATGATGACGCAGAGTTTTGAGAGATATGTGTAGCGATACGTCTCTAATCTGAGTTTCTTTACGTTGATGATGCCGTCATTGTTCATCCAATTAGAATTTGTTTTCTAATATCAGTGTTTGAGTCTCTAGTTTAGATTTTTATGAATCTGTTTTAACACCGATTCAGATCTTGATTTGAGGCCATCAATTCAATATTCAAACAAACTCCAGCTTTTATTTAAATTGCCATTCATCACGTGATCATTGCATATATTTACTATTTTTGTTGAATTTCTAGGCAAAGTAACTATATTGTGATGTATATGTCAGAGTCTCTGGAGTTCAGGGCTGTCATGAAGTCATGTGGGTCTGTAAAGCGATATAACTGGAGGAGCGCTGGGTAATTTTAGCAGCTGGTTGATGTGTTGGATGCCATGAGCCCAGAGAAACACCAGTGTCACTGCGATATCTTTAGAAAGCGTTGACGAGACAGAAACATGTGAACGAGAGACTGCCGGTCGAGAAAAGGTGAAGTTCAATTACCCAGATTACACAAGACTGATTCAGGGATTCACAAACAAAATAGAGTCCGAAAACAACAACATTAAACACACACACGGGGCACTTGTGGCCTGATGGTTAGACAGTCTGACTGGTAACCCAAAGGTTGCTGGTTAAATTCTAGTATCAGCGGCAAGAAGTACTAATATATTTTGTATTTTTATATTTATCTTTATTTGAATGAAACCATTTTGTTCTTGTTGAAGAGCTGATTGTGTGTTTGTGTTGATCAGTTTATGACCCTCAGCATCAGGTTGTCATGGTTACGGGACACTCACAGTGGCGTCACGTCCTGAAGTTTACTTACTAAATGGAAGTGACACATCCACAGGAACCACCTGATCATTAGCATACAGTGTGTGTGTGTGTGTGTGTGTTCTCAGTTAGATGCAGCTGCCGTTCACTGGGCTTTGTGGGATATGATGACATCACTGGGCAGCACATGCTTCAAGGTGTGAAGTCTGGGAACTTTAGTGGTTGACAGAAGAACAGAGGACAATGTGTGTGCGTTGAGCTGTGTTATCTATCTGGTGTTATTTTTACCGCTCCAGAGGCATGTGACGCCACATCATCAGCACATAAAGTTCTAATATTAACCTTATAAAGACCGTTTCTAAGGCCTGTAAATGCTGCAGTCTTTGCTGTCGCACTCAACCTCTCAGTCCTTCTGTCTCTGACTGATAGTTCAAACTCTTTTATCTAGTAAAAGTCTTTTTAGTAAAATTGTACAAATGTCCTTAAAATGCCTAGCAACACCTTAGCAACCACCCACATCACTCTAACATTGTGCCGGTGTGTTTGCATAACCACGGATATGTCTAAATCACACATTTACAGCCCAAAGTGGGCAGAGCCGGCCGTCGCCATCTTGGGAGTGTCACTCGTGCATAAACGGAAATGTGCTGCAGGGTATTTCTGAGGTATGCTGGGACCAGCCACCAGGGGGCGATCAAGACTCTGGGTTTATTTGCTTTACTGGGCCCAGCCACCGGGGGGCGATCAAGACTCTGGGTTTATGTGCTATACTGGGACCGGCCACTGGGGGGAGATTGAGACTCTGGGTTTATGTGCTATACTGGGACCGGCCACCAGGGAGTGATCGAGACGCTGGGTGTTTGAGCTATACTGGGACTGGCCACTGGGGGGCGATCGAGACTCTGGGTATATGAGCTATACTGGGACCGGCCACTGGGGGGCGATCGAGACTCTGGGTTTACGAGCTATCCTGGGACCAGCCACCAGGGGGTGATCGAGACGCTGGGTATTTGAGCTATACTGGGACTGGCCACTGGGGGGCGATCGAGACTCTGGGTATATGAGCTATACTGGGACTGGCCACTGGGGGGCGATCGAGACTCTGGGTATATGAGCTATACTGGGACCGGCCACTGGGGGGCGATCGAGACTCTGGGTTTACGAGCTATCCTGGGACCAGCCACCAGGGGGTGATCGAGACGCTGGGTATTTGAGCTATACTGGAACCGGCCACTGGGGGGCGATCGAGACTCTGGGTATATGAGCTATACTGGGACTGGCCACTGGGGGGCGATCGAGACTCTGGGTATATGAGCTATACTGGGACTGGCCACTGGGGGGCGATCGAGACTCTGGGTTTACGAGCTATCCTGGGACCAGCCACCAGGGGGTGATCGAGACGCTGGGTATATGAGCTATACTGGAACCGGCCACTGGGGGGCGATCGAGACTCTGGGTATATGAGCTATACTGGGACTGGCCACTGGGGGGTGATCGAGACTCTGGGTATATGAGCTATACTGGAACCGGCCACTGGGGGGCGATCGAGACTCTGGGTTTACAAGCTATACTGGGTCACAGTGATGTCACAGGTCACGTAGAGTGTGTCATGGTGTTCATCAGCGTCTGCATCGGTTTCAGACACACGAGCTGCAGATATAAATACTCCCTCGACCGAGGGTCAGATATCAGTGTGATCAAACCAACACTGCAGATTCACTTGCTCACAAGTGAACATTTATTCATAATGTTTATAATGCACACTATGATTATAATACCAGCAGCAAGTTTAGCCTGTAACGCATGTAATGAGTTTTGCTTGTGTTATATGATGACGCAGTGCTTTTGGCTCTGTTGAGTTTGATCCGGTTTGTGTTTGTCTCATCTGTAACCCACATCAGCTCAAACGGCTCTTTTAAAGTGGATTTATGCTTGTTTTTCTAAAAGCTGGCTTTGGACACTCTGCAGAAACTCGTGTAACATCTCATTCCCAGACACATTACCCCGACCACAGACCTACAGCTGCTGTCAGACGCCGACGCCACGCGTGCTGGATCACATTCAGATGCTTATTTTGGGTGTTTCTGGCTGAACTTATTATTTCCCGGTTTCGCTTTTGGCCCTTTGAGTTCATAAATGCATTTCACCATCTGTTTTCTTCATGCGCTGCACTTCATTTCCTCATCTTTCTTTAGAGTTTGTGTTGCCTTACTTCCAAATCAGGAGGTCAGGAGGAAGATTTTACCTCCTGCTCTTTACATTTGTTTAAAAGCAGTGTGTTTATTTACCTGCACAAACATGCCCCGGAGAATCTAGAGGGTGGTGGGTGGTTGTTAGGGTGTTGCTATGTAGCTGTTACAGATTTTAGAATGTTTATACTGCATTGCTATTTGGTTAGGATGTGGGGTGGTTTCTAGGGTGTTGCTATGTGGGTGTTAAAGACTTCAGAGTGTTTTTCCTGCATAGCAATTTGGTTAGAGTGTTTTGGGTGGTTGCTAGGGGGTTGCTATGTAGTTTTTAGGGTTTTCAGAGTGGTTTTTACTGCATTTCTATTTAGTTCACGAGTTTACATGTTAATGAAATCTGGTGTAATATTATAATGCGTATTTGGCTTGCTGTCCGGGGGGAGGGCTCTGAGCTCAGAATTCGGCCCGACCCCAGAGTACTCCCCCTGACCTTAGAGATCATGGGTATCAATGAGCGGACCCAGCCGAATGTGGGGTGAAGGGGTGGGATGCTGAGAAATTAGTCATGAGACAGGAGGTAAGGGAAGGCTTTATTTATACTGGCTTCTTCTTGTGCTGATTGGATGATTACCTGAACATGCTCCTCCCGAACTTCATTTAGTGTTGTGGGTGGTTTCTAGGGTGTTGCTATGTGGATCTTAAAGGCTTTGGAGTGTTTTTCCTGCACTGCTATTTGGTTAGAGTGTTGTGGGTGGTTGCTAGGGCGTTGTTATGTAGTCGTTTGTGGTTCAGAGTGTTTTTACTGCATTTCTATTTGGTTAGTGTTTTGGGTGGTTGCTAGGGTGTTACCTTGTAGTTGTTAGGGTTTTCAGAATGTTTTTTACTGCATTGCTATTTGGTTAGAGTGTTGTGGGAGGGTGTTGCTATGTGGATGTTAAAGGTTTCAGAGTGTTTTCACTTGGGTGAAAACCTAGTAGCTGGTTAGAATGTTGGGTGGTTTCTAGGGTGTTGCTATGTGGATGTTAAAGGCAAAATGTTTTGCTGCATTGCAATTTGGTTAGAGTGTTGTAGGTGATTGCTAGGGCGTTGCTATGTGGTTGTTAGGGTTTTCAGAGTGTTTTATGGCATTGCTATTTGGTTAGAGTGTTGTAGGTGGTTGCTAGGGTGTTGCTATGTGGATGTTAAAGGCTTCGGAGTGTTTTGCTGCATTGCTATTTGGTTAGAGTGTTGTACAGTAGGTGGTTGCTAGGGTGTTGCTATGTGGTTTTTACAGCATTGCTAATCCATTGTTAAGGTGTCAAAGGTGCCCTCTAGTGGTTTCAGTATAAAGAGAGCTAGAATATTGCATTTGTCCAGCTGATAGCACTAATTGTTTTCACTGCAGACACGCAGTCTCAGCTCCTGCTCACTTGGACTCAAGTCTGTCCTCTATTTCTAGACTCTTTGGTCTTTTCTCTGTTTGCAGCCTCTCGTCTGGGTTCATTCTGTAATTTCAGATTCTTTTTTGGTTCTGGAGCGTTTCATGGTGAGCACCGTGAGTAAGCAGAGCGCAGGGGAGCCAGGTCACAGCAGTGTCCGGGGTCAGCCAGACCAACAGAGGGACCTTCATCATGTGGCACTCACATGGAGATCTGTTCTTTCTCTCCAGGCATTAAGCAAACATCCAGTACACCCTAGCAACCACCCAAAAATACCCTAGCAACCCCACTGCTGTTCTGTGAACACGAGACTGTGACGCCGGTCGTTAGTCGGGACCTCTGTGAGCCCGTCTGATGGACAGCAGCTGCTGTAGAGGTCAGAGGTCACTAAACCTCAGGTTACCGCAGACCGGTTCTGAATCTGGAATTAGAGTTACTGTACTGTAAGTACAGTGCCTCGAGAGTGATTTAATTGTATTAATTAAAATAATCATTTATAATAAAAGAAAATTACATTTCTAAAGCACTATAATATTGCAATAAGCATTTCATATTGCATTTATTCATATATTTTTTTTATTATTATATTTTATTCTTAATAAAGTTGAACTATTTTATAATTTATTATAATTTAAGATTTGCTATGATAAGAACTGTATAAGTTGTAATATTTACTCTTATTTTATTAATATTAATATTTTTTATTATGAATATGAGCTGGCCCTCAGAGAGTGTGTGTTGTCAGTGTGTATGTCTGCGGCAGATTACTCTGAGATTAATGACCGGGTCAAGCGTAATCCGTGTTTAGATCTGGCCAGAGAACGGCAAACCTGCAGGATTACACACACACACACACACACTTACACGGAGGAAGGCAGTTTTTATTCTCTGAGAGTATTTAGATACTTAATGCACACATAAAAATGCATTGTGTATCAAAGCAAGCTGTATTTATTGTAAAGAAAGAAAGAGAGAAAACACAAGAGACTGGGTCAGGCCAGTGTGTGTGTGTGTGTGTGTTATTGATGTAAACAGCAGCGTGTCAATCATCAGGTTTATGAACTGCTAATGAGAGATTGATCAGTGTATTGATCAGTGCCTGTGGGAAGGTGAGCGGGACACTGAACCAGTGAACACACACACACACACACTAAAGAGATTCACAGTTGAAAACGCTTGATCTTTCAGCACGAGTGACTTGAGCTGGTGTGTAACTTTATAATGTCAGAGATATCTTTATTAAAATGAATGCCACATATCACATGATCTATACACACATGTTTTGTTTGTTTTATTTTTTATGAATGCACTGGCAACATTGTGTTGCACAGTCATGCTGATAAAGCTCATTTGAAATCGTCTCAGGTTACAACTGTAACCTATGTTCCCTGAGAACAGGGAACGAGACAATACGTCGAATGACGCTATGGGGAACGCCTCAGGCGTGACAGGTGTCTGAAATCAAATATCAACTCACAGTAATCAGGTTGACCGGCGACAGCCCGTGCATCATCAGCTTGAATGATGAGCGCGTCAATCTGGATGTATAAGAAGGGCGCCTTGAAACCGTGACAACATCCTATCGTCTGAAGGGACTGTTGCAGGCAGGCCCCGAGGCATGGCAACGAGACGTATTGTCTCGTTCCCTGTTCTCAGGGAACATAGGTTACAGTTGTAACCTGAGACGTTCCCTTTCGAAGGGAACTCAACAATACGTCGAATGACGCTATGGGGAACGAAATACCCACTCCGCCATGCTGAGGGGAGTGCATGCCGAAAGGCAGTGACAACTGTCAGAACCAGTAATTCCAAGAAACACTGAAACCACTCACCCTATGTTACATCGGGCTGTCAGTGACAGCACTCCCTACCGGTCATAGCCCAAGCTAATGAACCAAGAAAAACCAGAACGTAATAACGTGAGTAAATCAGGGCCAGCTCAAAGGCTTTAGGACCACAACTTCAAAATAGAAGGGGTCCCTTCTAGGGAGTGTGGCTAGGGGCCAAAGAGACCCCCAGCCAGTCACTATTCAGGAGAACACTCCTCCTGAAATGCCCCCAGGCTGGCCTGGTGATCTGTACTAAGACACACAGTCTGGCCATAGCCTGTCCGTCCAAGACAGAGCCTCTGGAAATTGCCTAGAAAAGGCATCCAAAAACTGAAGGCCCGCGAAGCTGGCGGAAACCATCGAGTTTCGGATCACAGAGACGGGATCCTCCGGAGAGTGTGACTCAACCTCGAACCAATGGGAATCGTACACTCAATCCACGAGTTTCCACCCAGTGCTCGCTTTTGAGCACTGAGGAAGTAAGAGAGGGATCAAAAATCAGGAAGGTCAAAGAGACCTAAGACCTGATGACCCCATGTGTGGGGAGCTCCGATACATGAGGGCTCATGTCAGGAAGGCCGTACGTTGTGCGGCCTGAAACCCAACGACCACAGCATGTGGAAGCTCATCCTTCAGGAAAGCCAGAGGCTAGAAACCTGACAGACCCACAATGTTGGGCTACCTCGAAAAAGGTCTAATCAGACCTAAAACCACAGTTGTGGGAGATAGCTTGAACAAGGGAAGTGCCTGTCGTAATGTATTGCGACAAAGACACATCTACAGTGGGACCCAAAGTGAAGAACCGGAGTCTGAACCACATAAGAAGGGACCGAAGCATACCGCGCGTGACCCTCACCATATGAAATGGATTTTAAAAACTGCACAAGACATCTCGTCAGGTGACTTACCACAATAATAGGTGAAGTATGGGTTTGTGTACTTCACTCTGAATTCAGGAAGGCCTGGTGAGGCCTGTAACCCAGCAACCACAATATGTGGGAGCTCATAACCAGGAAGGCCTGTTGAGGCCTGTAACCTGGCGACCACAGTGTGTGGGAGCTCATGACCAGGAAGGCCTGGTAAGGCCTGTAACCTGGCGACCACATTGGGTGGGAGCTCGTACTCAGGAAGGTCAGTGAGACCCAGCCTGGTGACCACAACCTGTGGGAGCTTACTCCACCAAGTGGAAGCTACTTCTTCCAGAAGTTAGCCAGAGAAGGGCGTCCCTGTAGCCAGTGACAGGACGCCACTTAAAGTGGGACCCAAGGGAAGACCGGGGTCTGAGCCACATAAGAAGGGACCGAAGCATACCACGCGTGACCCTTACCATACAAAATGGATTTTAGAAAGTACACAAGACATCCCGTCATGTGATTTACCACAATAATAGGTGAAGTAGGGGTTAGTGTACTTCACTCTGAATTCAGAAAGGCCGAACTTGAGGCCTGTAACCTGGCAGCCACAACAAGTGGGAACCCATAATCAGGAAGGCCTGACAAGGCCTAACACCCGATAGTCCCAATGCATGGGGAGCTCACATTCAGGAAGGCCGCTGAGGCCTGCAGCCTGACATGTGAAGACTCACCACTACAACTTAGCGACCACGAAAAGTGGGGGTTTCACATTCAGGAAGGCCTGGTGAAGCCTGCAACCTGACATGTGACAACTCACAACCAGGAAGGCCAATGAAGCCTGAAGCCTGGTGACCACAGAGTGGGGCAAAGTGCTGAGGGAAGGTGGTGAGGCTGTAGTCTGGCTACCGCATCATGTGGGAGCCCACATTCAGGAAGGCTGGGTGAGGCCTGTAAACTGACTACCACAGTATATGGGAACTCATAACCAGGAAGGCCCCTTTGAGGCCTGTAACCTAGCAACCACAATGTGTGGGAGCTCATCACCAGGAAGGCCTGGTGAGGCCTATAACCTGACCACCACAGAAAGTGGGAACTCATAACCAGGAAGGCCCCTTTGAGGCCTGTAACCTAGCAACCACAATGTGTGGGAGCTCATAACCAGGAAGGCCTGGTGAGGCCTGTAACCTGGCGACCACAATGTGTGGGAGCTCATAACCAGGAAGGCCTGGTGAGGCCTTTAACCTGGCGACCACAGTACGTGAGAGCTCGTATCCTGGTGACCACAGTATGTGGGAGCTCATAACCAGGAAGGCCTGGTGAGGCCTGTAACCTGGCGACCACAGTATGTGGGAGCTCATAACCAGGAAGGCCTGGTGAGGCCTGTAACCTGGCGACCACAGTATGTGGGAGCTCATAACCAGGAAGGCCTGGTGAGGCCTGTAACCTGGCGACCACAATGTGTGGGAGCTCATAACCAGGAAGGCCTGGTGAGGCCTTTAACCTGGCAACCACAGTATGTGGGAGCTCATAACCAGGAAGGCCTGGTGAAGCCTGTAACCCAGCGACCACAGCATGTGGGAGCTCATAACCAGGAAGGCCTGGTGAGGCCTGTAACCCGGTGACCACAATCAGTGGGAGCTCATAACCAGGAAGGCCTGGTGAGGCCTGTAACCTGGCAACCACAGTATGTGGGAGCTCCCACAGATGTCTCTCCGTGGCCACCATAGCACCGACAGAACAGCAGCTTGCTTGGTGGCCCGGAGTCCCGCAACAGATCGGTCTGGTAGGCCTGAGGACCACAAGGGCGTGCAGAACCGCACCTGCCTGACCTGCTGCCGTGTACGCTCTGTCATTCAAGCATGAAGATGTCTTGAGCAGCTTGGATGACAGTGTCAGAGCTCTTAGTGAAGAGGACCAACCAGAGACGAGATAGTTAGCCAACGTCTCGTCCACTGGCGGCCTCGACACTTATCCGTTCTCCACGGCTCCCTCCACAGCAGCGAAACTAGCCCGCTGATGCAGATAGAGACGTGAGGAGAACGGATTCTTCCATACCCTCTCGATCCCAGCGTGGAGATCGGAAACGAATGGAAGGCTCATCCGGGCTGGTGGCTTATGGGTGGGGAGGAACCAGCCATCCAAAATACCATGAGCGGGTTCCTCCCAGACGCGCCTCCACTGCAACAGCAATCTGTCTGAGGCGCGCCCCATAATGTCAACCAGCTCAGCGTACACTGGGCAGGAGGGCTGAAATGATTCGGTCTCAACCAAACTGACATCCTTTTATGTATATATATATATATATATATATATATTACAGCCAACTCCTGCCCTGCCCAAAGAGAACAGTTACAGATTCACCAAAGAGAGAAAGCGCTCATTTTCTCTCTTCTTAGATGTTCAACATTAATCTGTAACTCACCCTCGTCAGCTGGTAGATCATCCGCGAGGTTAACGCCCCTCTCCCGATAATCTGCCAGCTCCATCTGAAAGCTCCACGAGCTCAACCGCCACTGAGCCTCAGCCCGAGCGGGAACCGGAACCGCGGGGTTCAGATGCCGCGCCCACTTTCCTCGAGAAGTGGGTCAGACGAGAGCAGAGAGTTCTGAAAGGAAAAACTCTCAGTTCGCGCAAAAAACTCCCTCGAGAGCTTCCCGCGAATGCTCTTCTCTCAGGCAGAACACGCACAGATCGTGTGAATCCTCCGGTGTCAAATATCTGGACACAAGTCGGCACACTCGCGCAAAGTGTTTCTCCACGTCTCTGCGCGTTTAATCGTTGATACTATCACACAGACAAACAGTCCCTGAAGACGAAAAGATGTTGTCACGGTTTCAAGGCGCCCTTCTTATACATCCAGATTGACGCGCTCATCATTCAAGCTGATGATGCACGGGCTGTCGCCGGTCAACCTGATTACTGTGAGTTGATATTTGATTTCAGACACCTGTCACGCCTGAGGCGTTCCCCATAGCGTCATTCGACGTATTGTTGAGTTCCCTTCGAAAGGGAACGAAAAATTGAGATTGACTTTAATTAGCGTGTGACTGATGTGCCGTCTCTCTCTCTCTCTCTCTCTCTCGATTGAATAATCTGCCGTATGATGATGGGGTTAGGTTAGGATTATGATGATGATGATGATGATGATGATGGGGTTAGGTTAGGGTGATGATGATGATGATGATGTTGATGATGATGATTTGGTTAGGTTTTGGTGATGATGATGAAGATTGATGTTTATTCTGAGGGGTTTTCGTTCTTCTGGCATCTTCATCAGAACATTCCTGCAGTTCCTGTTGTGTTTCCATGACATACAGACCCTGAACTCTCTCTCTCTCTCTCTCTCTCTCTCACACACACACACACACACTCTTTCTCTCTCTCTCTCTGCAGAGAAGCTGTATAACTGTAATGGCCGTGACCTGAGGAGGGCGCTGTTTTCCCTCAAGCAGATATTCCAGGTAAAAACAGCTTTTTTAATACATGTGAATGTGAAAGTGTGTGTGTGTGAGACGGTGTGTTTTGTGTGTGTGTAGGACGATAAGGACCTGGTGCATGAGTTCGTGATGGCTGAAGGTCTGACGTGTTTGATCAAGGTCGGCGCTGAAGCGGATCAGAACTACCAGAACTACATCCTCAGAGGTTCGTCACCTTCAACACACACTTCAGTCACACACAGAGAGAGAGAGAGAGAGAGAGAGAGAGGTTTTTACATCATAATTGTCTGTTGTTGTGTGTTCATCATGTCTCTATGGTGTTTTCTGGCACGGCTTCTGTGTTTGAGGAACAACAGCGCCACCTTCTGGTTGCCAAGAAGCTTCACTTAGCATTTTGCCTCTCTCTAGCGCTGGGTCAGATCATGCTGTATGTGGACGGGATGAACGGGGTCATAGGTCACGCTGAGACCATCCAGTGGCTCTACCTGCTCGTCGGCTCGAAGGTAGCGTGCGCGTGTGTGTTGTAGATCAGTATATATGATGTCATTATGATGATGAGAATGCGAGTGTGTGTGTGTGTCTCAGTTCCGTCTGGTGGTGAAGACGTCTCTGAAGCTCCTGCTGGTGTTTGTGGAGTACTGCGAGTCCAACGCCGCGCTGCTCATCCAGGCCATCCGCAGCGTCGACACCGAGAGAGGTGACTCAACACACTCTATCCCACAATGCAGTGCAAGCAATGTCAACACCACTGAAAACATGTCTGAGATTATTTTACTTTTCATTGGAACAATTCACTGTAACACCCAGAATCTCATTCTCAGTACTGGAAGTAATTTGACTTTTTTTTGTGTTGTGTAATTATATAAAAAATAAAAATAACGATAATAAACATTACTGGAATATAATTATTTTTCATATATATTTGCATGCATTTAAAGCCACTCCAAATTCTAGCATGATGCATGAATTATTTAAATAATAAATAATTAAAATAACAATTATGAATGGTATGTAATTATTTAATTCATAATAATTATTTATTATTAATCATTTTAAAGCCATGCAAAATATGCATGATGCATGCATTTTATAAATAATAAATATAAATATAATTAATAAATATTTACTATAGAGTAATTATAATTAATTTATTATAATTAATTATGGAACTATCATGAATAATTATTTTTGATTAATTTTATTTAAATATAATAATAATAATAATAATAATATCAATTTAAAATGTAATAAAATATTTATCATAAATAATTTGTCTTTTTTGTCTTAATGAAGATTTTTGGGTGTGTGGGGGGGGGGGGGGGGGGGTCACAATGCAATAATTCATCCAAAATATAATTTCTTATTTTGGGTTGAATTATAGCTATTGCATGTTCTTGATAAGGTTGATCGTACAGTTTCTGATGCTTATAAAAAGTTAAAAAGTGTGTGTGTGTGTTTGTTGTTCAGGCTGTAAGCAGTGGTCAAATGCGATGGAGATTTTAGCGGAGAAAGATGGTGTGGACACAGAGCTGCTGGTGTATGTGATGACCCTCATTAACAAGGTAATACACACACACACACACACACTTACCCTACCTCTAAACATACCCATCATAAAATTCTGAAGAGACTGATATGCTGTTCATTCTCTTTCTATCTTTCTTTCTCTCTGTGTGTGTGTGTGTGTGTCAGACGCTGGCGGCGCTGCCCGATCAGGACTCGTTCTATGACCTGCTGGACATCCTGGAGGATCAGGGCATGGAAAGCGTTTCCCAGCGGTACCTGGGGCGCAAGGGCACCGACCTGGACCTGCTGGAGCAGCTCAACATCTACGAGGTCTTTATTTTATTACACAATCGCTTTCCTGATATTACTAGAGGGATAGTTCACCCCAAAATTAAAATGAGCCCATGATTTACTCTCCCTCAAGCCATCCTAGATGTGTGTATGACATTCTTCTCTCAGACGAACACAATCATAGTTATATTAAACATGTCCTGGCACTTTTATGATGGATTTTTGTACTTTTGTATCCATCCCTTTAAGATATTTGCATAGCCGCTGACTGATACGGTTGTGACCCGCAGGCGACTCTTCGTCACGAGGACGGTGATGAGGACGGTGCGCGGGACCGGCGGCGGGCTAGCGTTGGCACTGGAGAGAGGCGGGGCTTGGAGAGACGCCGCAGTCGCAGGCATTCATTGGGCAGGACAGGCCACGCCTCCCCACTTAGCCCCTCCTCCCCACACCGCTCACGGTGTAACGGACCCGAGCTCAATGAGAGGTATGACACTCCTCACACACGTCTGAAGGCATCCCATGTCAAACGAATCGACAAATAATATACAATTATGATAATTATACAAAATCAGTGCAACATCTGGTACAAATTGATCAAACTCAGACAGAATCTAGTCATATAATAAGGAATTTATTATACAGCTCAAAATGTACTGAACTTTACCTTTATTTATGGTAAATTGATAAATTCCTCCTCCATTTTTGATGATAAAACCAGAAAAACTAAATCCAGAAAAATCAAAACACAAAACAGAATTTGGGGAATAAATAAAACACATTTTATTGGAACATATTAATGTTAAAATTTCAAAAATTAATAAATTGTTAATGTTTTATGAATTGAGAGGTTTAGGCATTATTTTTGAAGATTAATTAATCAATTAAAAAAGTAATCCAAAGAAGTGTAAACAGATAAAACAGATTTCATAGAGCGGTGTAAACGTTTACATTTTTATAAATGAATAAATGTATGGATTCAGATTTTTAGACACAGATCTTGATTTAAGTTTTTCTTACAATTTAATTAAAAAAATTTAAAAAAATGAAAACAGATTTCTGGCAAAAATGAAGCGTACAGTAATCTTGGACAAAACTAAGTGGATTTCACAGGCGAGTGTCCGTGTGAAAGGGTTTCAGATCAGCGAGTGATGGAGTTATGGAGGTGTTCCCTAAGAAGGGCGCTGCATGTGCACTAGGGTTTCGAACACGTTTCCAGCGTGTGATGGAGTGTGACGGTGTGTTCTCGATGTGTTTTTGCTGCAGAGATCATGTGACGCATGAATATCTCCCAGTGATGTAAGTCTTCATCAGACTCACACTCACTTTTGCCATTTTAATAGTTTCTTTGGATGAATATTTATTCATAAATATTTCTTAGAAGGACATTCATAGTCTGCAGTTTTTAAACTTTGAATGATGAAAAAAATTAATATGGGAGATTTTTATTTTATTATTATCACTATAAAAAAATTGAGCTAACTTAAAAAAATAAGGCAGCCTTTCACTCTCGCATTTATAAGTTACCTCAACTAATTCTCTATAATTAAAGTCAACTTAAATATTTTTGATCATCTAATCTTTTGCTCTTATCTTGTGATTGGTTTCCTTATTTTTTGAAGTTGGCTCAACTGGTTTTTCTAGTTGCCTTGACGAGTTAAAGCTACTGTTATTCGTTAGATGAACAAAAATATTTAAGTTGACTTTACTTGAAGCGAAATAACTTTTTTTACAGTTATTATATTATATTATGGATTATTGGCATATGTTTATTTACATATATTTAGTGGTTTATTTATCATCAGTATTTTATTACCAGCATTATTTATATGTATAATATTTTATACAATATTGTTATTTGACATATTATCAGTGTTATTATATTATCATTATTTACATTCATTTGTTTGTGCTCGTTTTAAAGTGTGATGAGGGATTTTTGAGTGAAATATATCAATTTAATTGTGTGTTTGGCTCATGAACACATGTTTGTAGGCTCGTTCAGTATCTCTGCTGTGGTTATGATCGATAACTAACACAAACTGATCACATGCACATCACATGGTCATGTGACGCGTTCGGCTCACCTCAGATCAGTCTTAGGTTCATAGATTGTATTAGTATTTAGTATTTTCAGACTCATTTCACGTGTGTATTGCACCTTGAGCTGCTGTCATAATAACCAACACACTAAAGTGTTTTCATGATGAAGAGGCCAGTGATGATGATGATGATGTCACAAACATGCGCAGACGCTTGTGTTGTCCGTGATTCTCTCTCTCTGCCCGGCTGCAGAAAAGAGGAGGGTGAGGAGGAAAGTCCAATCACAGAGTCAGGCTCAGATGATGATGATGATGATGAGGAGGAGGAAGGGGAAATTAACTCTTCTAGTGTCAGTGTCATCAGGTATTTCAGTGCGGCTCTGGAATCTCTGTTCAGTCAGCTTTCACACAGTCTTCCCTCTGACCTCGAGTCCTGGAACCCTTTAAACACGCTCTCTGTGTCTCACACTGATGATGTCAGAGGAAATGATGTCCTCCACTGCTCACACCTCCTCTAGGAGCCCTGACACACTCTGTAGAACTTAATATATGCAGTTTAGTCATTTATGTCTTGTATATAACCTCATATTACCCAGAGTACACCTGGACACATTTACTGTCTCTATCCTTGTGTTTCAGACTAATTATCCTGCTGGTCATACTGTTATATTTCAATATATTAGATCTGTAATTCTGTAGTTTCAGCATTATATTATATTATATTATATTATATCATTTAACATATTATCAGTATTATATATTATATGCATAAATATATATATATTATGTATTTTATTATTATATATTATACTATACTTATACTATCAGTATTGCATTATTTATATATATATATATATATATATATATATATAGTAATATAATAAATTATATATATATATTATGTATGTATAATTATATTATTATATATATAAATATATAAATGATTATGTTATTAAATATATATGATCAGTTATTTACCTGATTGGCACACAGAAGGCTTTAATCGGTCATTATTAACGTGTTTGTGGTGGGTTGGATGTCTTTAACACTGTTTCCCAGAGCCAGTATATATAAGCGTTATAAAGCACTAGTCACTGTATGTTTTACCCATGATGCTCGTGTTCAGTAAATCAGAGCACTGTGACCAACACACACCTGAGGAAGAGGAGGAGGAGAGGAAGGCCACGCCCCCTCCTGACTCCGCCCAGCCGTCTCTCCTGGCCAATCTGCTCGCGCGCCGCAAGTCCACCGTCACCGTGCCACCGACCAATCAGATCAGCCCTCCGCTGCGAAGCTCCGCCCACCTGCCGTACCTGCCTCACTCACCCTTCTTCCTCTTCTCCTATGATGTGGAGGAGGAGAACAGCAGGTAGAAGCTTCAGCCACGTTGTCCCATGATGCAACAGCCTCTAACCCCGTCACCTCCTGCACCTGCGCACGCGTGTCTCTGGACCAATCAGAGCGAGTTCTCACAGATTCACTTCACTGTTATTCCCTGACTCCACTGGCTGAGATCTGCTCTTGTTTTAAACACAAACTCACGTCATTTTCGACAGATTCTCATAATATCTTCAGTCGTTTTGCTTCTGATGGAAATGCATCTTGATTTCAGAATGTTTCGATTTTTGTGCTGGAAATACTGAGGAAGAGTGTGACGTGTGAATGCATCACATTAGGGCGTGAGTGTGAACGCACATCTAATGACTTCATCTGTGTGTGTGTGTGTGTGTGTGTCTCAGGTCATGTTCTGCTGCAAGTTCTCCATCTACACCTGACAAACAACAGAATGAACGGTGAGTTCACACACACACACACACACACACACACTGAAGCTGAAATTGTTGAAATTGAAATATTCCATGTTATATGTTATGTATGTTCATATATATATATATATGTCCATCGCAGGACTTTTGGTGCACTTGAATTAAAAAATGTAATGGATTCGAGGAGTTTTGTGGTTGAAATTTAGAAAGTCGCGAACGCTTGTCTCTGTCGATCTGACCCCTCAGGAACACACGTAACGCCAGGAATGCAAAACCTAAAACTGCTCAAAACTCTGACTATAAATGGTGCAACTTTACCAAACAATGATTTTATAATGTCTAATATGTGTGTGTGTGTGTGTCAGGCCTGCTCTCGGAGGCCTCCTCTCGTCCTCGTACCGGCAGCATCAGGAGTCTCTGGCAGCGGAGAGAGAGAGACGTCGGGTCGAGCGAGAGGAGCGACTGCAGAGGATCGAGAGAGAGGAGCGCAATCGACAGAGGTTTAACAACACAACATCCTCTCACTTATACACAACTATACCAGACAGACAACCTGTTCTTCACGTGTGTGTGTGTGTGTGTGTGTGTGTGTGCAGTCGGGACTATGTTTCCAACATGGAGGAGGCCCGACACGCTCGAGATGAGAGGTGAGTTTATTCCCAGACTACCTGAATATTCATATTTAGTCAGTGATTATGAAGTCTTGAGTGTGTGTGTGTGTGTGTGTGTGTGTACCTACTTTAGTTTATTTTGGGGACAAATTTGTACCCAGAAGTGACCAAAATCTCCAAAAACCTCCTTTAGGAACGTCCTCGTTTATAAATCTGGTATAAAAATAAAGTAATTTTTTTTTTTAAATTTGTGTGTGATGGGTCGGGTTAGTGTGAGGGCGGGGAGAGAATATGCAGTTTGTACAGCCTAAAAAAACCCATTTAGATATCTAAGTAAAGGTGTGTGTGTGTGTGTGTGTGGTGACTGGTGTCACATCTTGAACAGGTTTAGACTGATTTCCCTCCTCAACCTTTTTTTAACCTTCTCCTGAAATCCAAACATTCCCCTCGCTCTCCTGTGCGACCCAAAACACACAGCATGAGAGTGTTTCCTCTGACGGATGTGTGTGTGTGTGTGTGTGTCAGGTTTAAGACGGCGGAGCGACTGGCCACGGAGGAGTTCGAGCGAGAGCGACTGCGTTCGACACCTCGAGGTCTCAGCCTCACTCTGAGCCCGACTGACACCTGTCAATCATCCCGCAGTGCCACGCCCACCTCTGTGACATCACTGGATGAGCAGGACACGCCCCCTGAACCAGGTAAATCCACTGACACACTGATTACAGAATATAATCAATCAGTGTGAGCGAGCGGGTAGTGTGTGTGTGTGTGTGTGTGATAGAGAGAGTTGGTTGTTTGCAGGTTGTTTATTGTGTGTCAGCTGCTGAAGTGTTTCATGGGTCCTGCACATGTTGGACTGTAAACACTTCAGATCAGTGTGTGCTGTGTTCAGTTTAGATCACACATTACATGTTTTCTTATAGATTTACTTTATTAACTTTGTAGTGGTGCAAGGCTCATATATATATATGCACACACACAGTATAAGTGTAATTCTGAAGTGCAGCGGCAGACGTGTGTAATGAGGTCGCAAAGAGAAAACAACTGTTCTGAAGTCAGTGTGTCTTTGTTTCACTGGTTTAAAAGGACTCAGTCATGAGCGCTGATACTGTAACCTTTATATCACCACACACACACACTTCACAAACACACGCACTCAAACTTACACTCACTCACACACACACACTCTCTCTTTTACACACAGTGTGTGTGTGTGTGTTTGGTCGGGCGTTGACACACACAGGTGTGTTTCCTGTTCATATCCGGGACACAGAGGCCTTCCAGTGTGAAGGACCTTATAATGTCTCACACACACACACACACACACACTCACTGACCAGAAGTGTAGAGTGATTATGATTTGATGATTTTTATGAAATATGTGAATGTCCAGTAAAGTGTCATTTATTCCTTTATGTAGTTTATCATCATTACTCCAGTCTTCAGAGTCACATGATCCTCCAGAGATCACTCTAATATGAGGATCTGATGTTGATCCAGTAAACACAGCCTGGTCGAGCAGAAGACATTTTTGTGTTTAAATTAAGGAATAATTTTGACCGCTAGTGTACACTCTATTTACCGCAGCAGTGTGTGTGTGTGTGTGCAGATTTTAATCCTCCACTACCTTCTCCACAGACACCAATGATCTAGAACCGGATGTGGAGGCGAGTCTAGAACTGGAGGAGAAGCAAACAGAACCCGGAGAAGACCCGGAACAGGAAGTGGAGGAGAGAAGTGCTGAGCAGGAAGTGGGCGGAGCCGAGGAGCAGGTTGAGGAGAGAGGGGAGGGGTCAGAACAGGAGGTGGGCGGGGCCACAGAGCAGGTTGAGGAGGAAGGGGAGGAGTCTGAGCGGGAAGCTCCTGATGGAGAAGCGGAGGACAGTGGGATCCTGAGCGATAAAGAACGACAGAACGAGGAGGTGAACGAGAAGGATAACTGCTCCGCCTCCAGCATCTCGTCCGCCAGCAGCACACTGGAGAGGGAGGATCACGCGGAGGCCGGTGAGGCCACACACACTCATGTCGGCACACACACACACACACACACACTCCTATACGAACCTTCTCTTTCATACGCATGACATGATGCAAATGTGTGCTTGAAATCATTACTGAACTGTCAGTAGTAGAAATGATTACTGCATCTAAAAGTTTTATTATAAATAAAAAATAAAAATATATAATACAATATAATTCAATATGTGTTTTTATATACAGTATATATCTCAATTAAAAAAAACTATTTATATATATATATATATACAATGCAATTTCAATATGAATGTAAAATAAGTACATTTGAAAATGCTAAACTATAAAAATGTCAAATTTAAAGTTAATTAAAAATCTAAAATATTAAGTAGTACAAATGATTTCTGCATCTAAAACTTTGCATCTGCATCTAAAACTAAAAATATATCATTTCATTTATATATAAAATGATATATGAGAAATCGAAAATATACAAAAAGTATATTTGTGCATGCTAAACTATAAAAATTTAAAGTTAACTAAAAATCTAAAATATTAAAGTAAAATTAAAATTTGACATATTATTAAATGTGATATGTATTAAATATTTTGAATCATATTTATATGTAATCTAATTAAAATTAAATATGAAAGAGTGTAGTAATTCATATTATTTAATGTAATTTATAAATTAAATATATGAAATGAATTAAATATAAAAAATAGTGAAATAAAAAGACATTTGAAAATTCTAAACTATAAAAATCAATGCAAATAAAATGTAAAGTTCATTAAAATGTTTAATAATTAATATCACGAGATAATATATTATACATAAATATTAAAATTTATATAAATTGTTATATGTGAATTTATAGATGAACATATTTAAGTTAATATAAATATACATTATTAAATAAGAAAAAATTGCATATGAAAATGCTGAAGTATAATAAACAGTTTCCTGTTTTCAAAGTCTCTACAATGATGTTGAGTAAAACACAGCTAAATGTATTTACACACGTGAGAACGTGAGCAGAAGAAGAGAAAGACTGAATAAAAGAAGAATGATGTGTGTGTGTGTGTTTGCTGCAGGTCAGTGGTCTCAGAGCGGCGGCGTGAATGAACAGCGAAACAAGATCCTCGACAGCAAACTCTTCATGCTGGACATGCTCTACTCGCAGAGCAAAAAGCCCTCGGAGGAAGAGGAGGACGAAGAGGAGCCGAGCGAAGAGAAGGAGCGTGACGGAAGAGAGAAAGAGCGGGAGGATCTGTTAGCGTCGACGCAGGCCGAGAACGTTAGCACGACTGACGGAGAGCAGCGAGTCGAGACCCAGAGCAACGTACGGGCGTTCGCCGAGCGCTTCGGAGAGCTGGTGAAGGGTCTCAGTTCTCCACCAATAGAAACGCAGGCACCTCCCCCTCCTCCTCCTCCTCCTCCTGTGAAGAAGGAGTCAGACTGCATATGGGACCAGCTGATGGCGAGTCCACGAGACCTGCGCATCGGAGACATCGACTTCACCGACCTCACAGACGAGGACGATCAGGACGTGCTGGACTCGGGAAGTTTAATGAGCTCTGGAGATCTGCTGGCTCCGCCCCCTCCTCCGCCCTGCCCCTTTAATCTCCCGCCTCCGCCCCCAATGTTCGCCTGCCAGGCCCCACCCCCTCCCATCTTTAGCATCCGCGTGCCGCCGCCCCCTCCGTGCTTCTCCGGCCAGGCTCCGCCCCCTCCACAGCAGGAGGCGGAGCTAACACCACTCTACCAGAAGAGGAAGAAGACCATCCGGCTGTTCTGGAGTGAAGTTCGGCCCGCCGACTGGATCTGCCGGAACCACAGGCGGAGCCAGGAGTCGCTCTGGTCCCGACTGGAACCGGTCAAAGTCGACACCGCTAAACTCGAGCTTCTGTTCGAGAGCAAATCCAAGGAGATGCCCGCGGCTAAGGTGAGCAGGGGTAGTGTTTCAGTGCGAAACATAACTGTGTGTGTGTGAGAGTGTGACCCAATTAGTACTGTGACAATTTCATTTTATACATTTAACCCACTTCATTTCTGTTAGACGTAAGTCAGGGGTATTTTAGTTTTTTTTTGTTTGTTTTTTAATAATTTATTTTTATTTTTATCAATTTATTTATTTAGTTTAACCTAATTTTTATTTATTTATTTATTTTACAATTTATATAGTTATACTTTATTTCAACAAATATTATTTATTTTAGTTTGATCAATTTTATTTTATTTCAGTAAAATGTTTGTATTCATTTTTATATTTTTTTCTTCAAAAATATTTATTTATTTTAATTTAATTTATTAATTTATTTCTTATTTATTTAAATTAATAAATAAATAAAATTCTATTTATTTTAACCAAATGTTTGATTTTTTTTCTTAAAAAAAATATTTTCTTTAAATCAGTGTATTTTAATCTATTTATTTTGTATTTCTTATTTATTTAAATAAAACTGTATTTATGTGAATATATTTTTATTGGAATCAAATTGATTGATCATTATTTAGCCCAGATTGAGTCAGCTGTGATGTCAGATTATACGTGTGTGTTGAACAGAAAACGGCAGCGGACGGGAAGCGGCAGGAGATTATCATCCTGGATTCCAAACGCAGCAACTCCATCAACATCGGCCTGACGGTCCTTCCTCCGCCGCGCACCATCAAAACCGCCATCCTGAACTTCGACGAGTACGCGCTCAACAAAGAGGGCATCGAGGTGCAGGAACTCCCACATTTGTTACATCGCATATCTAGACAGAATGTTTAGAATGTAACCTTTCTGAGTCAATAAAAAGAGGATATTTAGAATGTTACAATGTTACATTTCCCAGTGAAAGTGAATATTTAGACTGTAACATTTTTGGAATATTTCGATTGTTAGAGTGTTACATTTTGAGTAAAACAGAATATTTAGAATGTAACCTTTCTGAGTAACCCTCTCTCTCTCTCTCTCTCTCTACTGTAGAAAATCCTGACGATGATACCCACGGAGGAGGAGACGCAGAGGATCCAGGAAGCTCAGCTGTTGAATCCTGATATCCCGCTGGGAAGCGCGGAGCAGTTCCTCCTGACGCTGTCCTCCATCAGCGAGCTCTCGGCACGCCTGCAGCTCTGGGCCTTCAAACTCGACTATGAAGCCACTGAGAAGGTGAGGCATCCGCTCATCCGATCATCCACTCATCTGTTCTTCCACTCATCCGTTCATCTGCATTTATCAGGTTCTAAAGTTTGGGGTCTTTTATTTGAAAGAGTGTCTTCTGCTCATCAAGGCTGTGTTTATTACATCCAAAATACAGTAAAACTGTGAAATATTATTCTAATGTAAATCATCTGTTCTCTATGTGAATATCCCGTAAAGTGTCATTTATTCCTGAATTTATCATCATTACTCCAGTCTTTAGTGTCACATGATCCTCCAGAAATCACTCTAATATGAGGATCTGATGATCGAGACACATATATATATATATTTAAGCTAGTCACCAAGGAAACATTTCTCATTTTCATTTAGTTTAACGATGTACTCAATAACTAAAACTGTAAAAATATGAATAAAAACTGTATTAAGACATATTAAAAGAAAAAAACTCAATGATAATAAAAATAACAGTGGTTAAATGTTTTCAGAACGGGACCTCAGTCGAAGTGATCAAACTAACAGATCGATGTTTTGAAATCATCACAGGGAACCTGTGACCTTTGAACTTAGGCATCACCTTCACATTCAGAGGTGGAACCCGTTTGAAGGCGTTAGTACATAACTCTCTCTCTCTCTCCGGTAAATTCCTCAGGTTTTCCATGCTTTCCTCTGAGGCAGGAGATGTTTTCAGTCTAATTGAGGGGAACATCGTGTGCCACCAACAAAAGACTCTAATAACGAGAAGCACATTTGCTTTCGCCTCCATCTGAGATCCTGCAGTAAGAGAGAGTCGCCTGTGTCTAGACCACAGACTGTGTAGAATATGGCCGTAGTGTGCCTGAAGCCCAAAGTGGGCGGAGCCGGCCGTCGCCATCTTGGCCGTGCGTCACTCGTGGATAAACGTAAATGTGCAGCGAGGCGGATTAGCTGAGCACACAGCAGACAAACGGCTAGTGACATCAGTGGCCACGTCCTTAATTATGCACAACGTTAAGGCTTAATATAATTTAAACGGATGAGTTATAAAAGAATTCACCCCCTCACAGTCGTCATGAAGGGCAGAATTAGCACACAGACCAAAACCACTTTTTGCACCAGACTCTAAACATGTTTCTTCTGCTGTAAAGTTGGTCATTTTAGCATGCGGGTCTATGGGAGAGTCTACCCTGCAGCGCCTCTCGTGGCCAGTGGAGGAACTGCAGGCTAACTCACTCAGTGTTGATTCAAGAGAGACGGGAAGGTTGCCGATCGATTTGCCGCCCATCTTCCATGTGACATCATGCATTTAATCAGATAATTACCGATGCAATGTTTCCGCTCTGACAGGAAGTGGCTGAGCCCCTACAGGACCTGAAGGAGGGCATGGATCAGCTGGAGAAAAACAAAACGCTACGGGTTATCCTGTCCACTCTGCTCGCCATCGGAAACTTCCTGAACGGCTCTAACGTGAGGTTTAACACCACACACACTTAACGGTGCACTGTGTAAGTTTTAGCGCATCTAGTGGTGAGGATGTGAATTGCACCCAACAGAAGTTACGGTGGCTGACAGGAAGTGATGTCGTCGTCTGAGAGAGCAGAGTGTAGCCAGTTAACCAATGAGCTTTCTTTACAAAGATGAAGAAATTAGGAATATTTGCGAATATTACTGTGACTTCAGTCTTCAGTGTTTTATTCGCTTCTTTACACGAGGAACGACAGAGTGATGAACGCGTTTGTTATCATTGGATGATATTGCAGATCTCCTTAATATTACACAGTGCACCTTTAAATATTCCGGACGTTTGTGTTTAGAGTCATTATATTAGAAAGGTTCTGTGAGTCGTGATGTGTGTGTGTGTGTGTGTGTACAGGCGAAAGGCTTCGATCTGAGTTATCTGGAGAAAGTTCCTGAGGTGAAGGACACGGTGCACAAGCAGTCTCTCCTGCATCACGTCTGCGGCCTCGTGGTGGAGAACCACCCCGACAGCACCGACCTGTACTCCGAGATCGGGGCCCTCACACGCTCCGCCAAGGTGCGACACACACACACACACACACATTCTTTACTGACTGTTTAACATGTTTCTAAAGCTGTGATGAATGTTCTGGAGACTGATGGTCTTTTGCATGAACCTAAAACCATTTAGAACAAAAACATATATATATATAAATGAGTGAAAGCTGTCACACTGTCCGGTGGACGTGTGTGTCGTTCTGCAGGTGGATTTCGATCAGCTGCAGGAGAGCCTGACCCAGATGGAGTGGCGCTGCAAAGCATCATGGGATCACCTGAAAGTCATCGCGAAGCACGAGATGAAGCCGGCGCTGAAGCAGAAGATGTCGGACTTCCTGAAGGACTGCGCCAAGAGGATCATCATCCTGAAGATCGTGCACCGCCGAGTCATCAACAGGTGAGGCCTAGCGCGCGACGTCACTGTGATCATTAGCAGAGCTTCCTGTGACTCCGGTCCCGTCCGAATGGGCACCTCAGGGATCATCACGGACAGCGGTGTAAAGATTACGGAGACTT
This sequence comes from Pimephales promelas, assembly GCF_016745375.1. The sequence goes on from NW_024121128.1 coordinate 1,085,028, forward strand.
AAGCTTCGGTAAAAAGGTCCGGGAAAATGAGCTCAGGTGATGCTAGTGTACGTAAATATTCCATCATTTCCTGTTTAAAAGTAGTTTTCCATGTTTTTCCCGAGTGTGGAGGCGCTTGATGACGCTTTCGAGAGGGCGGGACACAAAATTCACGTGTCACACACACACCGCTAACCAAATGCACTGGTTATCGGCACGACGCATCGTTTAGCGTTAGCTAAGTGCCTATTACCAACATATCTAATCTGAAGTTTATTAATACATGGTTCAACCAGCATAACTGTTTCATATATATAAATACAGGTTATATGTGTGTATGCATGTGATATCAGGAAGCAGCGTGACACACACATGACGGCGGTGTGTAACTCGAGTTAACTGCGATATCCCCGTGCGATTGGCCGTTACAGACGGGATATTGAATCTGATGTAGAGATGATTGATGACTCCTGTTTCCGCGGCAGGTTTCACTCGTTCCTGCTGTTCCTGGGTCAGCCGGCCCACAGCGTGCGGGACATGAGTGTGACGCGCCTCAGTAAGATCATCAGCGAGTTCGCGCTGGAGTACCGGACCACACGCGACCGGGTCCTGCAGCAGAGGCAGAAGCGGGCCGATCACAGAGAGAGGAACAAGACGCGCGGGAAGATGATCACAGACCTCACCACAGCGGTGAGCCCCACGACACACACACACACACACATATCTCTGACACTGATCATTCAGTGATGTGGGCGGAGCTTGAGGTCTGATTATTCAGTGATGTGTGCGGGGCTAGTGTTTTGATTATTCAATGATGTGGGTGGAGCTTGATGTCTGAATATTCAGTGCTGTGGGCGGAGCCAGAGTTCTGATTACACACTACTAGAGACTGTACGCCGTCTCTTCATCCTGCATTTCTCTCTCTCACACAGACTGATGATGAAGAGGACAGTGAGGTATGAGGGTGTGTGTTCTGGCAGATGTTAACCGCTGATGTCTGATAACTGGGTGTTTGTTAAAGCTCACAGCATCTGGTTGAGTCTCACTGAATAACCCCGTACAGATTTACTAACCTGGAAATGCTCAGCAGTGTTTTTGTCTTGATTTGGTCTGGTGTGTGTGTGTGTTAACTTGAGAGTTTCAGGTTTATGACAGAATCTCTGTCTGTTGTCTAGAATATAGATTCTATCTGTGCAAAAAATGATTCTTTACATCAGAAACAATCAGAAAGCCAAACTTTTGGTGTCAGCCAAACCCATTTGACCTGCAATATTTTCTTGAAGTGACACTAAGATTTTAAGTTGAATACTTATTTATCAACACATTCACAGTTAATGGTCACATGACATGCAGGTAAACAAATATAATATCCAGTCGTGTGTAAGTGTAAGTCTCAGGCTGATGAACTGGATTATTACAGTTAATGGCGACATGTAAACTGGTGTTTACTGATAAGAGCTATAAATAACTGGCTTAAAACCATTATTTGTGTGTAATACTAAAATACTAATGTGCCTTGAGATTACTGTATGTTTTAGTGTTTTATTTGGATTTTTTTTATTATTTAAAATTATTCATTTATTTTAATTGTTTTTTTTTATTTCAACCATATGTGTTTATTTTAAATTTACGATTTTATTATTTTAGTGTTATTTTTATTTTTAAATTATTTATTTAAATTGTTTTTTATTTTAAGATTATTTATATATTTATATTTATTTTAAAAATGTTTATTTTATTGTTGTTTTGATGGTTTTTATTTTAATATTTTTTTACATTTATTATTTTTATTATGTGTTTTATTTTAATTGCTTTTATTAAAAAAAATATTTTTAACATTTTTAGTCATTTTACTGTTTTATTTTGATTGTTTTTATCTTTTTTATGCTTTTGTTTTGATTGATTTTATTTATTTATTTATTTATTTTTGCTTGACATTTTTAAGATTTTATTATGAACTATTTTCATGACCTTATGAACCCCAGTTTAGGAAACCCTGTTATATATTACAGACAGGAAACGAATCCTCTAAAAGTTTAGGCTGCTGTAATCACGTCTAAAGATGTTCTTGTAGAGACCGTGATGGTCACTGTGTGTGTGTGTGTTTCCAGGCGGGTCGGGTGTGTGTGAGCAGTAGTGCTCCTCCTGTCGGGACGCACGCGGAGCCGCAGGGTTTGTGTCACGCTGAAGACACAGCCGAACACGAGCAGATGAAGGCGGTGCTGAAGACCAGCGTTCAGAGCAGCGACAGCAGCGACACCACTGTGGTTCCACTGCGCACACGCACGCGCACACGGGCCAGCAGAGGTGAGACACACACACACACACACAATCACGTCAGCATTAAAGGGTTACTTCACCCAAAAATGTTATTGGATTGATGCACTTTTATGACTTTAAACAGAAACAGCCATTCACTGTCATTATAAAGCCCTGAAGAGTCAGGACATGTTTAATATAACTCTGAGTGTGTTCGTGTGTTCGAAGAATGTCACACACACCTAGAATGGCTCGAGGGCGAGTAAATCATGGGCTAATTAACATTTTTGGGTGAACTATCCCTTTAACATGTAGAACACACTAGATAAAACGAACCTGCATCCTCATGTGTGTGTGTGTGTGTGTGTTTCTCACTCTGTAGGACGCTCCGTATTGGCCGCTGCGAACGAAGAGTCCCCGTGTGCGACGGACGACGCTGCCGATGACATCATGGAGCGGATCGTGCGTTCGGCGACTCAGAGTCCCAGAGAACGAGCGCAACCCCGCGAACGACGACGCTCACGCGTTAACCGAAAATCACGTACGTTAATCTCTTATAGGAGTCGTTCACTTCAGAATGAAATCTCCTGATAGTTTACTCTCCTCGACGACGCTCACGTGTTTCTTTCTTCAGTGGAAATGAAGGTTTTTGAGGAACACACTCCAGGATGGTGTCCAACGGGTCGAAGGTCAGATGTGAGTTTCAGAGCAGCTTCAAAGTCTCGACCCGATCCAGCCGAGGAATAAGAGTCTGATCTAGACAAAGCAGTGACATTCACAACAAAACACACATTTATATACTCTTAACCACTAATGCTGGTCTTTGAAACTCACTGAAACTCACATATGACCTTCGACCCGTTGGACCCCATTGAAGTCACTATATAGAGTGTGTTCCTCAGAAACCTTCATTTCCGCTGAAGAAATAAACACATGATGTGGAGGAGAGAAAATGGTCCGATTTGAACCTAAATGTGTGTTTATAGGGTTAATAACCAGATCCTGTAGCTGATTGATTAAAGCTGATCATGATGTCTCTTGTCTCAGTGAGACGGACTCTGAAGGGGGGCTTGACCCCAGAAGAAGCCCAGGCGCTGGGATTCGACACGTCGGAGATGCCGGTGTAATGGGACGTCCCGCGCTGAACCACACTGACGCTTCTGCCTTCCCAGAACACACCTCAGGACAACACAACACACACGATCCCACAGTAAAAACATCTCGTTAACGAATCACCTGATCATATATAGAGTGACGTCACTGCTCCGCCACGCCCTCGTTACATCACAGCCAATCACAAGCCTGCACTGTGACTTTAGAACTGAGTGACACGACGTCACAGAAAAGGTGAGAATGTGTTCTAGCCCCGACTGGACACACACTCAGGGTTTTCTGTTGAATTATTTCTGTTTAAATCTCATCTCGAATGGAGAGAACAGAGGAGTGATGACCTGTAGCTGTTTGGTCAGGGAGATTGGGATACTTTTGGTCTATTTATTATAATGTATAAGATGAGAGCATTGAATATGAACACACACGGACTGGATTTTTTAAAACTATTGTGGAGTTTTCTATCTTTTGCCATATTGCAGTTCTGGTGTGACACATGACGTGCGTCTGTGCTTTTTGAAGAACGGCGTGTTTTATGATCCTGCCGTCCTCTGTAGGCGTCTTCTGTTCGAGTGTTACGGTAGATTTCAATGTGCCTTTGACACAGAAGGAACGAGGATAATAAACTCCTTCCTGTGGTTTGGCCAAAGCTGAGGCTCCGTCTGTGGTTCGGTTAGTTCTCCAGGGCCTGCTTCTAGTAGCTACGTTTACATGGACCCAATCGGATTGAAATAAATACGATTGATGAATCCGATCAAGGTGTTTACATGAATGATATAAAGTGATCGGGTTGATGTGCGCGTTTATATGTCACAAGATTCAAATCGGAATTGATTCTTTGACATGCGCACACTGCACGAATAACAACGAATAACTCTCGCTCGGATTACAAAAGGAGTAAACCACCCCTTTCAATCCGATCGAAATTCTAGTCGGATCGAGCTCAGTCGGATCGATTAAGGTGTTTACATGAAGGTTTTTTAGTCCGATTGCAATCCGATTACAAGGGTCCATGTAAACGCAGCTACTGTGTCGGTTCAGCTGTAATGAGAGTCATCATGTTGCACCTTAATATGGGAGAAAACTAGACTTCGATAAATATAAAATCTCCATCAGATGCATTCTGTCTCCAGGAATTGATAAATGTACAGAACGGTGAAACTATTTTTTGACTATGAATGAGACTGTAAAAAATGTTGTTGTCCTTTTGTTTTTTTGTAGATTGATGATTTTCTGTATGTGTTTTAGAGGACGTGCTCAGATCTCAAAATTAGTGTTTAGTTTACAGTGTTTGAACAGAAACTGTTATTTCACTCGTCTGTGATGTTTAATAGTTGAAAGCCTTGTAACAGTTGTCCACTTGGATCCGCACGCGTTCACCGCCGATAATAAACCCTTGCTGAAGTACGCCGTCAGTGTTTCTGATCATGTTATTGAGATAATGTCCTTCAATACATAAATGCATTCATACGAAGATGTTTATTTGTTATTTTTCATTTTATTTTAATGATTTGTTCATTTTAAAAATGATTGCAATTTTAACTGTTAACAATACTATCGTAAAAGCCTGTTAGCTGGTTAATAGTAGGCGCTATCACAGTCCCTTATAAAGGAAAGTCTCGGGCATCCACAATATCCAATAAGGGGAAATCTTAAAAGCTTGTTGAAATATTGAATTTCAAAGCACTAACGAAATCTGATATAAAATGTCCCATAAATGTTATTCCTGAAAATCCACAAAGAACTGATGGAGTCAGCACACACTCGCCTTGAGAAGTGATGTATACAGCGGATGCCATTGAGAACACGGTAAGTCTGCTAAACATGCTAAAAGTCAACAAAAAAGACCATTTCAGAGTTAAAAAATGGTTCTTAGCACAAAATCCATTTCTTGTAATGATGGTAAATAATTTCCTCAGTTTGATTGAACAAGATAAAACTTTATTAATTCCAAACAATATGCTAATCTGCCATTACAGACAATAACAATGAGCTTCATCTTTAGAAACGGTTCAAAGTGCACGGATCGAGCGGCGGCGGGAACGAGGACACGTGACAGAACACAAGCTGAGACCGTCAGACAAATGAAAGACAGAGACACGAGCTGAGATTTAACAGTTGTAGGTGGGAACTGATTCTTGCATAAAGGACTGTTAGAAAATCAAAAGGCAATTACTGAATACATCAAAGCTGAACTTATTAATGCAATATTAATGTGATCCGCTGAACGTCTCGATGTTCCTCACAGGTTCTTCAGTGTGTCCTGACCCTCGGGTTTCTCCAGCCAGTGTGGAGGCCAGCTGGCCTTAATACTGGGACGCTCCTTCACCATCTCATAATACTCCATCAGTCTGGGACATCTCTCTTTAGGACAGCTGTTAACCAGTCGAACACATCAAACATCATTAAACCAGTCGAACATTAAACCAGTCGAACACATCAAACATCATTAAACAGTCGAACATTAAACCAGTCGAACACATTCAAACATCATTAAACCAGTCGAACACATCAAACATTAAACCAGTCGAACACATCAAACATCATTAAACCAGTCGAACACATCAAACATTAAACCAGTCGAACATTAAACCAGTCAAACACATCAAAACATCATTAAACCAGTCGAACATTAAACCAGTCGAACATTTAAACCAGTCGAACACATCAAACATCATTAAACCAGTCGAACATTAAACCAGTCGAACATTTAAACCAGTCGAACACATCAAAAATAAATTAAACCAGTCGAACATTTAAACCAGTCAAACACATCATACATCATTAAACCAGTCGAACACATCAAACATTAAACCAGTCAAACACATCAAACATCATTAAACCAGTCGAACATTAAACCAGTCGAACACATCAAACATTAAACCAGTCGAACATTAAACCAGTCGAACACATCAAACATTAAACCAGTCAAACATTAAACCAGTCGAACACATCAAACATCATTAAACCAGTCGAACACATCAACATTAAACCAGTTGAACACATCAAACAATAAACAGTCAAACATTAAACCAGTCGAACACATCAAACATCATTAAACCAGTCAAACATTAAACCAGTCGAACATTAAACCAGTCAAACCACATCAAACATCATTAAACCAGTCGAACATTAAACCAGTCAAACACATCAAAACATACATTAAACCAGTCGAACATCAAACCAGTCGAACATTAAACCAGTCAAACACATCAAACATTTAAACCAGTCGAACACATCAAACATCATTAAACCAGTCGAACACATCAAACATTAAACCAGTCGAACATTAAACCAGTCAAAACACATCAAACATTAAACCAGTCAAACATTAAACCAGTCGAACACATCAAACATCATTAAACCAGTCGAACACATCAAACATCATTAAACCAGTCAAACACATTCAAACATCATTAAACCAGTAGAACATTAAACCAGTCGCCCGAACACATCAAACATAAACCAGTTAGAAACACATCAAACATCATTAAACCAGTAGAACCACATCAAACATCATTAAACCAGTCGAACACATCAAACATTAAAGGGATAGTTCACCCAAATATGAAAATTATCCATCATAAAAGTGCATCCTTTTATCATGTCATAAATGCTTTTATCATGGGTAGAAGCACTTTAATGGAATCAAAAAATATAGCCATCCACTGCCATTATAAAGTTTGGAAGAGTTTAATATAACTCTGATTGTGTTCCTCTGAGAGAAGAATGTAATATACATCTAGGATGGATCGAGGGAGATTAAATCATGGGCTAATTCTCATATTTGGTTAAACTATCCTAAGCCAGCCTCAGATCCAAACCTTAACCTGATTAATAATGCTGTGTAAGGAGGATTGATAATGGTTTCACTCACTGAAATCGTGGGAAATAGGCGATAACTGGGAAACAAACGACGTCCGCCATGGTGAAGCTCTTGCCGGCCAGGAACGACCCTTTACCCATCTGACCAACAGAACACAGAGTTAATAAGGCATTAGTTATCCTCTATTTAAAAAACAAGAATTGCACAAACATGGTATTCATAATGCAATCAATCTAACCAAGAATTGGAAAGTTTGCATCTACTTGCTCCACTAATAGCCAGTGTTTGCAGCTGCTGTTATGAGTTATTACATTTACAGATATGGAAATACGAAAAGATTATCTATAGAACAACGTGCATCGTTCATAAAGAGACAAGGATTCTCTATACATAAATGGATCATATACAGCGGGGCCAAAAGTATTTAGTCAGCCACTGATTGTGCAAGTTCTCCTACTTAGAATGATGAGAGAGGTCTGTAATTTTTCATCAGAGGTACAATTCAACTATGAGAGACAAAGTGAAAAAAAAATCCAAGAAATCACATTGTAGGATTTTTAAAGAATTTATTTGGAAATTATGGTGGAAAATATGTACGGTATGTATGGTCACCCACAAACCAGCAATATTTCTGGCTCTCACAGACCTGAGTGCAAAAATGGAGGCTCTAGACCCTAGATATTGAGATATTTATAATGGCATAAATGCTATGTGGGACCTCAATATCTCAGCTCTGGAAGGGTCTAGAGCCTCCATTTTTGCACTCAAGTCTAAGTCTTATGGCCCTCTATCAGAATCCAGAGTTTTGGAAAGATTGGAGAAACTTAATTTTTCGCCCAAAAAAAAAAACGTAAGGGGTACCACTGTCGTTTTTTTTTCGGGCCCAATTTTTGAGTTTCGATATCTCAGCTCTGGAAGGGGCTAGAGCCTCCATTTTTGCACTCAGGTCTAAGTCTCATGGCCCTCTATCAGAATCCAGAGTTTTGGGAAGATTGGAGAAACTTAATTTTTCGCCCAAAAAAAAAACGTAAGGGGTACCACTGTCGTTTTTTTTTTCGGGCCAATTTTTGAGTTTCGATATCTCAGCTCTGGAAGGGGCTAGAGCCTCCATTTTTGCACTCAGGTCTAAGTCTCATGGCCCTCTATCAGAATCCAGAGTTTTGGGAAGATTGGAGAAACTTAATTTTTCGCCAAAAAAAAAAACGTAAGGGGTACCACTGTCGTTTTTTTTTCGGGCCCAAATTTTGAGTTTCGATATCTCAGCTCTGGAAGGGGCTAGAGCCTCCATTTTTGCACTCAGGTCTAAGTCTCATGGCCCTCTATCAGAATCCAGAGTTTTGGGAAGATTGGAGAAACTTAATTTTTCGCCCAAAAAAAAAACGTAAGGGGTACCACTGTCGTTTTTTTTTCGGGCCGAATTTTTGAGTTTCGATATCTCAGCTCTGGAAGGGGCTAGAGCCTCCATTTTTGCACTCAGGTCTAAGTCTCATGGCCCTCTATCAGAATCCAGAGTTTTGGGAAGATTGGAGAAACTTAATTTTTCGCCAAAAAAAAAAAACGTAAGGGGTACCACTGTCGTTTTTTTTTCGGGCCCAATTTTTGAGTTTCGATATCTCAGCTCTGGAAGGGGCTAGAGCCTCCATTTTTGCACTCAGGTCTAAGTCTCATGGCCCTCTATCAGAATCCAGAGTTTTGGAAGATTGGAGAAACTTAATTTTCGCCCAAAAAAAAACGTAAGGGGTACCACTGTCGTTTTTTTTTTCGGCCCAATTTTTGAGTTTCGATATCTCAGCTCTGGAAGGGGCTAGAGCCTCCATTTTTGCACTCAGGTCTAAGTCTCATGGCCCTCTATCAGAATCCAGAGTTTTGGAAGATTGGAGAAACTTAATTTTTCGCCCCAAAAAAAAAAAACGTAAGGGGTACCACTGTCGTTTTTTTTTCGGCCCAATTTTTGAGTTTCGATATCTCAGCTCTGGAAGGGGCTAGAGCCTCCATTTTTGCACTCAGGTCTAAGTCTCATGGCCCTCTATCAGAATCCAGAGTTTTGGAAGATTGAGAAACTTAATTTTTCGCCCCAAAAAAAAAAAACGTAAGGGGTACCACTGTCGTTTTTTTTCGGGCCCATTTTTGAGTTTCGATATCTCAGCTCTGGAAGGGGCTAGAGCCTCCATTTTTGCACTCAGGTCTAAGTCTCATGGCCCTCTATCAGAATCCAGAGTTTTGGGAAGATTGGAGAAACTTAATTTTTCGCCAAAAAAAAAAACGTAAGGGGTACCACTGTCGTTTTTTTTTCGGGCCCAATTTTTGAGTTTCGATATCTCAGCTCTGGAAGGGGCTAGAGCCTCCATTTTTGCACTCAGGTCTAAGTCTCATGGCCCTCTATCAGAATCCAGAGTTTTGGGAAGATTGGAGAAACTTAATTTTTCGCCCAAAAAAAAAAAACGTAAGGGTACCACTGTCGTTTTTTTTTTCGGCCCAATTTTTGAGTTTCGATATCTCAGCTCTGGAAGGGGCTAGAGCCTCCATTTTTGCACTCAGGTCTAAGTCTCATGGCCCTCTATCAGAATCCAGAGTTTTGGGAAGATTGGAGAAACTTAATTTTTCGCCCAAAAAAAAAAACGTAAGGGGTACCACTGTCGTTTTTTTTTCGGGCCCAATTTTTGAGTTTCGATATCTCAGCTCTGGAAGGGGCTAGAGCCTCCATTTTTGCACTCAGGTCTAAGTCTCATGGCCCTCTATCAGAATCCAGAGTTTTGGGAAGATTGGAGAAACTTAATTTTTCGCCAAAAAAAAAAAAACGTAAGGGTACCACTGTCGTTTTTTTTTTCGGCCGAATTTTTGAGTTTCGATATCTCAGCTCTGGAAGGGGCTAGAGCCTCCATTTTTGCACTCAGGTCTAAGTCTCATGGCCCTCTATCAGAATCCAGAGTTTTGGGAAGATTGGAGAAACTTAATTTTTCGCCCAAAAAAAAAAAACGTAAGGGGTACCACTGTCGTTTTTTTTTCGGGCCCAATTTTTGAGTTTCGATATCTCAGCTCTGGAAGGGGCTAGAGCCTCCATTTTTGCACTCAGGTCTAAGTCTCATGGCCCTCTATCAGAATCCAGAGTTTTGGGAAGATTGGAGAAACTTAATTTTTCGCCCCAAAAAAAAAACGTAAGGGGTACCACTGTTTTTTTTTTTCGGGCCCAATTTTTGAGTTTCGATATCTCAGCTCTGGAAGGGGCTAGAGCCTCCATTTTTGCACTCAGGTCTAAGTCTCATGGCCCTCTATCAGAATCCAGAGTTTTGGGAAGATTGGAGAAACTTAATTTTTCGCCCCAAAAAAAAAACGTAAGGGGTAACCACTGTCGTTTTTTTT